>JAUCMX010000013.1:21522009-21567009 GCA_033459395.1 Hemibagrus guttatus
ATCTATCTATCTATCTATCTACCGATCCGTATGTCTATCTATCTATCTATCTATCTATCTATCTATCTATCTATCTATCTATCTATCTATCTATCTATCTATCTATCTACCGATCCGTCTATCTATCTATCTATCTATCTATCTATCTATCTATCTATCTATCTATCTATCTATCTATCTATCTATCTATCTATCTATCTATCTATCAAAGTACTTGCTCAGGATTGGGAAAGGAAGCATCACTGCCTGGATTGGGAACAGCACCAGGTAGGACAGTCAGTTCTCCAGATCCACCCTAACCTGCCCTCAATCTACAGCAAGCAGTGCTGGACCAAGGCCAGGAAGATAGTGAAGCACCTCAGCCATCTGAACAACAGACTCTTCTCTCTCTTGTAGTCAGTGTGTTTTTCCCTCTGTTGGATAACCTTGCACAGAATTTTCCTGGTTGAAGATGAAATCTGAGCTGCTTTTTAGATGAACAAGCACTTGGAGCATCTCAGAGAGCAGAAATGGGTTTGACATCAACATTTACTTTGAAGATAGAAAAAAACATACTCATTTTGGTTTTATTGGAACTTTTCTAGGAATATAGTACCTCTAGTAGTCTAGGGAAAAACAGAAATACTTATAGAAACTACAAATCCTTAAAGTCCTAAGTGTCTACTTTCGTATGAGCTTCATATTAACCACCAACGTGAAGTGGAACATGATGAAGACATTCAATGCTCAACATGGACACAACAAGGAGGAGGAAACTCCATTTGTTGGAGAGTAGGATTAGGATTAGTCTGATATTAATGAAATCAGGTGAATGTGTTGATACTGGAGAGATGATGATGTGTACAGCGTGACCCAGTCTTATCTGCTAAACCTCTTAGTTGTGGTCTCGCTGCTAATCCGTAGGTAATTTTTTATAAACACACATTGTTCTTTTTGTAGGTTTGAAGCATTAAAGCATGTTTAGTGAAGACCCTGTTTGGCTTTTTAATTATGTTCATGAAACATCTCGGTGATTCTTTGCTCAGATATGAACTCGATTGTAGAGTTTTATTTTCTAAATTGAAAGAAACTGATTATGGATTAGATACACACTTCACATCAGCTCACATTCATTAAAAATGTTGCCTTTTAAAAGTGTCATAAAGTAATATTTTCCATAAAGTGGAAAATATATCCATATATCCATAAAGTAATAGTTTATTTTCCATAAAGTGTCAGTTATCAGACCACAGTGTGTCCACAGCTCTGTTCAGATAAAGAAACATTAAAAAAAAATCGTATAGAAAAATGTATTATTGTTCCATTGTTATTTTTCAACAAATTAACTCGTTGCCAATAAACTTACTGTTATTATAATTAGATGATTTCTAAATGCAGTATTTGATTATCAGATGCTGGTGTTATCCTTTAGTCATGTCTTTCTGGGGGATTTCCTGTGTGGTTTTCAGGTTGCCCATGTTTCCCAGAAGCCTCTGTTTCTGGACGCTGTTCCTCACGCCGTACCCGAAGTAGATCAGGAGTCCTGTAGAGGGTAAAACCACACACACACACACACACACACACACACACACACACACACACACACACACACACACACACACACACACACACACACTTCAAGATCTATTGAACAGTGCTTCCTCCCAGGACAATAATAGGATTTTAACACTAGAAAAAAGAAACACTCTTTAAAGGAGAACCTAAAATGACTTGCTCTGTATAACTCTTTTAAAAATAAAGATGCCAGGAAGCAAAAAAAAGGTTTTCACAGTGATGCTATAGAAGAATCATTTTTGGTTCTGCAAAGAACCTTTCAGTAAATATTTCTTAAAGAAACCCAGAGGAACTTAAAGGAACTCTTTATGGCCCTTCATAGTGCCATAAAGAACCCTTTTATAGAACTTTTCCCCCCCACTACAGAGTACCTTCTGCACAATGGAAAAGTTCTGGTTCTTCAGAGAACCACACACTCTGACAAAAAACTATTTAAAACCCTTTTTTAATTTATTATTATTATTATTATTTTTTTAGAAATCTATGGACACCCAACATGGCTCTTTATATAGAACCAGTTTGAAATCTCCGCTGAAAAGTAATGGCACACATATCACCTTACACATTCTTTTGAATTATAAGATGGTTTTAATATAAAAGCTTCATGGCTCTCCAAGGGGTCTAATCCAACCTTTTTTTTATGTGGGGGAGGTTCTATTGGCCAGGTACAGAACCCCAGTGTTCTATCTGAACCCCAATACCCTAATGAACATGTTTTTGTAGATAGATGGAGCCCCTAACTACTAAGGTCACTCCAGCACGTACTTACCCACAGCCATCCAGACTGTGTAACGGACCCAGGTGGCTCCTCCGAGTTGAACCATCAGGTAAATGTTGATGAATGAACTCACCAGAGGAAGCAAAGGCAGGAAAGGCACCTGTAGAGAGGGATGTGGAAAATTCCTCAGAAAAAAAAGTCAGTCCACAAACTGCTATCATGCATCACAGCCTACAATCATCACCACTTGACATGGTCACCTTTTCACCAGTTTCCCACCCACTTATGCTCGCAGACTTTCACTCCCTCACACACACTCTGTGAAATATACACAAAGTTTACCTTATGTCCTAACCTTTTGACTGTGTGTTTACAGACCTGTATTTCTGCAGATCTTCTGACATGATCGTAGAGGCTACAAGAGATTGTAGTCCATGGAGGCCATGTTTGTAGGTTCCATCATGTTCTAGGAGTTGGAATTTGAACTGAGTGAACATCAGAGCGATGTATAATAGCGCTGTGGAGTCTTTATGATGAATTGTGAATGAATTGATACTGGTTCACTAGGTCACAGACTAAAAATACCATCAGTCTAAAACGCTGTTGTTCAGACATCTAGAGGAAGTTTATTCCACAACCTCGGTGCCAGAACAGAGAAGAGTCCTGATGCAGGTTTTCCTCATCCCCTGAGTGATGGTGGGATCAGTCAAGCAGATGATGCTGGAGGATCTGAGGGATCATGGTGCAGTCTGAGGTGTGAGAAGTGATTTGAAGTAACTGGGTCTGTGTTTGGCTTTGTAGACGAGCATCAGTGTTTTAAATCTGATGCAGCAGCTACAGGAAGCCAGTGGAGAGAACGAAGCAATGGAGTGGTGTGAGAGAACTTAGGAAGGTTGGAAACAAATCCCTCAGCTGGATCATTTGCGCATGAAATGCACTCAGATGAAGACCTGCCAGGAACGAGCTGCAGTAGTTTGCAGATGGAGTTGACATGACAGTGTGTAGGAGGGGTGTGTTTTTAAATGTCGGTGAGGATGAAATGTCCCTAAAAAGATCTTATTGTTATGTTCTTACTGGGACATTTGGGAGGTCCTCATAAGGGAAACATTTTTAACCAAAATATGAAAAGAGCCAGTTTGATGAATGAGGTTAAGGTTAGGGTTAGGTGAAGGATTAGTTAGCTACATTGTAAGGACATGTGTGTGTGTGTGTGTGTGTGTGTGTGTGTGTGTGTGTTTTCTCACCATGAAGGCTGCTTTAGTGGGATTCTGAGGCTGTCTCCAGATCACCAGCATGTTGACCAGCATTATGAAGAGGATCACAGACACACACACCAGACTCCAGACCTCCAGCAGCAGCAGCGATGTGATGGCTCTGGACAGCAGGACGGTCAGGGCCACCACCATGATGACTGCCGAGAACCGGACCGAGAGCGACAAGACAAACACTCTTAATTTACACTCTGTGTGTAATGTGTACACACATTTGGATGATTTGTGTAGTTTGGAGTTAAATATTTGATGGCATGTTAAAGAACAGTTCAGTGATTTCCAGAGCAATCAGTCAAACCGTGTTTAGTGTCTGAAGTTAGAGTCTCTCTCTCTCTCTCTCTCTCTTGCTCTCTCTCTCTCTCTCTCTCTCTCTCTCACACACACACACACACACAGACACACACACACTTGTGTTTCAGGACCCTCTCTGTCTTCTATACACATGAACTCAATGTGTGGTTAAAGTTTGTAACATTATGGGACAGCCATCTTGGACAACCATAATCATTTATTTGGTCCTCCGGATCAAAACCAGCAGACTAAGGAACAGCTTTTTTCCTACAGTTCCCTCGTGAACTCTGTCCCCTGAACAGAACGTGAACGTTGAACCCCTTTGTCTTCCCTTACCACAACACTCTCCTCATCCCTCCTTCTGATTAACTGTATTACTTCATGTAACCATGTCACTTCCACATAAGCAATGCATCTAGCACACATTCACATGCTATATATAACTGTTCATAGCCTCAGCCTATACATCACTTGCACGTTCCGTTTGTATTGTATGCACATGGCACTAACCTCCTGTATATATGCTCATTGCACATATGTATATTGTCAATTGTATATTATGTCCATAGCACACACATCTATATATCATGTAGAAAATTGTATATATCCACCTGTATCTATAATGCTTCTATCTGGACATCTGCCCTTATCTGTACATATTGTATTACCTATACATAATTCATAGTATTCTGTATATCATGTCCATAGCACATATAACTATCTGCATATGATGTTGATAATACTGTATATACACTGTATGCAACTGTAACATATCTCCATAGTACTGCATCTGTACATATGTCTAATCTAATCTAATCTAATCTAATCTAATCTAATCTAATTTACCAACACAGCTCAGTATGAGTGAGTATGGCTCCGCCTCCCTGTAGACTCCTCCTCCCTGTTGATTCTGCCCAAATCTTGTTAAATCAAGTTAAAAATTGTTAATCAAGTTAAAATGTAAATTTTGTACGAATCAGACTTGATTACCTGTTAACTATTTTCAAAGAAAGAAAATTCTCGGGTTAGTGTGGGATCGCAGAGAAGAAATACATCTACAACTACAACTGCTGTCCATGTTGGACAATATATTCATGTTAGAGTTTTTAAATGTTAATAATCCATCTCTTGCTACAAAACCTGACACGTTCTGTCTGTGTCCAAGAGGGTTTCTCTCTGGTTCTCTGGGTTCCTCACACCTCCCAAAAACATGCTAACACACTAGAATGTGAATTCTAGTCCCCAAGTGGATATAAATGTGTGTGTAGAGGGTGTATTTCCCACTCTCACACACACCCAGCATTCCTGGGAAAGACTCCAAACACACTGTGACCCTGACCAGGATAAAACAGTTAAGATAAATGGGATAAACAGAATGAATTACAGCCAGCTGTGGGAATTAAAATAGCAAGCCAAGGCAAATGTAAACAAGTGTCTCATACGGCAATGTGTGTAAATGTGAGAGTGTTTAAAGGTTCAGGGTCCGTACTGATAAAGATGGTACAGACGGTGACGGTGTTTGACGTTTCCTTGGTCGGGTACGATGGAGGTTTTAAAAATCCGAACCTTGACCTTGAAGTAAAGTTTATTTCATTCTCTGCAGATTCAGGCTCGCGGTACCTAAAAAGAAACGAACATTTACAACAGAATAAAATGAGTGGCGAGTCATGAGGCTGTGTGAGCTGGAACACTGACCTCAGTATGAGAATGCAAATGGCCACGAGTGTGTAGGCGAACAGAGTCCCAATCGACATCATATCAACCAGAGCCTTCAGGTCGAATAACAGCGCCATTATAGCTGAGGATAAAGCAAAGCATATGCTTCTTTGTTTTTTAATTCTTTTTAGACCTCTTTGTGTCCAATGATGTCCATTCATCAGCTGGTGAGAAGGTTCATACAATCACATGGGGTGTTCAGGGTGGGAAAAGCCACACACACACATACACACGCACAGGGTAGAGCCTGAGAATACTTTGCAGCACTCAGTTCTGTTCCACATGTATTACAAACCATAATGATGAAGGAGATTTAGGGTGTAAGTGTACATGGCTGCTTATCAACTCTTGTACTGTGAGACTACCTACTGCATTTGATTCAGTACCTACTGCATTTGATTCAGTACCTACTGCGTTTGATTCAGTACGTATTGCATTTGATTCAGTTCCTACAATGTTTGATTTGGTACCTAATGCTTTTGATTCAGTACCTACTGCATTTGATTCAATACCTACAGTGTTTGATTCAGTACCTAATGTTTTTGATTCAACATCTACTGCATTTGATTCAGTACCTACTGCGTTTGATTCAATATCTACTGCATTCAATTCAGTACCTACTGTGTTTGATTCGGTACCAACTACATTTGATCCAGTACCTACTGCGTTTGATTCAGTACCTACTGCATTTGATTCAGTAACTACTGTATTTGATTCACTACCTAATACGTTTGATTCAATACCTACTGCATTTGATTCAATACCTACTGCATTTGAATCTGTACTTTCTGTATTCAATTCAGTAAGTACTGCATTCAATTCAGTACGTACTGCATTCAATTCAGTACCAACTACATTTGATTCAGTACCTACTGCATTTGATTCAGTAACTACTGTATTTGATTCACTACCTAATGCGTTTGATTCAATACCTACTGCATTTGATTCAATACCTACTGCATTTGAATCTGTACTTTCTGTATTCAATTCAGTAAGTACTGCATTCGATTCAGTACGTACTGCATTCAATTCAGTACCAACTACATTTGATTCAGTACCTACTGCATTTGATTCAATACCTACTGCATTTGATTCAATACCTACTGCGTTTGATTCAATACCTACTGCGTTTGATTCAATACCTACTGCTTTCGATTCGGTACCTACTGCAATTGATTCAGTACCTACTGCATTTGAATCTATACTTATTGTATTTGATTCAGTATCTACTCTGTTTGATTCAGTATCTACTGGATTCGATACAGTACCGACTGCATTTGATTCAGTATCTAATACATTTGAATCTATACTTACTGTATTCGATTCTGAACATACTGCATTCAATTCAGTACCAGCTACATTTGATTCAGAAACTAATGCATTTGAATCTGTACTTACTGTATTCAATTCAGTAAGTACTGCATTTGATTCAGTACGTACTGCATTTAATTCACTACCAACTACATTTGATTCAGTACCTACTGCGTTTGATTCAGTACCTACTGCATTTGAATCTGTACTGCATTCGATTCAGTACGTAGTGCATTTGATTCAGTACGTACTGCATTCAATTCAGTACCAATTACATTTGATTCAGTACCTACTGCGTTCTGAAATGGGGTAGGTGTGGTCCTGAAGGAGGAGTTTGTGAGGAATGTCCTGGAGGTGAAGAGAGTGTCAGACAGGGTGATGAGTCTGAAGTTAGAGATTGAAGGGGTGATGTTGAATGTTGTTAGTGGTTATGCCCCACAGGTAGGTTGTGAGTTAGAGGAGAAAGGGAGATTCTGGAGTGAATTAGATGAGGTGATGGAGAGTATTCCCATGGGTGAGAGAGTGGTGATAGGAGCGGATTTTAATGGACATGTTGGTGAGGGGAACAGAGGTGATGAGGAGGTGATTGGCAAGTTTGGAGTTAAGGAAAGGAACCTAGAAGGACAGATGGTAGTGGACTTTGCTAAGAGGATGGACATGGCTGTGGTTAACACTTATTTTCAGAAGAGGGAGGAGCATATGGTGACTTACAAGAGTGGAGGTAGGAGAACACAGGTAGACTACATCCTATGTAGAAGAGGCAATCTGAAAGAGATTAGTGACTGTAAAGTGGTAGTGGGAGAGAGTGTAGCCAGACAGCATAGGATGGTGGTGTGTAGGATGACTTTGATGGTCTGTAAAAAGAAGAGGTCAGAGATAGAGATAGAGAAGAAAACCAAGTGGTGGAAGATGAAAAAGGAGGAATATTGTGAGGAATTTAGACAGAAGTTGAGGCAGGCTCTGGGTGGTCAGGTAGTGCTGCCAGATGACTGGGAAACTACAGCAGAAGTGATCAGGGAGACAGGGAGAAAGGTGCTGGGTGTGTCATCTGGAAGGAGGAAAGAAGATAAGGAGACTTGGTGGTGGAATGAGGAAGTTCAGGATAGTATCCAGAGGAAGAGGTTAGCCAAGAAGAAGTGGGACATGGACAGGACTGAAGAGAATAGACAGGAATACAAGGAGTTACAGTGCAGAGTGAAGAGGGAGGTGTCTAAGGCCAAGCAGAAGGCATATGACGAGTTGTACACTAGGTTAGACACTAGAGAAGGAGAGAAGGACTTGTACAGGTTAGCTAGGCAGAGGGATCGAGATGGGAAGGATGTGCAGCAAGTTAGAGTTATTAAGGATAGAGATGGAAGGGTGCTCACAAGTGAGGAGAGTGTACAGAGGAGATGGAAGGAGTACTTTGAGGAGCTGATGAATGAGGAAAATGAGAGGGAAAAAAGAGTAGAAGGGGTGAACTCTGTGGAACAGAAAGTAGATAAGATTAGAAAGGATGAAGTCAGGAAGGCTTTGAAGGGGATGAAAAGTGGAAAGGCATCCCGGTGGAGGTCTGGAAGTGTCTAGGAGAGGCAGCAGTGGAATTTTTAACTAGTTTGTTCAACAGGGTTTTAGAGAGTGAGAGGATTCCTGAGGGATTGGAGAAGAAGTGTGTTAGTGCCGATCTATAAGAATAAGGGTGACGTGCAGAGTTGCAGTAACTATAGGGGGATAAAGTTGATGAGCCATACAATGAAGCTATGGGAAAGAGTAGTGGAAGCTAGGTTAAGGAAGCTAGGTTAAGGAAGGTAGTGGAAATTTGTGAGCAGCAGTATGACTTCATGCCCAGAAAGAGCACAACAGATGCAATTTTTGCTCTGAGAATTTTGATGGAGAAGTATAGGGATGGTCAGAGGGAGTTGCACTGTGTGTTTGTAGACTCGGAGAAAGCGTATGACAGGGTGCTAAGAGAAGAGCTGTGGTACTGTATGAGGAAGTCAGGAGTAGCAGAGAAGTATGTCAGAGTGGTGCAGGACATGTATGAGAGGAGCAGGACAGTGGTGAGGTGTGCTGTAGGTCAGACAGAGGAGTTCAAAGTGGAGGTGGGACTGCATCAGTGATCAGCTCTGAGCCCCTTCCTGTTTGCTATAGTGATGGACCAGTTGTCAGAGGAGGTCAGACAGGAGTCTCCTTGGACAATGATGTTTGCAGATGACATTGTGATCTGTAGTGAGAGCAGGGAGCAGGTGGAGGAAAACCTGGAGAGGTGGAGGTTTGCGCTGGAGAGAAGAGGAATGAACGTCAGTCGTAGTAAGACTGAGTACATGTGTGTGAATGAAAGGGAGGGAAGTGGAACAGTAAGGTTACAGGGTGAAGAGGTGAAGAAGGTACAGGAGTTTAAGTACTTGGGGTCAACAGTCCAGAGTAATGGAGAGTGTGGGAAAGAGGTAAAGAAGCGAGTGCAGGCAGGTTGGAATGGGTGGAGAAAGGTGTGGGGAGTTCTGTGTGATAGGAAATTATCAGCAAGAATCAAGGGGAAGGTGTACAGGACAGTGGTGAGACCGGCCATGCTGTATGGTTTAGAGACAGTGTCACTGAGGAAGAGACAGGAGTCAGAGCTAGAGGTAGCAGAGCTGAAGATGTTGAGGATCTCTTTGGGAGTGACAAGATTGGACAGGATTAGGAACGAGTACATCAGAGGGACAGCTCATGTTGGACGTTTGGGGGACAAAGTTAGGGAGGCCAGATTAAGATGGTTTGGACATGTTCAGAGGAGGGAGAGTGAGTATATTGGTAGGAGAATATTGGACATGGAGCTGGCAAAGAGGAAGGCCAAAGAGGAGGTATATGGATGGAATTAATGAGGATATGAAGCTAGTGGGTGCAAGTGCTGAGGATGCAGAAGATAGGGATAGGTGGAGAGAGATGATTTGCTGTGGCGACCCCTATAGGGAAAAGCTGAAAGAAGAAGAAAATGTGTAGCACCTCTGATACTACATCCTCAACATACTGCTTTGGCTTTTCACCTTCTGTACAGTAGGATATGTTCCGTACGGTTTATTATTTTTGTGTACATGGTGGAGCGGACCGAGATCCCTCTACGAGGCATTACAGATAGAGACGTCCCCAAGTATTACCTGTGATAATTTTGCAATAATTTTGAAACTGGGAAAAATATGTTTTAATGGTTAAATTCTATGCAGCATTCCAGTATGTTTAAGCTCAAAACAGCTTTTGATTTTATTTCATAAAAGAGCTAAAAAAGTATTTCAGAGTCTCTTTCCTTACCTGCGGCAGAGCCGGAGGTGAGGGTGGCCAAGGCGGGACTTTTCCTGGAGCTAACTTTACACAACACTTTGAAGAGGAGGCCGTCTCTAGCCATGGCAAAGATCACTCGAGGCATTGGGAACATGGATCCCAGCAGGCTTCGGACAAAAGGTCGTTATTACACCAGACAGATAGTCAGACAGACGGATAGGTAGATAGATAGATAGATAGATAGATAGATAGATAGATAGATAGATAGATAGATAGATAGATAGATAGATAGATAGATAGATAGATAGATAGATAGATAGATAGATAGATAGATAGATAGATAGACAGACAGACAGACAGACAGACAGACAGGTGGATAGATAGATAGAGAAACTTTGCTATTACCATTGAGAAAGCACAAATCTCTATGATTCAGGAATCATCTCCCATAATTACGTTTACCTAGTAGAGAGGGCACACAGGGATCCCACGGCGACGACGTACTTAGCTGCAGCCCAGCCCACGTAGGTGAAGGCGACAGGCAGAGGGCTGTGGATGTTCAGCAGGTAGTATGGCATCATCAGAGTGAGAGCGGCTGAAACACCAAAATAAGCCAGGAAACAGATGAGCAGTGCAAAGACGATCCCCAGCGGGATGGACTTCTGAGGGTTCTTCACCTCTTCGCCTACAATAACACGTTCGTAGTTATTCACAATACTACAAAAAATCTATTACAATGTAACTGTAAATGGATAAAAAGGACAATTTGTCATTTATAATGGTGACACACAGCAACCTCATAGTTGAGATATTCATAGTAGATACAGTGCATCCGGAAAGTATTAACAGAGCTTCACTTTTTCCACATGTTGTTATGTTACAGACTTATTCCAAAATGGATTAAATTCATTATTTTCCTCAAAATCCTACAAACAATACCCCATAATGACAACATGAAAGAAGTTTGTTTAAAATCTTTGCAAATTTATTAAAAATGAAAAATGAAAAAATCACATGTACATAAGTATTCACAGCCTTTGCCATGACACTCAAAATTGAGCTCAGGTGCATTTTGTTTCCACTGATCATCCTTGAGATGTTTCTACAACTTGAGTGGAGTCTACCTGTGGTACATTCCATTGATTGGACATGATTTGGAAAGGCACACACGTGTCTATATAAGGCACCACAGTTAACAGTGCAAGTCAGAGCACAAAACAAGCCATGAAGTCCAAGGAATTGTGTGTAGACAGGATTGTATCGAGGCACAGATCGGGGGAAGGGTACTGAAAAATTTCTGCAGCATTGAAGGTCCCAGTGAGCACAATGGCCTCCATCATCTGTAAATGGAAGAAGTTTGGAACCACCAGGACTCTTCCTAGAACTGGCTGCCCGGCCAAACCGAGCGATTTGGGGGAGAAGGGCCTTAGTCAGGGAGCGTTTCTCTGTGGAACGAGGAGAACCTTCCAGAAGATCAACCATCTCTGCAGCATTCCACCAATCAGGCCTGTATGGTAGAGTGGCCAGACAGAAGCCACTCCTCAGTAAAAGGCACATGACAGCCTGTCTGGAGTTTGCCAAAAGGCACCTGAAGGACTCTCAAAATTCTTTAGCAAAATTCTCTAATCTGAGGAAACAAAGATTGAATCTGAAGGACTCTCAGACCATGAGAAACAAAATTCTCTGGTTTGAGGAAACAAAGATTGAACTCATTGGCCTGAACGGGAGGAAACCAGGCACCGCTCATCACCTGGCCAATACCATCCCTACAGTGAAGCATGGTGGTGGCCCGGGTTCGATTCCCAGCCAATGCCTCAACCCCAGCCACTGGATGCAGTGCCGGTCCCAAGCCCAGAAAAATGGGAGGGTTGCGTCAGGAAGGGCATCCGGCGTAAAACATTTGCCAAGTTGATGTGTGGACCAGTTGGTCCGCTGTGGCGACCCCGAACAGGGAGCAGCCGAAAGCAACTTCGAACTGGGAGACTAGTCAGGATCGAGGGAAAGATGAATGCAGCAATGTACAGAAACATCCTTGATGAAAACCTGCTCCAGAGTGCTCTGGACCTCAGACTGGGGCGATGATTCATCTTCCAACAGGACAACGACCCTAAGCACACAGCCAAGATAACAAAGGAGTGGCTACGGGACAACTCTGTGAATGTCCTTGAGTGACCCAGCCAGAGCCCAGACTTGAACCCGATTGAACATCTCTGGAGAGATCTGAAAATGGCTGTGCACCTATGCTCCCCATCCAACCTGATGGAGCTTGAGAGGTCCTGCAAAGAAGAATGGGAGAAACTGCCCAAAAATAGGTGTGTCAAGCTTGTAGCATCATACTCAAAGAGACTTGAGGCTGTAATTGCTGTAAAAGGTGCTTCAACAAAGTCTTGAGCAAAGGCTGTGAATACTTATGTACGTGATTTTTTTAGTTTTTTATTTTTAATAAATTTGCAAAGATTTCAAACAAACGTCTTTCACGTTGTTATTATGGGGTATTGTTTGTAGAATTCTGAGGAAAATAATGAATTTAAACCATTTTGGAATAAGTAACATAAAATATGGTAAAAGTGATGCGCTGTGAATACTTTCCGAATGCACTGTATTCTTTAAATTGATGTCAAGCGGTATTATTATTATTATTATTATTATTATTATTATTATTATTATTAATTATTATTATTAATAATTATTAATTAATAATTTTATATTTTTTCATATTTTTATTACTTTTCTATTATAGATATTTTAATATAAAGTTTTTCCAATGATCAGTTTCTGTATGTTTTGTGTGTAAATGTCCAAATGCAACATTTAAATATTTATTAATTAATTAATTTAAGGTTGTCTTGGTAGAATGCTAATAAAAAAAATTCAAGATATTTAGCTGAGAAAGAGAAAGTACTGAATTAATGCACCATTACTTCACACGAGATCAGCCGAGAGAAAAGTAAAGATGAAGCCTTGTGTTTAACAAAGTTACCAATGACCTCTAAATGTCATTTAGTACAAACACACACACCACACACACACACACACACACACACACACACACACACACACACACACATATACACACACATTTAAATTACCCATAGTTGCAATGCAGTCAAACCCTACAAATGCATAGAAGCAAGTAGCAGCTCCTGCCAACGTGCCCTCGAAGCCGTAGGGGAAAAAGCCACCATGGCCGAACTCGGAGGTGACGTTGACTGTAGATGTCAGGTTTCTGTAAATACAGCACTGCAGATGTGTGTATGGTGATGTCTGTATGTTCTGTATCTATCTATAGAGCTGTTCAGGAGTTCAGTCTTACTTGAGCTCTGCTGTGACATTCACTAACGTTTCCTCGCTGATGTACCAGTTGTCCAGTTTCCCCTTGATGAAACCAGTGATGATGACAAACACCAACACCAGGATGTTAATGCTGGTGAAGATTTTGTTGACCGTCGTTGATTCTTTCACGCCGAATGCAAGCAGACCTGCGTTTCAGAAGAACAGGTATCAGACTCTTGGTTTATAGACAGTGATCAGAATGACCTGAAAGAGCTTTCAGTACCAGCGAGAAGCATAATCAGGCCAGCTGCAAAGAAGTCTGGGTATGGAGCCAGGCCTGGCAGTGCCATGGCTGCGTGTTTGCTGAGGTAATTCGACATCATGTTTCCGATCATATCATCAAAAGTACCACTCCAGGCTCGGGCCACACTGGAAGCACCTGCACCAGGAAGAAGAGTCCAGTTACAGTTAGTGGAACATCTTCCTCCGTCAGTCAAGGAAATCACATTTTATACAGAAGTTTCACCAGAAACCCAAATTTGGGACTTTTGAAGTAAACAATGAACTCTCAGTGGATTATATTAAATAAATATAAACCTGACCGCTAATGCACAGTGCAAAGCTGAACATACTGAATACACATGCGCTGCTTTACTGTAGAGTATAAAGTCACTTGATTTTTTAAATGAACAAAAAAAAAACAGGCTGATATTTTTACATTAAACTTTGGGGTTTTTTTTTTTATTATATATTAATAAAAAAAATATTCGTACAATTTTTAGCGAGTTTTTTCGCACTTATTTTCTCAGACATTTCTACAAATTTTTTTTTTTTTATTAAATTTTTTTTTTTGTTTTATCATATTATTGTTGTCAAAGTTGGGGAGAAATTAAAACAGAAGTATTTAATTGAGATTTTTAAAAAAAAAAATCTGTTCTAACAAAAAAGCAATTAATTAGACTATGGATATTTAAAATATAATTTTAAAACTCTATAAACTTTAAAAAATAACAAACTGATAAATTAAAAATTATTTTTATTAAACATATTTTATTAAACAATTATCAGGTTATAACAGGATTTATTTATTTTATTCTAGAAAAATATAAAGGGCTTTTTTGTATTTAATTTTATTTCTCTATTTTTTGTGTTTATTTGTCCACTTTTAACTCTAATACAGCTTTTTTGTTTGTCAAACTACCACCTTTTTTGTTTGTCAAACTACCATTTTTTGCTTTCAGTTTCCCACCTATGACGTAGGAGAGCAGCAGGTTCCATCCAGTGATGAAAGCCCACACCTCGCCCACAGTCACGTAGCTGTAAAGGTAGGCCGATCCCGTCTTGGGTACGCGAGAGCCGAATTCAGAATAGCAGAGTCCGGCGAAGACGGAAGCCAGAGCGGCGATGAGGAAGGAGATGATGATGCTGGGGCCAGACAGAGATCTGCCCACTTCGCCCGTGAGCACGTAGGCGCCGGCACCCAGCGTGCTGCCCACGCCGAGAGCCACCAGGTCTATAGTGCCGAGACATCGCCGGAATGTGGAGACCTCGCCTTCGGGCTCTAGAGGCTTCCTGCGGGACAGACCACGCAGGAACGAACCGACCTTGTGCCAGGACATGATCTGAGAGAGTCGTAAACTGGAATTGGATGAGATGTGAAGCATGGTGGTGGTAGCATCATGTTGTAGGGGTGCTTTTATTATGGGAAACTAATCATGGTTGAGGAGCAAGATGAAGGAACAACAACCCAAAACACACTGCCTGAGCTACAGTGGAGTGTTTAAAACCCAGGAACAAAATTTGCATATCTCTGGGAGGATTTACTGTTCAGTTCATTGCTGTTTGTTATTATGTTACCAAGAAAAACAGGCAAAAATATCAAATAATAATAATAATAATGAAAAAAAAATTGCATTAGCCAGGGGCATGAACAATTACAGTATACAACCAACCAATGTTTGCTTTTGTTGCTATATTTACATTTGCGTCACTATTAAAAAAAAAGTTAGACATAATGCAGGAATCAAATGATAATTTTTTAGGGTTTATTTATTAATTTATTTATTAAATAAATTATTTTTTCAAAGATTTGACGGTTCAGATCATGGCAAAAACAAACAAACATATACTGTATGATATTTTTTTAATGACATCGTAATATTTTAAAAAAAAAATATGTTTTTATCTTTTTTAATTTCTCAATATTTTCTTTAGCAAAAAATAATGAAACAAAGAGAAGTAGGGTCAGAATATTTATTCCTTTCATCTAAATAATTTAACTGGATATCTAATATCTATCAGAAAGTCTTGATCTTTGTGGTAAATGATGCTTACCTGTATTGAATTCTCTTCTCAGGCTGGAGTGACTAAAAGAAAGAAAAATGTATGTTGTGTTATTTTAAAACCGTGGGTCGTTATATAAACCCCGCCTACAGCAAATTCTTTTATCATTTGCGTGATATGAGAGTGCTAATGGCAGGAGTTCTCATGGGGACGGAGCCTAAATTTAGTCTGGAGAGTTGCATTAAAAATTGTGCTCAATGTCATGTTAATATGGAAGCAGTGAAGGGAATAAATCTCACACTCACGCAGTGACACGGTGCTCACAGTCGCACCGAAACCCGGGGTCATGCCTTTGTAAGGAGCAGAAGGATTGTGTTATTATTTCACATGTAGTAGTTAAAGACAGTGTTTTATATATAAAGTGCTTCTGACATTACTCTTATCAATATTTGTCCCATATGAAGGGGTACATTTTCTACTCACTCAGCTCGGGATCAGATTAGTTAAAAAAAGTAAATATGTTTCCTCACTTAACTGGTATGCAATGTTTGTTCAACAATGTATGCTGTTCCAAGAATGCCTTATGAGCATTGGTCAGGTATTATTACACACACAGTCTTTTTACCAAGACATGAGGGAGTGAGTGAGGGAGTGTTAAAATTAAATTATATGTAAATTATTACACAGACTTTTTGTTGTGAGTGAGCAAGGGGGTGTTCAAATTAAACTTCTTCTTTCCGCTTTTCCCTTCAGGGGTCGCCACAGCGAATCATCTCTCTCCACCTATCCCTATCTTCTGCATCCTCAACACTTGCACCCACTAGCTTCATATCCTCATTTATTCCTACATGTATTCCTCCATGTCCAACATTCTCCTACCAATATACTCACTCTCCCTCCTCTGAACATGTCCTAACCATCTTAATCTGGCCTCCCTAACTTTGTCCCCCAAACGTCCAACATGAGCTGTCCCTCTGATGTACTCGTTCCTAATCCTGTCCAATCTTGTCACTCCCAAAGAGAACCTTAACATCTTCAGCTCTGCTACCTCTAGCTCTGACCTCCTGTCTCTTCCTCAGTGACACTGTCTCTAAACCATACAGCATGGCCGGTCTCACCACTGTCCTGTACACCTTCCCCTTGATTCTTGCTGATATTTTCCTATCACACAGAACTCCCGACACCTTTCTCCACCCATTCCAACCTGCCTGCACTCGCTTCTTTACCTCTTTCCCACACTCTCCATTACTCTGGACTGTTGACCCCAAGTACTTAAACTCCTGTACCTTCTTCACCTCTTCACCCTGTAACCTTACTGTTCCACTTCCCTCCCTTTCATTCACACACATGTACTCAGTCTTACTACGACTGACCTTCATTCCTCTCCTCTCCAGCACAAACCTCCACCTCTCCAGGTTTTCCTCCACCTGCTCCCTGCTCTCACTACAGATCACAATGTCATCTGCAAACATCATTGTCCAAGGAGACTCCTGTCTGACCTCCTCTGACAACTGGTCCATCACTATAGCAAACAGGAAGGGGTTCAGGGCCGATCCCTGATGCAGTCCCACCTCCACTTTGAACTCCTCTGTCTGACCTACAGCACACCTCACCACTGTCCTGCTCCTCTCATACATGTCCTGCACCACTCTGACATACTTCTCTGCTACTCCTGACTTCCTCATATAGTACCACAGCTCTTCTCTTGGCACCCTGTTATACGCTTTCTCCAAGTCTACAAACACACAGTGCAACTCCTTCTGACCATCCCTATACTTCTCCATCAAAATTCTCAGAGCAAAAATTGCATCTGTTGTGCTCTTTCTGGGCATGAAGCCATACTGCTGCTCACTAATTTCCACTACCTTCCTTAACCTAGCTTCCACTACTCTTTCCCATAGCTTCATTGTATGGCTCATCAACTTTATCCCCCTATAGTTACTGCAACTCTGCACGTCACCCTTATTCTTAAAGATCGGCACTAACACACTTCTTCTCCATTCCTCAAGCATCCTCTCACTCTCTAAAACCCTGTTGAACAAACTAGTTAAAAATTCCACTGCTGGAATAAGTGTTAACCACAGCCATGTCCATCCTCTTAGCAAAGTCTACTACCATCTGTCCTTCAAGGTTCCTTAACTCCCCTCACCAACATGTCCATTAAAATCCGCTCCTATCACCACTCTCTCACCCGTGGGAATACTCTCCATCACCTCATCTAATTCACTCCAGAATCTCTCTTTCTCCTCTAACTCACAACCTACCTGTGGAGCATAACCACTAACAACATTCAACATCACCCCTTCAATCTCTAACTTCAGACTCATCACCCTGTCTGACACTCTCTTCACCTCCAGAACATTCCTCACAAACTCCTCCTTCAGGACCACACCTACCCCATTTCTCTTACTATCCACACCATAATAAAACAGCTTGAATCCTGCTCCTATACTACGAGCCTTGCTACCCTTCCACCTGGTCTCCTGTACACACAGTATATCCACCTTCCTTCTCTCCATCATATCAGCCAGCTCTCTACCTTTCCCTGTCATAGTACCAACATTCAGAGTTCCTATTCTCAGTCCTACACTCTTTCCTTTCCTCTTCTCTCTCTGTCTGTGCACTCTCCCCCCTCCTCTACTTCTTCGACCAACAGTAGCCCAATTTCCACCAGCGCCCTGTAGGTCAATGGCACCGATGGCGGTCGTTGTTAACCCGGGCCTCGACCAATCCATTATGAAATTCGTACTGACAATTCTCATGGTTAAATTTGGCAATGTTTTACCCCGGATGCCCTTCCTGACGCAACCCTCTCTATTTATCCAGGCTTGGGACGGGCACAGAAGTCACTGGACTGTGACCCCCATGGCTAGATTGGAGTGTTAAAATGAAACTATATTTAAATTATTACACATTATTAGACATTATTTACCAAGACATGAGTGAGTGAGTGAGGGAGTGTTAAAATATCTCAGTATCTAATATCTCAATGTCTAAAGTTTCATTGATTGATTCTATCTATCTATCTATCTATCTATCTATCTATCTATCTATCTATCTATCTATCTATCTATCTATCTATCTATCTATCTATCTATCTAGCCTTTTTTTTACTTTAATCATACACATGAACATTTTTGACCTTTGTTTCTGAGAGTTCTCACTGAAGCTGCTCTCTTCTCTTCTATCTGAGAGACGACAGGAAAACCCTGCTCTACATTCACCTTCAGTGTAATTAGGAGCATTGATCATATTGTGTAATAAATAGACAATAAATCCGCCTGTTCCTTTAACAAACTGCTCGGCCTGTCGAGCTCTTCAGAGTAAACAATAGCCGACATTGTGTGTGAGCAGTGAGGTCTTGAGTCTCCTGCTGTAGGACACAGTGGACAGCTCCAGATTTTGGCTGCTGTCCTTTGAACAATGCAGCGAGCAAAACAAAGCTGCTTTCAGGAGTTTGTCAGCTGCAGCAGTACTGCACACTCGCTCGTTGTGGCTGAGCTTTCTCCAGTGTCCCATTAAAGCCTGGCTAATCTTTTGTGGAATCTGTTCCGGCATGCTGGAGCTCTAGAGTTTGTCTCGAAATGCAGGACGGCTTTGCAACACTAAACACATGCTTATATTCCAGTCTCCTCTGCAAAACCACATCTACACGATTAACAAAGATGAGAGGGGGAATAATTTATTTCTCATGCACTTGCATGTGATTATGTGATAATTTGAGACTACATGGAAAATACATGTGAAAGAGCGTTTCAGTATGTTATGGATGTTATGTGAATAATATGATAAATAATTCCATTGTCTGTACCGCTTATCCGATCTATTCTCGGGGGGAGCCTGTGCCTATCTCAGGCGTCATTGGGCATCAAGGCAGGATACACACTGGACAGAGTGCCAACCCATCACAGGGCACAAACACACTCTGATTCACTCACACAATCACACACTATGGACAATTTAGAGATGCCAATCAACCTACCATGCATGTCTTTGGACTGGGGGAGGAAACCAGAGTACCCGGAGGAAACCCCCGAGGCACGGGGAGAACATGCAAACTCCACACACACAGTAGAGGCGGGAACCGAACCGCCAACCCTGGAGGTGTGAGGAAAACGTGCCCCCCTGATAAATAATTAAAATGTTAAAATAAAAATAATGTGATGAAAATATAATATGTGAATCATGTGTCAAAAAAACATCATTTACAGAAAAAATATTTAACATCTAATGTAATCTAATCTAACATGAAAAATGTAATTGCTTAATGTTAATTATGAATTGTAGATCTATAAAAATCACATACAAATCTGTGAATCATGTTGTCAAACCAAATGCAATAATAATAATAAGAAGAATAATTAAAATGTAAAAAAAAAAGAAACGAAAAGAAACTCAAGTGAAAATATTTTTTAAATCACACAAACTAATGAATCATTATTTTTTAATGGCATGTAAAAATAAACATATTGCTTGTAAAAACACTGCATGCAAAAAAAATATCATTTGCTGAAACATTCGAAAAAAATGTTTTATTTTGACTTGTGATTTAAAAAAAATGTTTCAATTATTAATTATTATTAATTAAAAGATATTGTTTCTTTTTGGATTGATTATGTAAAAATGAATTAATCATTTGCAAAAAAACAAAAAAACAAAAAAACAATTGCTTGCAAAAAGATCACATGTGAAAACAACGGTATTATCTGCAAAAGTGAAATTAAAAATGACTAAAATTACTTTAAAAAAATTACTATTAAAGCTCAACATGTGAAAATATGGGCAAGAAAAGTGTGCAAAAGAATGTAAAAAGCCACGTGTGCATTTGACAGATTTGCTTAATTACACCTGCAGTTTATTAAAGAATAACAATAATAATAATAATAATAATAATAATAATAATAATAATAATAATAATGACGATTTATAACTGTGCAATGAATTTTATTTTCATATAAACGCTTTTATGAAGTAAACAAGTTTCTTTACCTTTTTTGCAGAAAGTCTGATATTCTGAGGCTCAGTTCTGTTTAATCTCCTGAAGCAAAATGATTTTTTTTGTGCACATTATATACAAGCATGGTCTTTTTGTCCCTCCCACTTTACAAAATTACAGACCAAAAAAAAGGGCTTTTTCTCAGAACTTCCCAGCTTTATGCATAAAGCACCCATTCTCCAGAGTAGTCTGTGAGATCGGACTGAGACGTGGTGGATATGAATGCTGCACTTGTGTCACTCTGTGTCATGTGACATGGCTTGATGATGATGACGGGATTGTGAAAAGTCTTACATGATGAAAATATTGACCGAGTTTATTCCGGCTGCAGTGACTCTGCACTAGAGGGCTCCAGAGAACAGCATCAGCTTTTAGATTAGACACAAACCTTTAACTCAAGATGAACATCTTTAAACTTTTTAGACATCTCAAGTCTATCCAGCACTCTAGATCTTTCAGAATATTTTTTATTTTGCAGTCTTCATCTAAGATGTAATGATTTCTCTGTGGTCCTGTCTTGTGTTTATTATCATTTGGACTTGTCTCTCTATACACTATATTGCCAAAAGTTTTGGGACGTCTGCTTTTACATACACATGAATGTAATATGGAGTTGTCCCACCCTTTACAGCTATAACAGCTTCAACTCTCCTGGGAAGACTTTCCACAAGGTTTAGAAGTGCATTTGTGAGGTCGGGCACTGATGTCGGACGAGAAGACCTGGCTCGCAGTCTCCGCTCTAATTCATCCCAACGTTGTTCTGTGGGGTTGAGGTCAGAACTCTGTGCAGGCCAGTCAAGTTCCTCCACACCAAACTCACTCATCCATGTCTTTATGGAGCTTGCTTTGTAATGAGCATGAAATTGTCCAAAATGTCTTGGTATGCTGAAGCATTAAGAGTTCCTTTCACTGGAACTAAGGGGCCGAGCCCAAGCCTGAAAAACAACGTCTGAATTTGGAGGGGTGTTCCAAAACCTTTGGCACTACAGTGTATATATTATGTATATCATCTTTAGGAAAAGCAGCTGCGAACTAATTTCCTGTTTTTGCTTTGTAAGGAGGGTTCGTAATGCTAAATGTAAGACAGAGGTCAGTTTGTTGATTTAATGCTTAACACTGTATAATCATCACTTTATATGTAACACGATCATTCATGTAATCTGCAGCGTAACTCTTAAATTCTGATCAAATCATGCTGTAAAGTATAAGAGTGAGACAAATGAATACCTCAAACATGCAACACATTTTTTTAGCGGAATCTAAACATTGAACACTTGAGCACTGGGTGCTGAAAGAAATGGAGATACTTGACACTATTCTGTCACCCATTTGCAATAAACAACAAAAACAACAACAACAAAATTAAGGCTCATGGTTAAACTCACCCTTGTAATGAAGTTGCTTTCGGCTGCTCCCTGTTCGGGGTCGCCACAGTGGACCGACTGGTCCGCACAACAACTTGGCAAGTGTTTTACGCCGGATGCCCTTCCTGACGCAACCCTCCCATTTTCCCGGGCTTGGGACCGGCACTGCATCCAGTAGCTGGGGTTGAGGCATTGGCTGGGAATCGAACCCAGGCCTTCCTCATGATAGGCGAGAAACCTACCACTGAGCCACCAATGCCTCAAACTCACCCTTGTAATAAAATGCATATTTACTCCCAAAGGTCCAAAAATCACCATACATAGCAGAAATTTATTTTTAGCAAAATACTGAAGTCACATCCATTTCAACCTTGCAAATGCTTCCCAATGCAGCCATGAGAATGATTTCAATACGGACTCCATTATCCACACAGCAGCACTCTCATTCTAACACTTTAACATCCTACTGACCAAGTAAAATGATCAGCTGCCACTATTGTGCCCCTGAGCAAGGCGCTAAACCCTCTCTGCACCATGGGCACTGCATCACTTATTCACAATAATGTGAATGGTGGGATATATTAGGCAGCAAGTGAACATTTTGTCCTCAAAGTTGATGTGTTAGAAGCAGGAAAAATGGACAAGCGTAAGGATTTGAGTGAGTTTGACGAAGGGCCAAATTGTGATGGCTAGACCACTGGATCAGAACATCTCCAAAACTGCAGCTCTTGTGGGGTGTTCCCGGTCTGCAGTGGTCAGTATCTATCAAAAGTGGTCCAAGGAAGGAACAGTGGTGAACCGGAGACAGGGCAATGGGTGGGTCAAGGCTCACTGATGTATGTTGGGAGCGAAGGTTGGCCCGTGTGATCCGAAAAACAGACGAGCTACTGTTGCACAAATTGCTGAAGAAGTTAATGCTGGTTCTGATAGAAAGGTGTCAGGATACACAGTGCGTGACAGTTTGTTGTGTATGGGGCTGCGTTGGTGACCCCTGTGCACCAATGAACGCACCAACAATGGGCATGTGAGCATCAGAACTGGACTGCAGAGCAATGGAAGAAGGTGGTCTGGTCTGATGAATCACGTTTTCTTTTACATCACGTGGATGGCTGGGTGTGTGTGCGTCTTTTACCTGGGGAACACATGGCAGGAATAGTTTGATGAGCACAACAACCAGTTTGAGGTGTTGACTTGGTCTCCAATTTCCTCAGATCTCAATCCAATCCAGTGACTGTGTGATGTGCTGAACAAACAAGTCTGATCATACATACAGGATATATATCAACATAGAGGACTTAAAATTATCTGCTGCTAACATCTTGGTGCCAGATACAACAGCACACTTTCAGGGATCTAGTGGAGTCCATGCCTCGAAGGGTCAGGGCTGTTTTAGCAGCAAAAGGGCAACTAACACAATATTAGGCGAGTGGTCATTATGTTATGGCTGATCAGTGTATATGTGGCACATATTTTTTTTTACAGGTTTTATTACACAATTATATACAACATCCTATGTTCCAGTCCCTGTGAATGAGCTGTTACTGTGGAAACAATAAAGTACTAGAACAAGTGCATTAATATAAACCAGTGTACTACTGAAGTACTGAACTCCTGTCAGAGCTGCAGTTATGGGAATGTAATCTTTTGACCAATCAGAATCAAGAATTCAAGAGAGTTGTGGTATAACATAAATAATATATTAATAATAAGTGGAGACAGAGTTATGAAAATCTGGAATCTAGTGTTACTTCCTGGAGTATTTAGTTACTGAGAGAACCCAGACCACCGTATGGGGAGACTGAGATTATGATAGTGTGGGTGTGTAAAGTATGAGCATGTAGGCCTGGCTGTGTGTGTGTGTGTGTGTGTGTGTGTGTGTGTGTGTGTGTGTTTGTGCTGCTCTGAATTCCTTGCCGTATTACAGGAATGACCCTGTGCTCTTACAGAAATAGCTCGGTTAGGAGCTCAACTGTCACACGCATGCAGCCCTGTTGTGTTCCTCGCTCTCCTAGAGGCTCTGCCTAGGAGGCATCTCATTTGAAATTAATAAGGAAATTTGTTTTTCCCCCTCTGTCACATTAACTGTTTATATTTAACCAAGTTAGCCAGTTTTCTTTGATAGTTCCAGGTTAGACTAGCATCATTTCAGTAACATTAATTGTCTAGGCAGCAAGTCAAATTCTATCTAATGGTAAATATTATAAGCTTTAAGGCAAAACAGTGTGAAACAAAACTGTTTTAGGAAACTGATGTTGTCTGAGGTCCTAATTCTTTCCTAGCATTGCCTCGGGTTTGTTCATTAGGAATAAATCTAAATCCATATCCGGATTACTGTAAAGCTGCTTTGTGACAGTTTCCATTGTTGATTACTAATATTAAACTAATAAAATAAACTAATAAAAAATATTAAATTTTTAAAAATACTTTTCACATGAAACTATTAATTTAATTTTATCATTTACTTTTTATTTATTTATTTATTTTTACATGTTTTAATTCTTGAGTACCTTTTTTTAAAACTTTTTTTAAAAAGCAACATTTTCTTTTATTACTTTCACTGATTCCATCTTTATTTATTTATTCATTGTCTACCGCTTATCCAATCTATTCTCGGGTCACGGGGAGCCTGTGCCTATCTCAGGCGTCACTGGGCATCAAGGCAGGATACACCCTGGACAGAGTGCCAACCCATCACAGGGTACATACACACACTCTCACTCTCAGTGAATCATCTATTCTCATCACTCTCATCCGATCACACACACACTACAGACAATTTAGATATTTGATTTAGAAAGTTGATTTGCCAATCAACCTACAATGCATATCTTTGGGCCGGGGGAGGAGAACACGCAAACTCCACACACACGGCGGAGGCGACATTCGAACCCACAACCCTGAAGGTGTGAGGCAAACGTGTTAGCCACCGTGCCACCGTGCCACCGCACCCCCCCCATATTTATTTATTTATTTATTCATTTATTTATTGATTTATTTGTTTGTTTATTTGTTTGTTTGTTTATTTATTTATTTATTTATTTATTTATTTATTTATTTATTTATCTATCTATCTATCTATTAATTAATTAATTAATTTATTTATTTATAATTCTACTTTTAATAGAGTAAAATGGATCTACACTTTCACTTAAGTATATTACTCAGAACTCTGTCCTCCATTAAAAGAAAAAAAAAAAGTTAAATTTTGTTTCAAATAGTTTTGTGATTTTTTTCCCCCTTACTCATTTTTATTGATTTTGATTTTTGGTACTGATTTTTTTATTTTGTTTGTTTGATGCAGTCATGTGGCTCAATGTAAACAACAGTCATATGTCTAATTAAAAAAAACGAAACAAAACAAAATTAAAAAAAAAACACAGACGATGTAATTTTCAATAAAATTGGGGATTACACGATTTATTTATTTATTTATCTATTTATTTATTTATTTATTTATCTATTTATTTATTTTATATATATATATATATATATATATATATATATATATATATATATATATATATATATATATTTATTTATTTATTTATTCCAAATGGAACAAGTTATATTGGAAAAATGGAACAGGTTATATTCATTCATTTAAATAACGAGAATATAAATCCTACTTCACTTTATTTCTCTATGATTTTGTGTAAATGATTCAGATCCTGGCGCCTTTATGTCGAAATCCTATAATATCATCTTATTATGGAGAAAACAGAAAAAAAAAAAAACCCTGAAAGGTGGCGCTGCGTGTGACGCCCCGCCGTGATGACGTCAGTGGCGTACGAGAGCACCGGAGAGCAGCTGCCCCGCTGTCGCTCATTACTAGGACCGGGACTGCGGCGGTGGTGTGTGTGGTGTGTGTGGTGCGCGTCAGAGAGAGAGACAGAGAGAGAGAGAGACGTGTGTGTGAACTCTGCAGGGAGAGCACAGGAGGTGAGCACACACACACTCACACACTCACTCACACACACACACACTCACACACTTTTCTTCTGGTCACTTTCATGCATGTAGTGTTTTTATATCTTTGACGCATGGCGTAAGCAACCGTATAACGGGAGCCTGTGAATGAAGAAAGAGAACTTTCTCACTTCTTGTCCTTTAACAATTGTCTAAAGACTTATTCAGCGCTTATAACGCCTTACAGTGCCATGATTTATATTATGAATGATGTGTGTCATGTTTATGTATAAGTATAGAGTATATTTATATAAAGTAGAGGCTGATTAGATGTGTTATAAGGCGTACTGGATTAAGTATACTGCATACTAATCTACAGGGAAGGGGTTTGAGCTTGAAACCCCTGGGTGTGGCAGTGGACATGTCTTCATGTCTCTCTCTCTCTCTCTCTCTCTCTCTCTCTCTCTCTCTCTCTCTCTCTCTCTCTGTCTATTTTTGGACTTTGCTTCAAACTCAAACAATGTCATAATATACCATAGTGACAGCTCGTCCTTCATCGTTATAACTTCTACACCATTTATAAGTTTGCTATTACATTTTTATTACTGAATATATAAAAATATGCATATATGAAGATATAATATACACCGCATAAAGAGAGTAGAGACGGACGATAAGCACTCGTTTCTGCAGCACTCAGCGTTCATACGAGTCTCACACTTCCTTGCTTGGCAGAGAAAAAGCACAGTGTGAAAAGAAAGAGTCACAGAGTGTATCCTGTGGAAAACGTGGCCTTGCCTTTAAACCGCTCGGCTCACGTCCAAGGGAGAGATTTTCCACAGACGTGTCGGAGCGAGGGGAGGCCAAATGGAGTGTCAGAGTTTTGTGGGGGAGACGGCGACGTTTATGAACCCACTGTATATAAAGGATTTAAACATTACAGTGGGACTAAACACACTCCTTTGATTAAACCGTGTAGCTTCTCATTTCATTTTTGGGCTGTACATTCCTTACAGCTGAGTCATGAATGAACCCAGATGTACTAGAGTGGAACCCCGGCCATTAAAGGGCTATTACAGGCTCGAATCTAGCAAACACTCACATTTACACAGATCAGGAGAGAAATTTTTACGGTTACAGGAACGAGTGATGGAAGTCTGTCTCACGCAAGTGACTTTTATATAAATTATGTAAATATCTTGTGCCACTAATGTGTTTTTGAAGACACTGTATAAACGTCTGCATCTGTTTCATGCAGCAAATATCTGTGTTTGGATTTGAAGATGAAGTGGGCGTGGCCTAAACCTGTAAAGATCTTAATATTATTAAATGTGAACATTCTAAACGTTGCAGAAAATGAAGTGTGTTTCGATTCCTGCCTTCACCCTGTGTGTATGGAGTTCGAGCCTTCTCCCCAAGGTTTGGGGGTTCCTCCAGGTTTTCCGGTCCTCAGTCCAATGACATGTGCTGTAGGCTGATTGCCATCACTAAACTCTCCGTAGTGTATGAATGAGTGTGTGATTGTGCCTGCGATAGATTGGCACACAGTCCAGCATGTCCACTTCCCTGCCTTGTGCCCCGAATCCTCTGGGATTAGCTCCAGGCTCGTTGTGACCGTGTTTAGGATAAACGCTACAGAAGATGAATAGATAGATGAGTAGAGATGATCAATTAAAAAAATGGAGAAATAACTTCTGCTAAAGCCACGCCTACTGTATTTATAGTTGAAATTAAACTGAGGTGTTTATACATTGCAGTAAGTCTGAGTGTACCTGAAACCTCGTTACTGATGAAGTGCACTGAAAGCAAATATTTGGACTTTATAAAAGTGAAAAAAAAAACAGTTGAGAAAATAAAGGGTGATTATATTTAAGATATTTATCATTTTTTCTATGTTTATGTTTCTATATTTCTGTAAAGCTGCTTTGAGACAATGACCATGGTTAAAAATGCTATACAAATAAATTGAATTGAATTTTATAATTATTAAATTAACTTAATTATATATATATATATATTTCTTTCCCCCATAAAGCTTCATATTTAACTGCTTACTTGCTTTAAAGTTTTGTTGCTTAAAAAACTAATCATGAGTCTACTTTTCATGTTTATACCTGGATGTGTTTAGAGCACATTATCTGTGTCACGTAACAAATGTGTGTTGCTTTCGGCTGCTCCCTGTTCGGGGTCACCACAGCCGACCGACTGGTCCACACAACAACTTGGCACAGGTTTTACGCCGGATGCCCTTCCTGCCGCAACCCTCCCATTTTTCCCGGGCTTGGGACCGGCACTGCATCCAGTGGCTGGGAATCAAACCCGGGCCTTCCGCATGATAGGCGAGCAACCTACCACTGAGCCACCAATGCCTCTAAGTGTCATGTAATAAATACGATGTAAAAATGATCCTTAAAGGACATGAACAAACCTTGGCTGAGTGCCATAACCTTTTGAAGGCAGCCATCTTGGAAAAAAGAGGCTCTGCCTCTCTATGTTGAATGATTCAATCAATATGTCAGAAGCCTCAGAATTCCGAATCAGGAATTGTCACCTTGACATTGTTTGTTATAGATTATAATAATATAGTCTACAATAAACATTGTTTATTATTCTTTACTATATAGATTTTTCAAGTGTTTTTTGTAAGTTTAGATTAGTACTGTGTAATTCTGTGGATTTCAGCCTGATCTTACTAACCTGCTTAGACATTATGACACAAATAATCCCACAGAAATGATTCATGCACATTATCTTTAGTTGTTTATCAAATTCAGTGACCAACCACTCAGATATGAGCTAGCTCTGACCTCTCTGCGCTGGATGTCTACATCTTTCCGAGACGAAGCACTGCAATGTGTTTAGATCAGAAATCAGGTCTTGGTTACAAGAGCAATGGATTGAATCACAAATCTCAAATTGTAACAGAAATAAAATCTCTACATAGTCATGCAGCTGAGTGTGTGAAAATTGAAGTGTCTAACCATTTAAGTGTAAATCTTTCAGCTCAACACAGCTTTAAAGAAGCAGACGCCAAACACAGACTAGTGGCAAATGGTCTTCATTACATCTTTATCTCTTTATCTATGTGCTTCACCTCACTTCTTCACCACAAATAAGAAGATCTTTTTTTTCTAGGTTGAATTGTAGTCCATCATTCCACCGAGACCTTTTGAGTGAAGACATCATGGGCAAGGTAAGCCAGAACTACTGTACATACGGCTTCGATTTCACATGAATAAGACTTTTAGCTGATGCTGAGGTCCTGAGGCTGATTACTGATGAGTCACTACACTGTATTTCTGCTGCACTGCATGCACCGCTTGCAGGGTGTTTGTTCCTCTTACTGAGGGAGACATGGAGCACTGGGACTGTATGAACACACACCCACCCACACACACACACACACACACCCACACACACACACACACACACCCACACACACACACACACACACACACACACACACACAGTGCTTTTAATGTGTCCTGGGTTATTAACGTCAGCAATGGACTGGACTGAATTTCGCAGTAATCAGAGCTTCCCTCATGCAACTGACTTCACTTTACGCCTTTGATTCATAGGAATAAAAAGTAAAATAAAGATTTATAGGAAGTGAAACTGTTATACAGGAAGTGTGCTGTTATAGGGAAAATAATTAATGATCAATAATTTGTAGTATAAGAACGCAGAGTGATCCTGGAGCGTTTTATTTCTCCTGCAAAAAGTTAAAGATTATCATGTTTCATTTGTTAGAAAATAGTGTCGTCCTTTTTATCCATTTATAGTTACATTCAGTGCTGCTGAACATCCACAAAAGTTTTTTTCCCTATCTCTCTTTTTCTACGTTTATCAGAAAAAACAGCTTGTTATCGTCATGTTATCGAGAAGCTGGACATTATGGATATAAAGATAAACTCAAACCAATAATAAAGTCACCCATTGTAAATGAATGGGAACAGTGCATTCATAAGAAACTAGACAAAATAAATCAACCCTGTTATTAATAAGACACCTCCTTCATTGGAATTCAGACACGATCAGACCGCATTAAAGACGAAGATGACGATGAAGGACCTCCAACACATGATTCCTGTAAAACAAGAATGACTGAACAGCGTATGTTTTTACCAGCTCACTAGTGTTCCATTATTCCAGCAGAATGGACTTATGGGAAATTTTCAATCAGTATATATATAAATGAATGATGTTCTAACTGTGAGTCTGATATAAAACGAGTCTGTTGGCTTTCAGTGTGTTTTAGACGTGTGTTTCTCGCTCTGTTGGATAACCTTACACAGAATTTTCCTGGTTGAAGATGAAATCTGAGCTGCTTTTTAGATGAACAAGCACTCGGAGCATCTCAGAGAGCAGAAATAGGTTTAATATCAACATTTACTTTGAACATTTGTGTGGAGAAAAACTTTTTTTTGGAACTATTCTATGTTATCTATGTTATCTATTCTATGTAATCTAAATCATCGCCCCTAGTAGGCTAGAGAAAAACAGAAATACTTATGAAACACTACGAATTCTTAAAGTCCTGACTTTCATACGAGCTTCATATTAACCTCCACTGAAATCTCATCAGAAAAAGTCCAAGAATTATTATTAAATATTAAACCTCATATATCTGTTGTACGATTTTATTGCTGTAAGAATTTACAAAATGTCCTGTTTTACTGTAGCTTCCTTCATCTGCGTGAAAGGGCATTAAAAGAAAAACTAACAAACAAAAATGATAACAAAAGCAAGAGATTTTCTCATGTTGGAAAGGGTATACTACTGAATCTACTATGATACGATTGGAGTTACTAGGTTAGTAGCCTTAAATCATCATGCGAACAACTTTGTTCTGAATTCGTTCATTTTTTTACACACCTCCAGTTTATTCGTTTATTTTGAATAATTATCGACTTCTGATTGTGTTTATTATTATTGAGATCTAATCAGGTCTTGTTAATAAATTGTGCATCAGCTTTGCATGTTGCTGAAGTCTCTGGTGAGATTTCTGGTAAACAGCAAGGTTTCTTTCTTTGCTGATTGAGCATTTTCCCCCTATATAGTTAAACCAAATACAGTGGAACCTCTGCATATGAATGTCCTCCTTTACCAATTTTCACCTTTCACCTTTTCACCAATGCTTAATGCATCGGCATTGAAGGATTTTTAGCATACGAACGAACAGAACAGAACCGAACGCCGCCGTTCAAAACTTGTTAGCGTCAGTGGAAAGCCAAGAGAAGCTAACTGAAGCGAGTTTACAAATTTTACGATTTTTTTCAGTCAGTGAAAGCTGTTTGGAAAGAGTCGACCCACGATACCAACGTTGCCTTCAGCATGCGCTCAAAAGCTAGGTGATATTCCGGGTGTTTTTTTGTTGAGAGATCGGTGGCGTGGGTGCTCTGTTCTATTTTTAGCCCAAGCTTGGTGGCACGACTTCCTGTGAGGAGCCTTGACATGGAATGCTTGGCTTGAGTCAGTTCTTTGTAAGCGCCATACAGTTTAAATACGCCTCGTATTGGTCATATTGGTCATATTTTTGGGCGGCTGGAACGGATGATCTGCATTTACATTATTTCTTATGGGAAAATTCGTTTCGCAATACAAATTTTCGCCTTAAGAAGTCGCCTCCAGAACCAATTAAATTCCTATGCCAAGGTTCCACTGTGAAACAAGGTTGTACTTTGATCATCAACCATCTGGATTATAGTACGACTTAAAATGAAGTCAAGTAAAGAGTTTTCTTTTTCTTGTGACCTTTAGGAAATTCGGCTTCATGTTGAGCATCTGACTTGTAGAACGTTCCAAATATTTCATAGGGGTGAACAAAAAATGTTTAATCTTAGTCTTTTTTATATAAATATAGATACAGTGATAGTCATGGCACCCCGGTTATCACAGACTCGTCTTTTCCTCCTGCGTTGCCGTCTCTGTTAGCGAGCGTGTGGGTGGTGGGATGTTTGTTTACTAAAGTCACCGTTGCCTAGATCTCTGTTGAAGCTCTCTATGTTCCCCATCTCGCAGCTGTCCTATCGAAAATGGGCCTTGACAGATAAACTCTGTGGCTGTAAGGCGGAGGTTTCTGGCTCTCAGCCATTTTTCCAGGCGGGAAAAAACAAACAAACTCTCAGGCAGAAATAATATGGGATATGGGAAGAGAAAGAAGAAGCAGAAATGCAGAGTCATATAGAAAGAGAAACAGGATTCTGCTACAAGGTGAACAGCCCTGTATGAGTAAGGTGAAACCCATACACACACACACACACGCGCGCACGCACACACACACAGTGCCTAAACGATGAGGCCATGGGGCAGCTGTAGACTTGGACAGGTGTCAGCTGTTTGCTCTCCATTCCCTGCATTCAGTCCTCGGATGTCTTAGTGGAGATTTAGGAGATTTAGGAGTGGCGACTGTGTATAAGGTGGAGAAGCAAAATGGGAATTCACAGCTATGTACAGTGCCGTGCATAAGTATTCACCCCCCTTCAACTTTTATACACTTATATATATGTTACATTATAACCAGGCCCTGAAACATTTGCAATATTCCTAATTTTATTTCTACAATGTATGCAACAAACGTTGTGTAGGTTAATTAATCATTTTGATCTTTGCATAAGTATTCGCCTCCTTTGGCTAACGCTAAGAATCACCTTTGGCTGCTGTTACATTCTTCTGGGATGTGTCTCTGTCAGTTTTGCACATCTGGATCCTGATACTTTAGCTCATCCTTTTTTGGCAAAAGAAATTCAGCTGTGGTCTCATCACACTAGAGAACCCTTTCCTCCCTCTTTGCCGAGTCTCCAAATCTCTTCCTAAACTCATCCAGAAGCCCCAGCATTAAGGAGAGTTTGAGCTGGGAAAAGCTTCTCAGATCTGAGCTGTGAATCAGAACTCCGGTTCTTAAAGAGTTACTCTCGGCCTCTTGTTTACTTCTCTAGACTAATCCGCTCTTTACCCAGTCAATGACCTTTAGTGGAAAAGTTCAAGGGGGGAATGAATTCTTATGCAAGGCTTGTCACAAAACAGTTGAAGTAATAAAAAAAAGAGGAATGAATCAATTTTGGACTTTTCTTAACAATACTATGTTGATACAGCATAAAAATCCAAGCCGATAGACAGAAATCACAGTAGAGGTAAACAGGCAAAAGTTCAAATGAACAGCAAAGACAGTCAGCGGAAGGAACAGTACAAAATCACAAAATCAAACAGCAAGAAATCCAATAAACAAAAGTGAGGTTCAAACACAGTGAGGTAATGGCAATGGAAATGGCTGGGTAAGTGGCAGAAACTAACAATATTTCACGTAAAACAGTAAGAAACGCTGGTTTAATAGTCCCCAGTGGTAGGAAAATGCCTGGAAATAATTAGAACTGTGGCGAGGGTTTACTCTGGTGGTCAGGAGGCGGAATGACAAATGGAGTTGTGCCAATAAGAAGGATTTAGACCATTGCCCCTAAGACTGAGATCATTGCCTCTTAGACTTTGATCATTGCCTCTTAGACTTAGACCATTGCCTCTTAGACTTAGATCACTGTTCCTAAGACTTAGATCATTGCCCCTCAGACTTAGATCATTGCCCCTAAGACTTAGATCATTGCCCCTAAGACTTAGATCACTGTTCCTAAGACTTAGATCATTGCCCCTCAGACTTAGATCATTGCCCCTTAGACTTAAACCATTGTCTCTTAGACTCAGATCATTGCCTCTTAGATGTAGACCATTGCCCCTTACACTGAGACCATTTCGCCTTAGATTTAGATTGCTGCCCCTTAGACTTAGACCATTGCCTCTTAGACTTAGACCATTGCCTCTTAGACTTAGATCATTGCCTCTTAGACTTAGATCATTGCCCCTAAGACTTAGATCATTGCCCCTAAGACTTAGATCACTGTTCCTAAGACTTAGATCATTGCCCCTCAGACTTAGACCATTGCCTCTTAGACTTAGACCATTGCCTCTTAGACTTAGACCATTGCCTCTTAGACTTAGATCATTGCCTCTTAGATTTAGACCATTGCCCCTTAGAAACTGAAATGTTTCAACCATGATGAATTTATGCTAGGAGTTAACTAGCCTAGTAGGCTAGCTACTTTAACTAGTGGCAGCTAAAATACTGTTAAATGTTTGTGAGCAGTCCGGGGTGAAACCGTATCATGAAAAACAAAGACATTCGAAAATTTGAAAGCTCTGTATATTTATATATCTACACAAGATGTGTCACACGTAAAATTCAACAAGAAGAAGTGTTTTGTACGTAGTCACGTAAACACTTTGCATTATCTCGTGTTACGCGGAAGCTCATCTTACTCCGGTCTCACTAATTGCTCGTAGTCCAGTCACATCTGCATTCAAAATAGTGCTTTGTGTTAAGATGGTAAATAGTATCACATGACGCTGTCTCTGTGTGAGATACTGTGTGTGTGTGTGTGTGTTCAAGTTGCTGCCTCATGCAAAGCATCTGCATTATTGATCTGTGTGAGAGGAACTCACTCGTAAATATTTGCCAAAAAAAACCCCCAATTTAAAGTGGTTATTTTTTTTTTTTACTGAGTACTGCTTTTAGCTCGCACCTCAGAACCGATAAGATACATATACGTATTTTTACTGTAACACCAGGAGAATAACAGTTGATATTTCAACAAGCTATGTGTATATAGTCACTTTGCTACCAGATATGAAATAAAATTTAAAAAAATCCATGAACACTCTTTCCGTTGTCTGACTTTAGACTTGTTGCTAGTCTGTGGATCCATGAGCTGCCTTCAGCTATATAATTTGTATAAATGAAAATGACTGGCAAAGATCAACAGAGGATCTGCTACAGAAACCATGAGGAATTGTGTTTACAGGGAGTAGGCAGTGTGCTGAAACACTTTACAGGTCCGGATCTAGACCACGGTCTGCCACTTGACGACGTCTGGTTTATATTATCAGTATTTTATTTGCAGCTGCATTGCTATTTGTGGCCTCTCTCTCTCTCTCTCTCTCTCCCCTCTCTCTCTCTCTCTCTCTTCCCCTCTCTCTCTCTCTCCCTCTCTAAGTATCTAAACCACACCCTATTCACAACACCCTTACGGGCTCCTCTCATGTGGGGCAACGCTTTTGCAAACGAAGAGGAACACTAATCACCCACAGAACCCAATCAGATTACATCCAGATTTAAATTCCACTTTCTCTGTTTCAGGGATTCCGAGGGACATTGAAAGATTTCCCAGGATTCAATGCTAACAGCGATGCTGAAGCTCTCTACAATGCCATGAAAGGCTTTGGTGAGGAACAGTGCCTAATTCTTATTTTTTGAATCTCAGTACTGATAAAAAAAACAACAACCCACAGTTGAACCCGTGAAAAGAATACTTCAGATTTTGTTGAACTGCATGAAGCAGATTCACTATAATCAACACAAGAACTGTTAACAAGAACAGGGACAATAAAGATGAAATAATCTGAGAGACAGTCTCATTAAAGGAGAGACAGTCACATTAAAGGAGAGACAATTGTATTAAAGGAGAGATAGTTACATTAAAGGAGAGACAATCATATTAAATAAGAGACAGTTGTACTAAAGGAGATACAGTTGCTTTAAAAGAGAGACAGTCACATTAAAGGAGAGACAGTCACATTAAAGGAGAGACAGTTGTACTAAAGGAGAGACAGTTGCTTTAAACGTGAGACAGTTGTATTAAAGGAGAGACAGTTGCTTTAAACGTGAGACAGTTGTATTAAAGGAGAGACAGTCATATTAAGAGAGAGACAGTAACATTAAAGGAGAGATGGTTGCATTAAAGGAGAGACAGCCATAGTAAGGAAGAGACAGTTGTATTAAAGGAGAGACAGTCGTTAAATGAGAGACAGTTGTATTAAAGGAGACACAGTAACGTTAAAGGAGAGACAGTTGTATTAAAGGAGAGACAGCCGTAGTAAGGAAGAGACAGTTGTATTAAAGGAGAGACAGTCATTTTAAATGAGAGACAGTTGTATTAAAGGAGAGACAGTCATATTAAGAGAGAGACAGTAACATTAAAGGAGAGACAGTTGTATTAAAGGAGAGACAGCCATAGTAAGGAAGAGACAGTTGTATTAAAGGAGAGACAGTCATTTTAAATGAGAGACAGTTGTATTAAAGGAGAGACAGTAACATTAAAGGAGAGACAGTTGTATTAAAGGAGAGACAGCCGTAGTAAGGAAAAGACAGTTGTATTAAAGCAGAGACAGTCATATTAAGGGATAGACAGTCACATTAAAGGAGAGACAGTCATAATAAAGGAGAGACAATTGTATTAAAGGAGAGACAGTCACAGTAAATGAGAGACAGTTGTATTAAAGGAGAGACAGTCACATTAAATGAGACAGTTGTATTAAAGGAGAGACAATCACATTAAATGAGAGACAGTTGTATTAAAGGAGAGATAGTCACATTAAAGGATTGCATCCATATTAAAAGAAGAGACTGTTGTATTAAATGAGAGACAGCTATGTAAAAGAGAGATAGATGTATTAAAGCAGAAACAGTCACATTAAAGGAGAGACAGATGTATTAAAGGAGAGACAGTTGTATTAAAGTAGAGACAGTCATATTAAGAGAGAGACAAAGGAGAAGCAGTCATATTTAGGGAGAGACAGTTAAAGAAATAAAGAAAGAGTCACATTAAAGGAGAGAAATTCACATTAAAGGAGAGACAGATATATTCAAATAGAGACAGTCACATTAAGGAAGAGACAGTTGTATTAAAGGAGAGACAGTTACATTAATTGATGTACAGTCAGAGTGAAGGAGAGACAGTTGAATTATAGCCAAGACAGTCACATTAAGGGAGAGACAGTCAGTGTAAAGGAGAGACAGAGACAGTCACATTAAGGGAGAGACAGTCACATTAAAAGACGGACAATCAGTGTGAAGGAGAGACAGTAAAATTAAAGCAGAGACAATAACATTAAAGGTGAGACAGTTTTGTAAATGAGAGTCATGAAAAACAGTTATATTAGAGACAGTTGCTTTAAAGGAGAGACAGTCTTGTAAAGGAGAGACAGTTGTATTAATGGAGAGACAGTCTTGTAAAGGAGAGACAGTTAAATTAAAGGAGAGACAGTTGAATTAAATGAGAGATAGTTGAATTAAAGGAGAGACAGTTGTATTAAAGGAGAGACAGTCACATTAAAGGAGAGACAGTTAAATTGAAGGAGAGATAGTTGAATTAAAGAAGAGACAGTTGTATTAAAAGAGAGACAGTTGTTTTAAAGGAGAGGCAGTCTTGTAAAGCAGAGACAGTTAAATTAAAGGAGAGACAGTCACATTAAAGGAGAGACAGTTTTATGAAAAGAGAGACAGTCACATTAAAGGAGAAACAGTTGTATTAAAGGAGAGACAGTCACATTAAAGGAGGGACAGTTAAATTGAAGGAGAGACAGTTGTATGAAAAGAGAGACAGTTGTATTAAAGGAGAGACAGAGGAGAAGAGAGAGTGAAAAATTCATACAAATTTGTTTTAAATAAATGTTTACTGATGAATTCAGCAGCTGTCCTTAGACTTTTGTTGAGAAGTAAGTTTGAGTAAACAGTTTTTTTTTTTATTACTAGAAAAAGCTTTTATTTGAGGTATTTATACAAACCCTAGGGGCATTGGTGGCTTAGTGGTAGGTTTCTCGCCTATCATGCGGAAGGCCCGGGCTCGAGTCCCAGCCAATGCCTCAACCCCAGCCACTGGATGCAGTGCTGGTCCCAAGCCCGGAAAAATGGGAGGGTTGCGTCAGGAAGGGCATCCGACGTAAACCATTTGCCAAGTTGTTGTGCGGACCAGCTGGTCCGCTGTGGCGACCCCGAACAGGGAGCAGCCGAAAGCAACACATACAAACACTACAGACTTAGCATAAGATTAGCATAGAAAATGTTGAGTTTTCCATTAACACTCATTCTCCTTGGATTTGACTACAATCTATAAGATTATAGTGTCTGCCAGATGAGTAAGAAAAACAGACAAAATATCCAGAGATAATATGAGATAAATGTCATACAGACTAAAGATGAAGCTCCTGTAATCACTGACATTTTTTTTTTGCCTTTTTTAGGAAGTGACAAGGAGGTCATTTTGGACCTGATCACCTCCAGAAGCAATGCTCAGAGACAGGAAATCTGCACTGCTTACAAATCACTCTATGGCAAGGTACTGGATCATCTCCAGCCGTAAAAAGACTCTCAGATAATTAAAAAACATTATGCTATGTTTGCAATGAGGTCTGATGCTTTATACAAACAGATTTTATACGACAAGGCATTAAAGGCAGGTTTTTATGCTCAGAGATAAAATAAAATCTATAAGATTCTTTATATTACTTACAATTTTAAAACAAAGGCTAATTTAATAAATAAATCAATCAATAAATAAATAAATAAATAAAAGAAAATAGAAAAATCACAATCCAGATAAATGAAGCATAAAATTGCAACCGATCCTTCTTTCCAGTGAAAATGAGAAAATGATAAGTGTACATGATAAATGGAAAAATCTTCACATTTCTACAAAAATCTGTTTTTATTTGCTTATCGTTGTTCATAAAGGACTTGATTGCGGATCTGAAGTATGAACTGACGGGCAAGTTTGAGCGCCTTGTTGTGAGTTTAATGAGACCCCCGGCATATCACGATGCCAAAGAGATCAAGGACGCAATTAAGGTGAGAAAATATCTCAACGCGACCGATTCTGAAATCCATCGACAGCTTCATAAACTCGAGGAGCTGCTAAGAGGTTCTGCATGCTGTGCATGTCAGGGTTTGGCTTGTGTTTGTGAAAAAAAAATGATTGAAATGGATGACAAACATTTGTGCTTTTTTTCCTTGTTATAATACAGTTTTAGACTTTGTTACACTGTCTGTATTTTTGTCATTTAGTGTGGAGTGTCTACTTGATTATTTTTTGTTTCCAGTTTATTTTTACCCTTTTTTTTTCTTTTCTTTTCTTTTTTTTTTTTAGCTTTGTGATGTGTCAGTGTCAGTCTGGACAATGTCATATGTTTTATTTTTTTTGGTTTAGTGGACTATTTTTTTTAAGTTTAACTCAATTAATTCCTAAAAAACTGGCCATTTAGTGTGTACTTAATTTTTACTGCTAGTTGTGTGCAAAGGTCTAGCCCATGGTTTAAGTAATGCTTTACAAGTGCCCTCTAGGGTAGATAAAACATGGTAAGGTGCCTCTAGGGTAAAAAAAACATGATAAAGTGCTGTCTAGGGTAGATAAAACATGGTAAGGTGCCTCTAGGGTAAAAGAAAATGCCATAAAGTGCTGTCTAGGGTAGATAAGATACTATACAATAAAACACCCCTTTGGTAGGGTAGATTAAAGTGTGGTAAAGTGCCCTAATGGATGCCATCAAGAGCTTTTTCTAAGGTGTTCCTATGTATGAAGTGCCCTATATATTGTGCCGCTATGACCGAAAAAATGTGATGATATGTCCTCTAACGTGCCCCTATGGAAGATAAAACACGATAAAGTGCCCTATAATGCGCCACTACATTAGATAAAACATGATAAAGTGCCCTCAAGGGTGGGCCCAATAGTTGATAAAACATGAGGAATTGCCCAGTAGTGTTGCCCTTCAGTAGATAAAACATGATGAAGTGCTCTATAGGCTGACCCTATGGTAGATAAAACATGACAAAGTGAGCTATAGGGTGCCCCATATGTGTGTAAACATGATGAAACTGCCCTATTGGTTCCTCTTCCTAATATAAATGCATTGATATACATTTAGCAGATGACTTTATCTAGAGCGACTTAAATTTTTATCTTGTTTTATACAACTGAGCAATTGAGGGTTAAGGGCCTTGTTCAGGTGCCCAGCAGTGGCAGCTTGGTGGACCTGAGATTCAAACTCACAACCTTCCAATCAGTAGCCCGCCATAACCACTAAGCTACCACATCCCAAGATATAGATGTATCATGATGTAATGCCCCATAGGCTTCCCTACATGCAAGAAAATCAGATGAAGTGCCCTATAGGTGCTCCTATGTGCCAGAAAATGTCTCTTATAGCATGCCTCTCTAGTAGAAAAAACACAGTTTAATCCCTCCAAGGCCTGCCCCTGCCTCAGTGCGTATCACACAAGATAAAAGACACTCCTGAGCTCCTGAAGACAAAGTCACACTTTTCACTCCTCGCTCTTATAACAGCAGTTTCATTAGTGTGCATTGATTTCTGTGAACTTTCTGAGTTTAAGAGGGTGAAAATATAACGAGTCATTCCTTTACAACAAAATATCAGATAAGGTTCAACACTAGAACCCTTTTAGGATGCTTAACTATAAGGAGGACCATTTTGGAAGAGCTGAGAGGGTTATTTTCTCCTCAGAGCTTTGTGCTGAACTTTCTAATCCATGCTGCTTGACGATTCCAGTGATGGTTTATGTTTGTTTTTTTTGCATGCTGTGTGTTTCGGTGTTTTGCTTGTAAAATCTTTTTCCGTTCTTACACACTTTCCTGTGAGAGTCAGACATTATATTAATGTGTGTGTGTGTGTGTCACTGATTGCTTTCTCTGTGTATCTGCTTTGTTAATGCTGCCTTTAGGGTGCGGTAAGTGAACGACGCAGTGAGGACATGATATGAGTTTTGATCAATCCTTTCAAATATTTCCTGTACCTGCACTGAGGTGTTTCACTCTTTTGTATGCGCCGCATAAAATTAGTGACATCACCGGATGAAATGGAAAACGATCACTTTCAGGAATATCACTTTCGACTTCTTCAGTATAACCACACTGTTGTTCATATGATTTGAAATTTTCACAAACTACAAATTGAAAGATATTAAATCAGATTCTATTTTTCTCAAAATCTGTAGATTTTTAGGTCTTGGATGGTATATCCATTTGCGAAATTTCCCAGTATGCTGATGAAAAAATGTTGAAAAAAAACAAAACAAAATTATATATATAATTTTTTTTAAATTTTCTTGAAAGACTGAAAAACTTTTCAAAATTATATTATATTATATATTATATATTATATATTTTATATATATATATATATATATATAATATAAAATATAATTTTTTTGAAAAGTTTGCATATATATGATTTTTATTGTTTTAATTTGAGAATGTTTCTACTACTATTTAGTACTATCTACTTCTTACTATTTCTAATTATTTATGCAACATATATTTCCGCAAATAAGATGAAACTAAAGTTTGCTGATTTTACATCACTGGTAAAAGAGTCTCCCCTCATTTCAGAGCAGCCTGTGTATTTTTTCACTGTGCTGTATGACACTGCATGGTTTTTGCAAGAGCTCGCTCAGCGCTAATAACATTATGGCTTATAACAAGGACTGCAGAGTGATGGAAAGCCAGCAGCTCGGGGCTGTGTGACAGTTAGGATGATTCTGCACAATCCTGGTCCTCTTCCTGTCTCCTGTTTCTGTGAACTGTTACATCCTTATGGAGTTAAATTAGCTCTGTGTATTGAGGTATTGATTATCCTGCTTGCAGGGAGCTGGCACTAATGAGAGATGTCTGATTGAAATTCTCGCCTCAAGGACGAATGAACAAATCCACAGCATGGTGGCGGCGTATAAAGACGGTGAGTTTTTTCCCGTGTGTACCTCGTATGCTTTTTGAAATGAAACTATGCCTCATAACGTCTGTTGTGCTGTTTTGTGCTGTTTCTGTGTCGTCTCCAGCATACAACAGGGACATGGAGGAGGACATTGTAGGAGACACATCAGGACATTTTAAGAAGATGCTGGTTGCTTTGCTTCAGGTATCAAAGCTATTGAACTGCCACAATCAGTGTGAGGATGGGTTAGATGTGTGCAGAAAATGCTGCAAAAGTGCACTTTAGAGTAGACAAAAAAGTTTGAAGTGCCCTCTAGGGTAGATAAAACATGATAAAGTGTCCTCTGGGGTACGTAAAACATGATAAAGTGCCCTCTAGGGTAGATAAACATGATAAAGTGTCCCTACTGTAGATAAAACATGATAAAGTGCCCTCTAGGGAAGATAAAACATGATAAAGTGCCCTCTAGGGTAGATAAACACGATAAAGTGTCCTCTAGTGTAGATAAACACGATAAAGTGTCCTCTAGTGTAGATAAACATGATAAAGTGTCCTCTAGTGTAGATAAACATGATAAAGTGTCCTCTAGTGTAGATAAACATGATAAAGTGCCCTCTAGGAAAGATAAAACATGATAAAGTGCCCTCTAGGAAAGATAAAACATGATAAAGTGCCCTCTAGGAAAGATAAAACATGATAAAGTGCCCTCTAGGAAAGATAAAACATGATAAAGTGCCCTCTAGGAAAGATAAAACATGATAAAGTGCCCTCTTGGGAAGATAAAATGTGATAAAGTGCCCTCTAGGAAAGATAAAACGTGATAAAGTACCCTCTAGGAAAGATAAAACGTGATAAAGTGCCCTCTAGGAAAGATAAAACGTGATAAAGTACCCTCTAGGAAAGATAAAACATGATAAAGTGCTCGCTAGGAAAGATAAAACGTGATAAAGTGCTCGCTAGGAAAGATAAAACGTGATAAAGTGCTCGCTAGGAAAGATAAAACATGATAAAGTGCCCTCTAGGAAAGAAAAAATGTGATAAAGTGCCCTCTAGGAAAGATAAAACGTGATAAAGTACCCTCTAGGAAAGATAAAACGTGATAAAGTGCCCTCTAGGAAAGATAAAACGTGATAAAGTACCCTCTAGGAAAGATAAAACATGATAAAGTGCCCTCTAGGAAAGATAAAACATGATAAAGTGCTCGCTAGGAAAGATAAAACGTGATAAAGTGCTCGCTAGGAAAGATAAAACATGATAAAGTGCCCTCTAGGAAAGAAAAAATGTGATAAAGTGCCCTCTAGAAAAGGTAAAACGTGATAAAGTACCCTCTAGGAAAGATAGAACGTGATAAAGTGCCCTCTAGAAAGATAAGACATGATAAAGTGCCCTCTAGGAAAGAAAAAATGTGATAAAGTGTCCCTACTGTAGATAAACACGATAAAGTGCCCTCTAGGGTGTCCCTAAAGAGATAACAGTTTCTGTCTGAACCAGTGGTTTCAGTAGTGTGTGTGTCTGTGTGTGTGTGTGTGTGTGTGTGTGTGTGTGTGTGTGTGTGTGTGTGCGTGTGTGTGCATTTGTGCATGTGTGTATGTGTGTGTGAGTGAATGTGTGCATGTATGTTTTGTGTGTGTGTTAGTAATGATCTTGTGTCGGATTTTCAGGGTGCCAGAGATGAAGATGGTGTGGTGTATGAAGATCTGATAGAAGAGGATGCACAGGTGAGGAGTAGTGTCATCATCTCATCATCATCATCATCATCATCACCATCATGCCAACTTCCCCAGAGCACAGCTAAAGTGTGTGTGTGTGTGTGTGTGTGTGTGTGTGTGTGTTTATAGCACCTGTACTCAGCCGGAGAGGAGCAGTGGGGGACGGACGAGGCCATCTTCATCATGCTCCTCGGCAACCGGAGTGCGGCTCACCTGCAGCTGGGTGACTCACACGTTTATACAGTCACACGTTTATTAAACACGTCGTTTTTTTCAGATGTTAAGAAAATCTAATGCAGCCATGTTGTATCACGCAGTGTTCGATAAATATCAGGAGCTCACTGAGAAATCCATCGAGGACAGCATTAAGAGTGAGCTGTCAGGAGACTTTGAGAGGCTGATGCTGGCTGTTGGTAAGTTTTTCTCTCACACACACCCACACACAAACACAGGACTGTACAATGCTGATCCGAGTCTCTTCTTGTCTCTCTCAGTGCAGTGTGTCCGCAGTCGGCCCATGTTCTACGCCAAGCGCCTCTACAAATCCATGAAGGTAACCTCATTGACACCGAACCTCACAGAATCTTAACTTTCACACACTCCAAACATATAACATCATAATTTATTCTGCATAATCCACAAAAATGTGTCGTCAGTTACAGTGTTCTGCTTATGAAGTACTTCTGACTGTGACAAAGACACGAGACTCCTTCTAAGAAAGTTAAATGACCCTTAGCAGGAACATGATCTCTGATAAATAACAGCACTTTTTGTAAATCACTGTATTGGATTGTTTGATGTGTCTGCCTGATGAACCACTCAGAAACTATTGCGCTGTCTTCCATACTGCCGTTGTATCAGTCAAGGAATTAGTGTTAAGTCTATAATGAACTCAGAAATTACGCTGATCTGTTAGTGTCCCAGGAGCTCTTGGTTGCACCTTTGCATGTGAATATAAACTGTTGAAGAAAGGACATTTCCTGTCCAGTGTCACCCAAATGAGGATGAGGTTCCCTTCTGAGCCTGGTTCCTCTCAAGGTTTCTTCCTCATATCATTTCAGGGAGTTTTTCCTCACCAAATTTGCCTCAGTCTTCTAATTAGGGATAAATGTTAGAGATAAAGAGTAAGTTATCTTTATAATTTTTTCTTTATAATGTTTCTATACTTCTGTATAGCTATATTGGGTATTGGGACAATGTCCATTGTTAAAAGCGCTATACAAATAAATTGAATTGAAAATTAAATTGATGTGAACTGCTCTTATTAAAAACAACAAAATAAAAAGGAATTTTAACACCTACTGATATATTAAAATCCTCTCTCTCTCTCTCTCTCTCTCTCTCTCTCTCCCTCTCTCTCCCTCTCTCTCTCTCTCTCTCTCTCCCTCTCTCTCTCTCCCTCTCTCTCCCTCTCTCTCTCTCCCTCTCTCTCCCTCTCTCTCTCTCCCTCTCTCTCCCTCTCTCTCTCTCCCTCTCTCTCCCTCTCTCTCTCTCCCTCTCGCTCTCTCTCTCTCTCTCTCTCTCAGGGACTGGGTACGGATGATAACACACTGATCCGAATCATGGTCTCCCGCTCTGAGATCGACATGCTGGACATCCGAGAGTGTTTCAGGCTGTGCTATGAGAAATCCCTCTACAGCATGATTGAGGTAATGACCTTCATGACTTCATCCTGTAGGGTTCCTGCATAGAACTGTGGATATCTCCTCATCATGGCACCTGTTAGTGGGTGGGATATATTAGGCAGCAAGTGAACATTTTGTCCTCAAAGTTGATGTGTTAGAAGCAGGAAAAATGGACAAGCGTAAGAATTTGAATG
>JAUCMX010000013.1:21572009-21592009 GCA_033459395.1 Hemibagrus guttatus
ACATGTTCAGAGGAGGGACAGTGAGTATATTGGTAGGAGAATGTTGGACATGGAGCTGCCAGGCAGGAGGCAAAGAGGAAGGCCAAAGAGGAGGTATATGGATGGAATTAATGAGGATATGAAGCTAGTGGGTGCAAGTGTTGAGGATGCAGAAGATAGGGATAGGTGGAGAGAGATGATTCACTGTGGCGACCCCTGAAGGGAAAAGCCGAAAGAAGAAGAAGAAGATATATTTAAATTTATTGATCTAAGTATCGATCAGGGGGGCACGGTGGCTTATTGGTTAGCACGTTTGCCTCACACCTCCAGGGTTGGGGGTTCGATTCCCGCCTCCGCCATGTGTGTGTGGAGTTTGCATGTTCTCCCCGTGCCTTGGGGGTTTCCTCCGGGTACTCCGGTTTCCTCCCCCAGTCCAAAGACACGCATGGTAGGTTGATTGGCATCTCTAAATTGTCCGTAGTGTGTGATTGCGTGAGTGAATGAGAGTGTGTGTGTGCCCTGCAATGGGTTGGCACTCCGTCCAGGGTGTATCCTGCCTTGATGCCCAATGACGTCTGAGATAGGCACAGGCTCCCCGTGACCCGAGAATAGTTCAGATAAGCGCTAGACAATGAATGAATAAGTATCAATCATAGTCGCTGACCATTTCAGAGTCAAATGACAGACAGGCAGCAACAAAATGGAACCATCCATAAAACAGACGAAGGTACTAAAAAACTCAACAGGAAGTAGACAACAAGGCTTTGACTCATGCTACATTCGTCTAAAGGTCTCCTCAACCCCACGTTTTGCATATGGCGTCAATCCTCATGACTTTATCTGTAAATGACTTAATAATAGAGTTCATTTTAGATCACTCGATATAAACTTGTTCGTTTCACAAATAAGGTGAATTATGGATGAAATCTAAAAACAATTATAGCTCGTTAAGATAGTATAGAAAGAAAGTATCGGATTTTTTCTATGTTCAAAAAAAAAACCTATGTATATTTTTTTTATTTATTCAAATGTATAGATGCAGTTGCTTTTCAGGTTAATATTGTGTCGGTCCCCCTTTTGCTGCCAAAACAGCCCTGACCCGTCATGCACAGAGATCAATTCAGATATAAATAGCATGATGAGTATTTGTGATAAGACAAAGAAACAGCAGGGTTTAAATAAAGAAACGGATCGAGAACCGAAACCCAGGACAGGTGAAGACAATCAGGTAACAAACCAATGACAGGACACTGGTGGAGACAAAAAAGACAAAATCTCTGACAAGAATTTCCGATTTGGATTTTGTGAAATGACATCATTTCAGATCTGATCTCATTTTTTTATTTACGTTTCTGGTATTTGGCAGATTCTCTTATCCAGAGCGACGTACAAAAGTCTCTATCAGTGAATACATTGACACTGGTTCAATAGGTCACAGACTTAAGACACCATCACCCTAAAAACTGTTGTGAGGAATTGATTTTTTTAATTATTATAAATACATACAACAATACATAAAACAAACAGGGAAAATAAGAACTAGTGTAAGTGTTTCAGGAAGAGATAGGTCTTCATCCGTCGTTTGAAGACGGTCAGTGACTCGGCTGTTTGGACATCTAGGGGTTCATTCCACCATCTCCGTGGCAGAACAGAGGAGAGACTCTTGATGTATACCTACCTCTTACCCTGAGAGATGGTGGGACCAGGCCAGATCTGATGGAGTGTGGTGCAGTGCAAGGAGTAATGAAGATCATAAAGTTTAACGATCTGTCCTGTTTATATGTGTATGTGTAGGGTGCTGGAACTGATGAACACGCCTTAATTGAGATCCTGGTGACCAGGAGCAACGAGGAGATCCAGGCCATGTGTGCTGCCTATCGGAAAGGTGATACATGAAATCTTATTTCACTAGAAATAACCACTGAAGCCTGAAGAGAAATCGATGGATGTCTGATTGAGAACAGGACCAGAGGTGTGTGTGTGTGTGTGTGTGTGTGTGTGTGCTATAGGAGGCTTCATTAGTGACAAGGGAACGTTGTGGGACACAGAAGACACCTTACTGTGTATAATATGATAACACCAAAAATAATCAATAACTAAGAGCACGGTGAGTCGATTGAGTATGATTGCATGTTCATGATGATGTAAGATGAACGCAAAAGCGCCGAGGTTCAATAGAATCAAAATGGAAATGAACATTTTCAATCAGTATAAAGAAATGAATGATGTTCAGGCTGTGAGTCTGATAGAAAACGAGTCTGTTGGCTTTCAGTGTGTTTTAGACGTGTGTTTTTCACTCTGTTGGATAACCGTACACAGAATTTTCCTGGCTGAAGATGAAATCTGAGCTGCTTTTTAGATGAACAAGCACTCGGAGCATCTCAGAGAGCAGAAATGGGTTTGACATCAACATTTACTCTGAAGATACAAACATTTGTGTGGAAAAATAATTGTTTTTTGGAACTTTTCTATGAATATATCGCCCCTAGAAGGCTAGAGAAAAACTTCGGAAACACGACAAATTCTTAAAGTCCTGAGTGTCTACTTTCATATGAGCTTCATATTAACCTCCACTGTGGAGTGAGATGTGATTAATACATTCGATCAACATGGATTCAGTGCTGAACATGTGTTGTATTTGAAACATCCTCTAGGGGGCAGCATCACACACCTCTAACACGTCACAGTTCTGCGACAACACCGTCTTCTCACAGGAGCGTTGAAAAGTCACATTTCCCGTGTCCTTTAACTAGAAAATAAACTTTTTATCTTAAAAGTATTAAAGTTTCTTCAAATGTATAGATGCAGTTGCTTTTCAGGTTAGGTGGTCATAACATTATGACCACCTGCCTAATATTGTGTCGGTCCCCCTTTTGCTGCCAAAACAGCCCTGACCCATCATGCACAGTGTATTCTGACACCTTTCTATCAGAACCAGCATTAACTTTTAGCAACAGTAGCTCGTCTGTTGGATCGGATCACACGGGCCAGCCTTCGCTCCCCACGTGCATCAGTGAGCCTTGACCGTCCATGACCCTGTCTCCGGTTCACCACTGTTCCTTCCTTGGACCACTTTTGATAGATACTGACCACTGCAGACCGGGAACACCCCACAAGAGCTGCAGTTTTGGAGATGTTCTGATCCAGTGGTCTAGCCATCACAATTTGGCCCTTGCTGCCTAATATATCCCACCCACTAACAGGTGCCATGATGAGGAGATAATCAGTCTTATTCACTTCACCTCTCACTGCTCACAATGTTATGCCTGATCTGTGCAAATCCTTATAATAAATACTTCCAGTTACTCGTTTTAAATCTAAAAAAATCACGACTATGAATATATTTAAAATATTCAAACAAATCCCTTATCCCTAATTTAAAAAAAAATTATAAGTCACTCTCTTTTGCTTTTTCTTTAATAAAGATGAAGAAACACAGAGGTTAGATTATGTGATCGTTTGGAGGCGGGAAAAACACATTTCCTGTGTACACCCAAAGACGCCAAACCTACATTTGTGATGTTTGATTGGTTAAATAACATTATTAGTAACATAGTAATATAGCTATTACTATGACAACCTGTTGTAGGTACCACCTCCTGATGACTTCATAGTGCAGTGACTAAAGAAACTCTAGTAAATAAAACAAGCTGAATTTAACCTTACACAGAATTTTACTGGTCGAAGATCAAATTTCAGCGGCTTTTTCGATGAACAAGCACTTGGAGCATCTAGTTGCTCCACCCACTGAAATAAACGCTATTACTATGGCAACCGGTTGTAGGGAACACCTCCTGATGACTTCATAGTACTGTGGCTGTGAACGTAGCATCGAAGCTGGAGAAATAAATCAACTAAAGAAACTCTAGCAATTAAAAACAGCTGAAAATAAATTAAATGAAAAATAATTTAAAGCAAAAAAGCAACATTTTAGCGTACAATACAGTGCATAACCTCTGCCGCAGATCTCCAAGACTTCTGTAAAATACAAAACTGATTATTTGCATAATGCACCTAACATTACTTAACTTCTTAAAGTGAGAATGCAGCTATTGGCATTTCTTTATGTGCTTAAATTCAAGTCATGTGACTCATTATTATCACTAAAGAGACGAGTTTTTGTTTATCTATATCCTTCTATCCAAGCACAGACTTTTGCCCTGACTCCGTATGAATTATTGAGTGTGTAAAAAATAATATTATTCTAACATTATGTCATGTTTCCTCCCCTCCTTCATCTACACCCAGCCATCAGTGCTGCTTTTAAAAGCACGCCTTTCTCCAAAAATACTGCAAGATATTTCTTTGTATGAATGTTTGCATAACGTTATTAAGCCTTTTTAGAAAATTGCAGCAACGTTACGGCAACATTGCTATCGATCTGATGTCCTTCTCTCGAATGTTAGATTGTAATGTTGTCGGAATAACGTTTCTGCAACGTTCTAAAAACACCTGCTGTATTGCAAGCACTAGTTAGACAACTGCTAAGATTATGGAGACGTTCATACTACTTTTTATAACAGTCTATCATTTTAGATCGTTGCAGAAGTGTTTGATTTTTTGTCTTTTTAGATCCATTCAAATGTTTTCCTGAATATTAGGTTCATTTTAAACTTAAAACTGCCAAAAAGTCATTCTGCAAAAGCTCTTTATAAGTGTAGGCATTGTTCATGATTACAGGGAGGTGGGTTTAAAGTATTTTATTGATTTAACAAAGAAAAACTTCACTTGAGCATTACTGATAAAGTAAAGGCACCGCCTGTGAATTGGTGGCGGGGATTCCCGTAAGAGGAAATGTCAATCAGACTGTGTTAAAAAACAGTATTAAAGCACAAGGCACCCATAGCATGTGATTATGTTCTTCTCTTTATTCTTTATTTAATGCATATTTTTTTTAAAATAAAGTCTGCACATTTTGGCTCATTGACTAAAGTTACTGAGCTTGAGAACCAGGTAAATCTCAATTTCTCCTCAGCTTCTTCTTCATATTATTATTATTGTTATTGTTATTATTATTATTATTATTATTATTATTATTATTATTACTGACCCTTTTAACCTGTACACTGGAGTTAATCAACTTATGGGACATTTTCAATCAGTTTAAACAATTAAATGATTTTATGAGTCTGTCGGCTTTCAGTGTGTTTTAGACGTGTGTTTTTCGCTCTGTTGGATAACCTTACACAGAATTTTATTGGTTGAAGATGAAATCTGAGCTTCTTTTTAGATGAGCAAGCACTTGGAGCATCGCAGAGACCAGAAATGGGTTTGATATCAACATTTACTCTGAAGATACGAACATTTGTGTGGAGAAAAATAAGCATTTTTGTCCTACTAGGCCCCAGTAGACTAGGGAAATACTTATGAAACACTATAAACTCTTAAAGTCTTGAGTGTGTACTTTCATGTGAGCTTCATATTAACCAAAACTGTGGCGTGGAACATGCTGAAGATTCAAGAGAGTCTGCTAAACCTCAATACGACCTTAAAACCCTTTTTTTTAGTTTCACCCTTTGTTTCTCCTCGCAGCCTTTAAGAAGAGTTTGGAAGACGCCATTCACTCAGACACTTCAGGACACTTCTGTCGCATCCTGGTTTCCCTGGCGCAGGTTAGCTGTTAGCTCACATGCTCTCTCTCTCTCTCTATATATATATATATATATATATATATATATATATATATTTTATGTTCTAATTGATTGATTCACCCCCTCCCCCCATGTGTCTGCAGGGAGCTCGTGATGAAGGTCCAGCTGACATGGCCAAAGTTTTGGAAGATTCCCAAGTGAGTGGGACGTGACAGATATCGTCACAGACATTAGCTGTGCTAGCATGTCATAGCGGGAGGATTCTGTTTGGAAAACACCACAGATATTTGTTTCGAAACTAGCCGAGTTAATTTTGGATCTAATTGATGTCACACTTCTAAATTTAGCTGAAAAAAAGGGAACCGTATTTGTAAGACTTCCTTAAAGGCAGCACTCATTAGAACATTAACGTCATCCTACGTGATGGTTGAACTCTAATAGATCTATTTGTATTAAGGCCATTAATGAAGCTTTCCTTTATTTATTATTAGCCATGTGAGAATTCTTAGCAATTCACTGCATAGATGAAGGTCATGTGGTCATGCGTCAGTCAGTGCTGGACAGAACAGCTTCTCTTTCCTTGTTTTCAGGCTTTGGCAGATGCTTGCAACGCCGACTCCGATGAGCGGATTGATAAATTCATGAGCATCCTGTGCACAAGGAGTTTCCCCCACCTGAGAAAAGGTAGCACTTTATTATTATTCTCCACAGAATAGCTAGTGTTATTCGTATTGAAGTAGAACAGACACTCAGTATAAAAGAGTTTGGGAATCTTATGGTATAAATAAAAATATAAGCAATGTATCCTGTATAAATACTATTGTGACTTTTATAGTCATCAACATTGCTTACGGCCCTGAAAGAACATAATTTGGTCCTGTTCTCTGGGTGGGAATATTACAACACCATGGCTATTTCCTGGTCTTTTCTCCACAGTGTTCCAGGAATTTGTCAAGTGCACCAACAAGGACATCGAGCAGATCATTAAGAAGGAGATGTCCGGGGACGTTAAAAATGCCATGTTTGCTGTTGGTAAGAAGAGTGCTAAGCTAAGTGAAAAGACGCTGGTTTGTATGTCAAAATCAGTATTTATAAAACATCTTTGTTTTTCCTTGATTTAGTCCGGAGCGTGAAGAACCAGCCGTCTTACTTAGCGGACCGTCTGTACAAAGCCATGAAGGTATGAGCAAGGTCACTACAATAATATCAAACCTCTCAATTCCCTCAAAGCCAAGCTCTAAACTAACCTCTACGCCGTTTGCCAAAAACAGAGATTGTTCATTGTGATGTCTATCAGTTAATGATGATCTTTGTGCTGCTCTGTTGTGAGAAAGGTGGTCTAGATTGATTAGGACATCTGTCATGGGTTAGGAGTGTTAGGAGGCTTTGCTTCATAACCCAAACTCTTCCCAATGCAAAAAAAGTAACAAGTTCTGACTCAAAACTTTCTAGTTTCTATATCCTCAAAACCAAAATCTCTTACATTGTAAATGAAACATTCTCAATGCACAATTTTATAAAGAAAACACTCCAAATCCATAATTTTATAAAGAAAGCACTCTGAATCCACAATTTTATAAAGAAAACACTACAAATCCACAATCTTATAAAGAAAACACTCCAAATCCACAAGTTTATAAAGAAAACACTCTGAATCCACAAATTTATGAAGAAAACACTCCAAATCCACAATCTTATAAAGAAAACACTCCGAATCCACAATCTTATAAAGAAAACACTCCGAATCCACAATCTTATAAAGAAAACACTCCAAATCCACAATCTTATTAAGAAAACACTCAGAATCCACAATTTTATAAAGAAAACACTCCGAATCCACAAATTTATAAAGAAAACACTCCAAATCCACAATTTTATAAAGAAAACACTCCGAATCCACAATTTTATAAAGAAAACACTCCGAATCCACAATTTTATGAAGAAAACACTCCGAATCCACAATTTTATAAAGAAAACACTCTGAATCCACAATCTTATAAAGAAAACACTCCGAATCCACAATTTTATAAAGAAAACACTCCAAATCCACAATCTTATAAAGAAAACACTCCGAATCCACAATTTTATAAAGAAAACACTCCGAATCCACAATCTTATAAAGAAAACACTCCGAATTCACAATCTTATAAAGAAAACACTCCGAATCCACAATTTTATAAAGAAAACACTCCGAATTCACAATTTTATGAAGAAAACACTCTGAATCCACAATTTTATAAAGAAAACACTCCAAATCCACAATCTTATAAAGAAAACACTCAGAATCCACAATTTTATAAAGAAAACACTCCGAATCCACAAATTTATAAAGAAAACACTCCAAATCCACAATTTTATAAAGAAAACACTCCGAATCCACAATTTTATAAAGAAAACACTCCGAATCCACAATTTTATAAAGAAAACACTCCGAATCCACAAATTTATAAAGAAAACACTCCAAATCCACAATTTTATAAAGAAAACACTCCGAATCCACAATTTTATAAAGAAAACACTCCGAATCCACAAATTTATAAAGAAAACACTCCAAATCCACAATTTTATAAAGAAAACACTCCGAATCCACAATTTTATAAAGAAAACACTCCGAATCCACAATTTTATAAAGAAAACACTCCGAATCCACAATTTTATAAAGAAAACACTCCGAATCCACAATTTTATAAAGAAAACACTCCAAATCCACAATTTTATAAAGAAAACACTCCGAATCCACAAATTTATAAAGAAAACACTCCGAATCCACAAATTTATAAAGAAAACACTCCGAATCCACAATTTTATAAAGAAAACACTCCGAATCCACAATTTTATAAAGAAAACACTCCGAATCCACAATTTTATAAAGAAAACACTCCGAATCCACAATTTTATAAAGAAAACACTCCGAATCCACAATTTTATAAAGAAAACACTCCGAATCCACAAATTTATAAAGAAAACACTCCGAATCCACAATTTTATAAAGAAAACACTCCGAATCCACAATTTTATAAAGAAAACACTCCGAATCCACAAATTTATAAAGAAAACACTCCGAATCCACAAATTTATAAAGAAAACACTCCGAATCCACAATTTTATAAAGAAAACACTCCGAATCCACAATTTTATAAAGAAAACACTCCGAATCCACAAATTTATAAAGAAAACACTCCGAATCCACAAATTTATAAAGAAAACACTCCGAATCCACAATTTTATAAAGAAAACACTCCGAATCCACAATTTTATAAAGAAAACACTCCGAATCCACAAATTTATAAAGAAAACACTCCGAATCCACAAATTTATAAAGAAAACACTCCGAATCCACAATTTTATAAAGAAAACACTCCGAATCCACAATTTTATAAAGAAAACACTCCGAATCCACAATTTTATAAAGAAAACACTCCGAATCCACAAATTTATAAAGAAAACACTCCGAATCCACAAATTTATAAAGAAAACACTCCGAATCCACAATTTTATAAAGAAAACACTCCGAATCCACAATTTTATAAAGAAAACACTCCGAATCCACAATTTTATAAAGAAAACACTCCGAATCCACAATTTTATAAAGAAAACACTCCGAATCCACAAATTTATAAAGAAAACACTCCGAATCCACAATTTTATAAAGAAAACACTCCGAATCCACAATTTTATAAAGAAAACACTCCGAATCCACAATTTTATAAAGAAAACACTCCAAATCCACAAATTTATAAAGAAAACACTCCGAATCCACAATTTTATAAAGAAAACACTCCGAATCCACAATTTTATAAAGAAAACACTCCGAATCCACAATTTTATAAAGAAAACACTCCGAATCCACAATTTTATAAAGAAAACACTCCAAATCCACAATTTTATAAAGAAAACACTCCAAATCCACAATTTTATTAAAAAGAACCACTCTCAATCCATCACTTTGTAAACAAACTCAATCCATTGTATTATAGATAAAACATTCCAAATCCGTTATTTTATAAATAAAACACTCTCAATCCACAATTTTCTTTAAAAAAACACACTAAATGCATTATTTTATAAATCAAACACTCTCAATCCAACATGTTGTAAACAAAATTATCACAATCCATTACATTATGAACAAAACACTCCAAATCCATAATTGTATATATAAAACACTCTCAATCCATCTCTTTGTAAACAAAATGATCTCAAGCCATTATATTATAAACAAAACACTCTAAATCCATCATTTTAATCCATTTCATTTTGAACAAAACACTCCAAATCCATCACGTTCTAAACAAAATGATCACAATCCATTACACAAAACACTCTCAATCAATAATTTCATACACAAAACACTCCAAATCCATCATTTTACAAACAAAACACTCTCAATCCATCACTTTGTCAACAAAATGATCTCAAGCCACGATATTATAAACAAAACACTCCCAATCCAGTACAATTAAAATTATACACAAACTTCTCCTGAAAGTTAAAAACGACTCCCAGTGCACTTTTCACACTTTGAAAAGCCGTGTCAAAAAAGTTCACCCTCAGAACTGGACTGCTAATGCAGTGCAAGAATATATTTCTCTTTATTCATAACGCCCATTTAGATGTCATGTTAGCTGCATGACATCATAACCAAGATGTGCTTAAAACCCCCTTCCTACTCATTACGTTCTAAACAAAACTTTCATGCCTTCCAAAAATACATTGCATTGTGAGTTATATGAAGATGAAACTGGAATAAAAAAAAAAACAAACAAAAAAAAAAACCTCAGGCCTATACGTCATGGCATAAAGAAAATCCTAACACACGCTGCAGAAATGTGAGAATGAGGAAGATCTGAGGAAGAGCTGATTTGTACATTATATCTAATACAGCAGTTCAAATTGTGTACATGTGTGCACTACAAGGACGTTTATTGTGCAGTTAGTTGGTGCTGAATAGTTTTAATTGCCCTCAGTGCTACACAGGATGTTTTATCTCGAGCCGCTAAAGGTCATGTTGTGTGTGTGTGGATTATGTGGTCTTTGGTGTTAACTTGGCATGTTGTAAACAAGCCTTCAACCGCAATGTGTTTCCTTAGATTCACCTAATAAAAATAATATGCAACCATCTTGCTTTTGTCTCTTCAGGGCCTGGGCACGGACGACCGAGCCCTGATCCGCATCATGGTGTCTCGCTCCGAGATCGACCTCTTCAACATCCGCAAAGAGTTCAAGGACACTCACGACGCCTCGCTGCACGAGTTCATCCAGGTAGAGACGATGGTCGTAAGTGTCATGTACTTCAGCATTGTGTGTCAGTGACTGCGTGCGTGTTGTGTTGTGTATGTATGAATGAAAGGGTTGTGTACGAGACGTCCTGTTCTATACATGTGTGAACGTTGCACATCCTCTTTGGGGTTTGGTAGCAGAGGGAGGAAACGGAGAGCACGGCAGGTTTTCTGCAGCGTGTGTGCTCGGCTCAGCTGTTTAGGAATTTCCCCAGCGCACTCAACTTCCTCAGCATGCAGCGTCGGATTGGTACAGAGAGTCGAGACAGGAAGTTTGCTCTAACAGGTCTACACCATCAAAATTCCCTTTGAAGATAAATAATAACCTGCGTTTAAAATGGCTTTCCGACTGATAGTGTTTGATTAAAAAGGCGCAAAACATCATCCGAACAAAGCGCTTAGGAAAAACAAAACAAAACAAAAAAACATTTCCATTGTGTATAATCCCATGAATCTCACGGACATCTTTAAAAACACTTAAATCCACGTCATCGGTTGGCAGATGGTGCGGGAGCTATTTGTGCAGAGTCTTTCGCAGCTGCTACACTTCACTGTAGACACCAAACAAAGCCTGTGTTATTAGATAACCATCCCTTTTTAAAAAAAATTCATCCTGCACAGATGTTTATTGCAATCTCTGACACTTTTAACATCCAGTAATCTATATATCTAATAGGCAATGCTTAAAAATGTTATATAGGTAATACATACATACCTGCTGAAGGCACTAATCAAAAGATAGAACTGGAAGAATTATAAAATACATTCACACGTACACAGTTATATACTGTATTTAATAAATAACAAATAATATTTAATATAAAATTAAATAAACTGGTATTGAAATTAAAACCTGGCCTGCTCTTGCTTAGGCTGTGCACAGAAAAAGATCAACTAAATTAAAACTAAGAACATAGAAATGAGAAATGGAATATTATTGTATAGAATTATTATAGAGTCGGTATAGAACATCTTATATATGTATATATAAGAGAACTAGAGGCCCAGTCCCAGCTGAAGAGAAGTAACTCCATAGCAGGATGCTGCCACCCCCGTGCTTCACCATGGTTATTGTGCTCTTCAGTCTGATGAGCTGCCTTTTTCCTGCACTGAAAATACCTTTCAGAATTACGGCAAAACATTCTACCTCGGTCTCATCAAGGTGTTTTTTCACCCTACACCATAAACCCAGACATGAGAAGAATACGACAGACTGTTTGACATACAGGAAGTGATCAGCAGTTAACAGATAATCCTGCAGCTCCTTTAATGATGCTCTAGGACCGTCACCCGAGAGCAGCCTTCCTGGTAAACTTATAAAACTTCCTCCTTGTCGTTTTATCTTTTTTGCCGTCCTGCTCTTGGACACTTTGATGTCCCATTTTCTTCACTTCTTGATGATGGGCTTGATGCTCAGACTTCCCTGGTACAGCAAATGCTATGGAAATTCTTTTATATGCATCTTCTGATCAAATCCTGTACGTTTGGTAAGACATTTGTGGACTTCAGTAGGTAGATAAAACCAAAATTGGAGGGAAATCCTAAAGCTAATCTTTATTTGGGATCACAATTCAATTCACTGATGGCTGTATGATATTTACTCATGATATCAGCTTAGTCACATGCTCCATTTCAAAAGAGTGTGTACAGTAGAATATTCTCTCTTTTTCCCCCCTGAAACATTTGTATTTGTTGTTTTTTTTTTGTTTGTTTTAAGGTTGTACACACTGTATGTCTTCATTCTCACTTACAACATTATTATTAACACGATTATAACAGCAAATATCCCTGAATTACTGCTAATACATGTTTTAAAATGGAACCTTCACAGATATTGGGATGTATTATTCGTTGGTTTTATTATTCTTATTAATAAGGAGAATTCTATGAAAATTCTGTGAAAAAAAATTCAAATAATATATAAAATAAACGTAAAAAATATACATTTTTAAAATTAATTAATTAATGAATTTTTTCTTCGCTTGTTTGTGATTTAGTTTACCTTAGAAGTAACTTGAAAAAAAAATAATTATACACAATCACATTCATAAAGTCATTTTTCTACAATAACAGATTTTATTTAGAACAGCAAAAAAAAAAATTCTATACAAAATTGTGTAACACTGGTGGAAAATTCTGTCCAAGGTGATCAGATAGACATTGTGTACATTTTAATTTATGCCCAAACTTATACTTGGGGGGGAAAAAGGTAAAAATTTTATGTATAGGCATAAGATTGAAAAGATTATAAAATTATTTTCGTTACAGGCTTCACCTGTGCTTTGACAAGTTAATACAACTAAAATCTCAATCATTCGTTTTATTTATTTTTTTAACTGCTTACTGAAGGTGGTGTAATGTTGTGTTTCCAGGGAGACACATCAGGAGATTACCGTAAAACCCTGCTAATCCTGTGCGGTGGTGAGGATTAGGAGTCTGAGCCATGTCGGTCTAGCAGACACTACGCCGTGATCCTGGCCTCTTTCACCAAACCTGATGTGCTGTCACCACATTTATGCCAAAGTCGATGACCTTTGAACTGCTCACTCCCCCCAGCTCGTCGAGCTCCGTCCCCGCCGCAGTCACTGTGTCTCGTGAAACAGTTTTATTTTTTTTTTTTACCTTTTACTCAGTGGCTTCATGTGAAGATGGTGTCGAAGTGTAATTACTCTATCCGTCAGTGCTTTTAAGTAATCGCGCTCAGAGGAACGTTTCGCTAAACTGAACGATTGAAATAAAACTCTTGACCCTACCGCTGTCAGTGTGGTTATTTTATTGAATGAAAGTTGACAGGGCTACATAAAACTCCATGAAGTTAAAATAAGTCTATTTTTTTTTTTTTTTTTTGTGTAATCAAAGGAGTGTGTTTATTCTATTCAAAATCAACATTACAGTGGAAGAGACGGAGGAGTCGACGTTTTATCGCCACATACTGTAAATGACTTAGATTTGAATATAAACGTAAACATTTATTTATTTGACATTTTTTACTCAAAATTTTGCCCTAACTTTTATTTTATGTCCTCTACATTTAGGTTTCTTAAACATCCATTTTCCAAATAAATAAACAAACAAACAAACAAACAGGCAAATAAATACATTAATTAATTCATTCATTCATTCATTCATTTTAAAAAATAGTGTAAAAATGCAAGGAAATGAATTGGTAAACAATGTAAGTAATAGTCCAGTTGTACAGGCAAATAAACAGTCATACAAAATAATATTTTTTTATTCTTTACTGCTACACAATTTATTTTTTAATTTTTACATTTCCCAGAATTCCTTTACATTTGACTACAACTTTTACACATACTGTATAAGTACAGCTGTCATCTTGTTAATTATTTCAAAGCTTTATATATTTTTGCAAACTGAAATTTGGTGAATAGAAATTCTTAACATTACTACAACTTACTACTGACATTCCCCTGGTTAATTAGAATGACTGTAAACTTAATGCAGCGAGTTGTCAGTTTTTTACATTTTGTGTGCAAAGTAAAAAGGTAAGGAATAATTATTTTTAACTGAGAATTTTTTTTATGTTATTTATAAAAATTTCTAGCTCTTCCTTGAAAAGTCAGGTTGGAGTTCATCCGGAATAAACTCTTATAGCTCACGACATCTATTGGTTTTACAGATTATGCTTTGTTTTGCTCTGAATTTCTTCATAAATCTTTCATTTTTCATTTTTTAAACGTTAAATTACAAAGATCTGATTTGTGTTGCTTTGATAACAAGTAGGTAAAAAATAAGGACATATTGTAATATCCTACTAAATCAATAAAAGAAGAAAAAAGAAGCCTTTATTTTGTCACAGCAAATTCTTTCTTCGCATATCCCAGCTTTAGAGGTTGGGGCCAGAGCACAGGGTCAGCCATGATACAGCACCTCTGGAGCAGAGAGGGTTAAGGGCCTTGCTCAGGGGCACAACAGTGGCAGCTTGGTGTGCTGGGGCTTGAACCTCGATCTTTAACCCAGAGCCTTAACCACTTGAGCTACCACTGACCATGCAGTACATACAATATATATGCTCTCGAAGCACCTTCGATTATTAAGGTGGATATGTATCTTGTCATAAAGTGATGTTAGCTCTTTAATTACAAATTCTGGTCTGCAGTGTCCGGTGTAGAAGGTTCCCAACGGTCAAAATGATGTTGGATCATTTCCATGCACCACTTGGAGGACTGTCCTGAGGCTAATGTTGGTGAGGTGGATTTAAAGGTGAGTGAAAGTCTGACATCCCATCATTGTGTCCATTTGAGCAAACCCAACTTCACTCAGCCAAATGGTCAGCTTATTTGAACCTTCAACATTTTGGAAGTGCAAAAAATGTCAAATAAAGCACATATTATGGCCGAAAGTTTGTGCACCCCTGACCGTCATACTCATATGTGCTTGTTGAACATCTTCGTTGCTTCACTCTTCTCTTTTTCCTCTAGATATTGGAGTGTATCTGTGAGGATTTGTGTAAATTCATTCAGCTACAAGAGCATTAGTGAGATCAGCCTCTGATGTTGGGATGTTGACGAGGCTCCATTTCCAGTTCATCCCAAAGGTGTTCAGTGGGGTTGAGTCAGAGTCAGGACTCTGTGCAGGACACTCCAGATCTTCATCAACCTTCACCTCCACACCATGTCTTCATGGAGCTCAGTGCTTTGTGCACAGGGGCATTGTCATGCTGGAACACTGTTTATAAGCCTCTTATTTACAGTCAAGGGAAATTGTACAGCTACAGCGTACAAAGACATTCTATACCATTGTATGCTGACAATTTTGTGGTAACAGTTTAGGGAAGAACCACATGTAGGTTTGCACATACTATTGAGTTTGTGTTGTGGATCAGCTATAATGCCAGAAATATATTAGCCAAATGCCAGAAATGTAAATATAAATGTAATACTTACAAAATTAGTGCTGTTTACTAAGTATTTGTGTTGTGAAATCAGTATTTCCATGCTGCCTCATTTGGGAATTTTAGTCACGAAAAATTTTATGTTGCAATTTTATGGTAACTAACATAACGTGACTAGCATTTGTGCTAATCTTTATTTTAAGTTAACTGAATGGGTTTAACAATGACTGAACTGTGTCTGTGTGTGTGTGTGTGTGGGTGTGTGTTTATGAGGATATTAACACACACATACAACCTATACGCAGGGATTTGTTTCTGTCTGCACTTACGGCTCAGAGCTATCCTCTTCAATCACTACCTCTATTTACATTCGCACCTGACAGAGAGGAAGCAGAAGAAGACGCTTTGACCTGAGGAAATTCCCTGCTGCAATTCATCTTTCTTTTCCCCTCTCTATACATAATACAGAAATCTCGAATTATCCAACTGTGTGAAAGTTACTTGTGGTTGAAAATCTGCATTTTCTCATGGTTTTTTTCATTATTAACGGTGCCTTATGAATGCAGAGTTACACTTAATACCTAATGAGACTAAATAAAGGTAAAAAATTTTTACCTAATCTTTTTTTTTTTTTTTTTAAAAGAGGCCAGTTATACACTGATCCTCATTCTCACCTGTGTTTGTACCTTCTGGTTTTGAGTGGTCTGTATGCTCAGTGTAAATTGGTGTAAAAAAGTCATTTATATCTTTGCAGATGTGGAAAGTTGCACAGTGTTGAATGACCAGATAGAACAATTGAACTGTGTGACACAATCTTACTACCTTTACCTTAACAGATGTTAGATTTTCACTGATATATTTCCATATTTAAGGTCTGTCACTTCTATACTTCCATATATATATATCATAAATAATGTGTAATAACTGCATTTTCTCCGTAATGTGTTTGTGTATAATATTTGTGCTTCCTTATCTTCACCAAACATACCAAACATACATACTTGCATATGCAATGTCTCTACTGTAATATTTTAATCTCCATATGTAATGTATTTACTGTAATGTCAGTACTGTAAAGTCTTTACTTCTATATACAAGATTTGTTTTACTCTGTAATGCCTTTACTTTCATATATAAGGTTGAAAAAGTTGGAACTTTTCTAGTATAACTATATCTATTCCATATCTAACGTCACTACTTTAAAGTCTGTATTTTATTATCTGCACTGTAATGTCTGTTCTTTCTCAGATAATCTCTACAGGAATTTACTGTAATCTCAGAACTATAATGGTTTCCTTTCTATATGTAACGTTTGCACTTATGGCTAAGATCGCTGCAGAGAAGGTCTCTCACCTGACAGAGAGGAAGCAGGAGGAGACGCTTTGACCTGAGGAAATTCCCTGCTGCAATTCATGTTTTTTTTTTTTCCTCTGTACCTAATAGAGATATCTTGAATTATCCAGCATGATAACTGTGTGAATGTTTCTTGTGGTTGAGTCACAGCATTTTTAAACATTACTTTTTAGTCATTTCTTTACTTCTACATGTAATGGTTCAGACTGTAATTTCAGTACTGTAATATATGCACTGTAAATTTAGCATTGTAATGTCTGCACTATAATGTCAGTACTGTAATGTCTGCTCTGAAATGTCAATAGTGTAATGTCTGCACTATAATGTCAGTACTGTAATGTCTGCACTATAAAGTCAATAATGTAATGTTTGTACTATAATGTCAATAATGTAATGTCTGCACTGGAATGCCAGTACTGTAATGTCTGCACTGTAAATTCAGTACTGTAATATCTGCACTATAATGTCAGTGCTGTTATGTCTGCACTGAAATGTCAAGTAGTGTAATGTCTGCACTATAATGTCAGTACTGTAATGTCTGCACTATAAAGTCAATAATGTAATGTTTGTACTATAATGTCAATAATGTAATGTCTGCACTGGAATGCCAGTACTGTAATGTCTGCACTGTAAATTCAGTACTGTAATATCTGCACTATAATGTCAGTGCTGTTATGTCTGCACTGAAATGTCAATAGTGTAATGTCTGCAATGAAATGTCAATAGTGGAATGTCTGCACTGAAATGTCAGTACTATAATGTCAGTACTGGAATGTTGACCCTGTAATGTCAATAGTGCAATGTCTGAACTAAAATGTCAGCACTGTAATGTCAGTACTGTTATGTCTGCACTGAAATGTCAGTAGTGTAATGTCTTCACTGAAATGTCAATAGTGCAATGTCTGAACTGAAATGTCAGCACTGTAATGTCTGCGTTATAATGTCAGTACTGTAATGTCTGCACTATAATGTCAGTACTGTAATGTCTGCACTTTAATGTCAGTACTGTAATGTCTGAACTGTAAAGTCAGTACTGTAATGTCTGCACTATGATGTCAGTACTGTTATGTCTGAAATGAAATGTCAGTACTGTTATGTCAATAGTGGAATTTCTGTACTGAAATGTCAGCACTTTAATGTCAGTACTGTAATGTCTGCACTATAATGTAATGTCTGCACTATAATGTCAGTACTGTAATGTCTGCACTATAATGTAATGTCTGCACTTTAATGTCAGTACTGTAATGTCTGCACTGAAATGTCAGTACTGTTATGTCTGCACTATAATTTCAGTCCTGTAATGTCTGCACTGTAATGTCAGTACTGTAATGTCTGCACTATAATGTCAGTCCTGTAATGTCTGCTATGTAATGTCAGTACTGTAATGTCTGCACTATAATGTCAGTCCTGTAATGTCTGCACTGTAATGTCAGTCCTGTAATGTCTGCACTGTAATGTCATTACTGTAATGTCTGCACTATAATGTCAGTCCTGTAATGTCTGCACTATAATGTCAGTACTGTAATGTCTGCACTATAATGTCAGTCCTGTAATGTCTGCACTGTAATGTCAGTACTGTAATGTCTGCACTTTAATGTCAGTCCTGTAATGTCTGCACTGTAATGTCATTACTGTAATGTCTGCACTATAATGTCAGTCCTGTAATGTCTGCACTATAATGTCAGTCCTGTAATGTCTGCACTGTAATGTCATTACTGTAATGTCTGCACTATAATGTCAGTCCTGTAATGTCTGCACTATAATGTCAGTACTGTAATGTCTGCACTATAATGTCAGTCCTGTAATGTCTGCACTGTAATGTCAGTACTGTAATGTCTGCACTATAATTTCAGTCCTGTAATGTCTGCACTATAATTTCAGTACTGTAATGTCTGCACTGTAATGTCAGTACTGTAATGTCTGCATTATAATGTCAGTACTGTAATGTCTGCACTGTAATTTCAGTACTGTAATGTCTGCACTATAATGTCAGCCCTGTAATGTCAGTACTGTAATGTCAGTACTGTAATGTCTGCACTATAATGTCAGCACTGTAATGTCTGCACTATAATGTCAATCCTGTAATGTCAGTACTGTAATGTCTGCATTATAATGTCAGTACTGTAATGTCTGCACTGTAATTTCAGTACTGTAATGTCTGCACTATAATGTCAGCCCTGTAATGTCAGTACTGTAATGTCTGCACTTTAATGTCAGTACTGTAATGTCTGCACTATAATGTCAGTACTGTAATGTCTGCATTATAATGTCAGTCCTGTAATGTCTGCACTGTAATGTCAGTACTGTAATGTCTGCATTATAATGTCAGTACTGTAATGTCTGCACTGTAATTTCAGTACTGTAATGTCTGCACTATAATGTCAGCCCTGTAATGTCAGTACTGTAATGTCAGTACTGTAATGTCTGCACTATAATGTCAGCACTGTAATGTCTGCACTATAATGTCAATCCTGTAATGTCAGTACTGTAATGTCTGCATTATAATGTCAGTACTGTAATGTCTGCACTGTAATTTCAGTACTGTAATGTCTGCACTATAATGTCAGCCCTGTAATGTCAGTACTGTAATGTCTGCACTTTAATGTCAGTACTGTAATGTCTGCACTATAATGTCAGTACTGTAATGTCTGCATTATAATGTCAGTCCTGTAATGTCTGCACTGTAATTTCAGTACTGTAATGTCTGCACTACAATGTCAGCCCTGTAATGTCAGTACTGTAATGTCTGCACTTTAATGTCAGTACTGTAATGTCTGCACTATAATGTCAGTAATGTAATGTCTGCACTTTAATGTCAGTACTGTAATGTCTGCACTGTAATGTCAGTACTGTAATGTCTGCATTCAAATATCTGTAATACTTTTAGTACAAAAACAGAATAATCAGTTCTGTAATTTCAGAATTGAAATGTAGTTTGCACAG
>JAUCMX010000013.1:21604509-21617009 GCA_033459395.1 Hemibagrus guttatus
TAGCTACGTTTAACGTCCGCAAAACTAGTTCCCGTTCTCGCTTTCGCTAGAGCAGCTATAAACGGCCGTTTCCTCAGCAGACACTATTTTTTCTGTCGAAGTTAATGTCATGTTTACTGATAAAACATTAAATAAACCAAACTCCAGATGTAGCTGTTATGATACGCTGACCCTGGAGACTCATTCCTTCCTTCCTTGTTCCTGTTGGAAAAATCCCATAACATATCAGAATGAATACTGAGATTTGATTGACAGCAGCACCGACCAATCAGAATCCAGAGTTTATAATGCGTGATGTATATTTTTCCTTGATGACACGGAGAGACCTTTCCATCATCCTTCACTCGTATATGAAGCACTGCGAAGCACTCTGGGCATGCCCCTTCAGTATCTGATTGACTAATCCCAGGTTTGATCATTCTTACTGGAAAGGAAAGTGAAACGGTTCGAAGCGCTAACACACACCGAGTGTAATCTGAGTCGTAATTGCATTAAGGTATATGTGACCGCAAGGGCAGATGTGTAGAGAATGCCCCATGTAGGTCACTCACCAGTGTGTGATGACTTCGTTACTATCATAACTGCGCTCTTACAAAGAAAAAGAAAAGGAAATGAAATATTTGGTGGTGTGTATCCGTCGATATCGCCGCCCGTTTCCTTTATCGCCACATCACGGCGATCCACTCACGTGACTCATTTCACCTACGTGAGGGAGGAATAAGTTGGGAATTTTAGGATCAGGCCCTGACTCGACACAGAGGTTTCTGACTGACTAATCCCCCAGAGTTCACCCGGTTACTGGAAAAGAAAGTGAAACAGTTTCACTCAGCGTCTTTAAATGGCCACTGCTGCTGACGAGGGGCTTCGGTTCACCGACTACCCGGTTTCACAGAACACTGATGACGATAAGGATGATGTGTGAAATGAGTAGAGCTAGTCGTATCGTGAGTACCTTAGCTGCTCCGTTTTCTAATAAATGCTGGCTTTTATCATTATTATTATTATCATTATCATTATTATTATTATTATTATTATTATTATTATTATTAAGGACAATAATGATAATAATAATGATGATGATGATGATGATGATAATAATAAATAGCACATTTTAAACAGTAGTCATGTAAATACACAGTGAATAATTACAAAAGTTAAAGGTCATCTAAGTTTTAAAAATAGAATAATTTTACAAAAACATTTTAAAAATAAACCAAAAACAAAACCTAGAAAATGTTTTAAATAAAAGTTGGCAATGTGGAGGAAATTGTTTTAGTCTACCTCTATCTACCTGTCTGTCTGCCTGTCTGTCTACCTGTCTGTCTGCCTGTCTGTCTGCCTGTCTGTCTGCCTGTCTGTCTGCCTGCCTGTCTGCCTGCCTATCTATCTATCTATCTATCTATCTATCTATCTATCTATCTATCTATCTATCTATCTATCTATCTATATGTCTGTCTGTCTATCTGTCTGTCTATCTATATGTCTGTCTGTCTATCTGTCTAGACTGTAGAGGCTAGTAAAACAAATAATGCTCTAATATTTTCTATTTATTTATTTATTTACTTATCTATCTATCTCTCTGGTAAAAGAAGTGTTGAAGAAATTTATCTAAACTAAATCTTAAAATTGTAAAGAGTTTGTTTATTAGTTAGTTAGTTAGTTAGTTAGTTAGTTAGTTGATGGTTGTTGGTGGTGCTGGTAAAAAGGTTAAGTGGAAAAATAATAAAAACAATCATTTTCATCAAGTTTCACTCAGCATGTTTTTTTTAAAGCTCCATCTTTTTTATTATGGAGAGAAAGAAAACCACATTCTTCCGTCTTTAGCATGAGAACTTTATCTCCACCTCCATCTCTTTCACTGCCCTCGTCATGTTTTTATAACGATATCAGCATTCAAATTGGCCTGGACTAAAATAACCTGAGAGAAATCCCCAGCTCCGGCTTATTCAAATGCTCTGTTTGAATTGTAAATGGTGGATGCACGGGGGGTAGAGTTACTGGAACTGACCTGTCCAGATCGTCACGCCACGTCACGTTTGTTTGTTTGTTTGTTTTTTCCCTCTGTGTGCAGGAGAGCATGTTTGAGTAGGTGGGTATGGACGGTAAAGGACCGTATCGGATCTACGACCCCGGCGGGAGCGAAGCTCAATCCAAAGAGGAGGCTAGCAGCTACAGGCAGCTTCTGGAGGAGAACACGGTGCTGAGAGAGCGCATGAAAGGCCTGAAGAGCCTCGGTGAGTCACGGAGATCTGGACAAGTCTAATTCACTGACAGGTCAAAACAATGACTGACCACTGACCGAGGACTGTCCTTCCCTCTCTCCTTTCTTTCTTTCTTTCTTTCTTTCTTTCTTTCTTTCTTTCTTTCTTTCTTTCTTTCTTTCTTTCTTTCTTTCTTTCTTTCTTTCTTTCTTTCTTTCTTTCTTTCTTTCTTTCTTTCTTTCTTTCTTTCTTTCTTTCTTTCTTTCTTTCTTTCTTTCTTTCTTTCTTTCTTTCTTTCTTTCTTTCTTTCTTTCTTTCTTTCTTTCTTTCTTTCCTCCATCCTTAATCCCTCCCTCCCACCCTCAAGTCTTTCTTTCTTTCTTTCTTTCTTTCTTTCTTTCTTTCTTCTTTCTTTCTTTCTTTCTTTCCTCCATCCTTAATCCCTCCCTCCCACCCTCAAGTCTTTCTTTCTTTCTTTCTTTCTTTCTTTCCTTCCTTCCTTCCTTCCTTCCTTCCTGTTTCTTCCTAACTTACTTCCTTCTTTCCTTCCTTCCATCCTCCCCTTTCTTTCTTTCTTTCTTTCTTTCTTTCTTTCTTTCTTTCTTTCTTTCTTTCTTTCTTTCTTTCTTTCTTTCTTTCTTTTTCTCTTTTCTTTCTTTCTTTCTTTCTTTCTTTCTTTCTTTCTTTCTTTCTTTCTTTCCTCCCTCCATCCTTAATCCCTCCCTCCCACCCTCAAGTCTTTCTTTCTTTCTTTTTCTTTCTTTCTTTCTTTCTTTCTTTCTTTCTTTCTTTCTTTCTTTCTTTCTTTCTTTCTTTCTTTCTTCCTTCCTTCCTTTCTGTTTCTTCCCAACTTACTTCCTTCTTTCCTTCCTTCCATCCTCCCCTTTCTTTCTTTCTTTCTTTCTTTCTTTCTTTCTTTCTTTCTTTCTTTCTTTCTTTCTTTCTTTCTTTCTTTCTTTCTTTCCTCCCTCCATCCTTAATCCCTCCCTCCCACCCTCAAGTCTTTCTTTCTTTCTTCTTCTTTCTTTCTTTCTTTCTTTCTTTCTTTCTTTCTTTCTTTCTTTCTTTCTTTCTTTCCTCCCTCCATCCTTAATCCCTCCCTCCCACCCTCAAGTCTTTCTTTCTTTCTTTCTTTCTTTCTTTCTTTCTTTCTTTCTTTCTTTCTTTCTTTCTTTCCTTTCCTCCCTCCATCCTTAATCCCTCCCTCCCATCCTCAAGTCTTTCTTTCTTTCTTTCTTTCTTTCTTTCTTCTTTCTTTCTTTCTTTCTTTCTTTCTTTCTTTCTGCTTTGTTACTGTGCTGTTTCTCAGCAACACGACGAAACCCCTTTCGTCGGTCCGGTGTTTTTCTGTATGGACATGTTTATTGTGAAAGTCTTCATGACAGAGGAGAGAGAAAGCGAGAGGCAGCGTCGGTGAGGCAACGACGTAGGCGAGAAGAGAAACTCGTCTTACTAAAAATGGACGGAAATCTGCCGTGTCATTCTGAAATAAATCATTCAGGTATGAGAGAATGCAGTACTCCGGAACTTGTGTAACCAGTGCCGCCCCGTGCTGATACACACAGCACAATAATGTGCGGAGTTTTCCAGCCCCACAGCAGAGTGAGGAATGGTGGGCGGAGCATGCAGAGCGCTGACGGAGCTTCACGCTCGTCGCGTGGTTCCCACGCCTCATCCTGCTAATCGCTGACCCGGTGGGCGTGTCCATGTAGGAGAAGGCTGCTCGTGAGGTCAGATTTACCCAAAGCAGTCGTGGAGAGTCCCTTCTGACTGCTGACTCCATTATTTACCCCATAACACCCCCCCCCCCAACTCTAGAATAAAGTTACAGTAGTTACTTCACTCACTATCACTAACCTACCAGCTTAACACTTACAGAAGGAGAGTAGCCAGTAGAGTTGACCAAGTTAACTCTATAAAATAAAGTTGTTGTTTTTTTTATTTCTGTCATTACTCAATTCCTATAGCAGACTGTCTTTCTATTCTATTCCATTCTGTACTATTCTGTATAATTCTATTCCTTTTCGTTCTAGCTTTTTTATCATATATTTTTCTGTACTATTACTGCATAATGCTATTCCATTCTACTTCGATTCTGTTCTGTACTATTCTGTGTAATTCCATTCTGTTCTAGTTCTATTCTATTCTGTACTATTATGGACTATTATGGCATAATTCTATTCCATTCTGTTCTAGTTCTATTCTATTCTGTACTATTCTGTACTGTTCTGCATAATTCTATTCTAGTTCTATTCTATTCTGTACTATTCTGTGTAATTCCATTCTGTTCTAGTTCTATTCTATTCTGTACTATTATGGCATAATTCTATTCCATTCTGTTCTAGTTCTATTCTATTCTGTACTATTACGGCATAATTCTATTCCATTCTGTTCTAGTTCTATTCTATTCTATTCTGTACTGTTCTGCATAATTCTATTCCATTCTGTTCTAGTTCTATTCTGTACTGTTCTGTACTGTTCTGCATAATTCTATTCTATTCTAGTTCTATTCTGTTCTGTACTATTACTGCATAGTTCTATTCTATTCTATTCCATTCTATTCTGTTCTGGTTCTATTCTATTCTGTACTATTTTGTACTGTTCTGCATAATTCTATCCCATTCCCTCCTGTTCAGTTCTGTTCCGTTCTTCATCATTCTGTTCAGGTCTATTCTCTTCCATTCTGTTCTTTCCTGTCCTATATCACTCTTTTTTGTTCTGTTTTTATTCTGTTCTCTTCTATACTGCTTTGTTCAAGTTGACTTGGATTTCTATTCTCTTCTGTTCACCTTTGTCCTGCTTCTGTTCTCTTCTGTCATGTTCTGCGCTGTTCTAGTTTCTGTTCTCTTCTGTTCAACTTTGTTCTGTTTTTTTATGCTATATTGTTCTGTTCTCGCACGTTCCAATTTATTCTATTCTCTTCTATTCTATTGTAATTCTATTGTATTCTAGTCTAATCTATCATGTTTATTTTATATTCTTTTTTTTGTTTTATTCTATATTGTTCTGTTCTACTCTGTTCTAATTGATCACATTCTAGTATATTGTGTTTTGTTCAGTTTTGTTTTAGTCTAATCTATTCTGGTCAGCTTTGTCGTTTTTTTGGTTCTGTTTCTCTCTGAGATCCATTGTGTTCTAGTCTATTCTATCATATTCTAGTCTATTCTATTCTGCTCAGCTCGGTTCTGTTCTATTCAATCCTATTGTAATCTATTTGTTTCAGCTCGGTTCTGTTCTATTCAATTCTATTGTAATCTATTTGTTTCAGCTCGGTTCTGTTCTATTCAATTCTATTGTAAACTATTTGTTTCAGCTCGGTTCTGTTCTATTCAATTCTATTGTAATCTATTTGTTTCAGCTCGGTTCTGTTCTATTCAATTCTATTGTAAACTATTTGTTTCAGCTCGGTTCTGTTCTATTCAATCCTATTGTAATATATTTGTTTCAGCTCTGTTCTGTTCTGTTCAATTCTATTGTAAACTATTTGTTTCAGCTCGGTTCTGTTCTATTCAATTCTATTGTAACCTATTTGGCGCCGCTTGGTTCTATTCTATTCTGTTCTATTTTATTTCGGTCTGTTCTGTTCTATTCTTTCAATTCACTCTTTCAGTTCTGTTCAGCTGCTGCAGAGGTGCGTGTGCGTGTGTTTTGGTGCATGTAAGTGCGTGTGTGTGTGTGTGTTCGTGCCGAATGTAACTGAACAGGTTTGTTTTCTTACGGTGATGTCAAAGTGCAGCATTTTTCTTCACTCTGTGCTCCTGTGCCTCTCTGGGCCGTGCCCTGACTGACTGAGTGACTGACGGAGAGTGTAAACACAGCTGAGAGTTGTTATGCTCCCAGAGTGTGAAGGTGTGGGAGCTGAGGTCATCCCTGTGATATTTACCACACGTCACCTCTGTGTTTCTGGGATTGACCTACAGGAGATCTGCTGGAAGAGTCTCAGTCAGAGGCGCTGAAGCTCCGCAAGCGAGTGGAGGAGCTGGTGAGAGACAACGAAGCCCTGAAGTCCTCCACGTCCAGCTTCGCCAGCGCCTGTATCGCTAATCCCGTTCACACCGATATTCAAGGTAAGAGTCCTGTACGCTGGAGTTGCAGGGCAGAGCAGGCTGCTGTGGTTTTACATGGAGTAGAATCCCATTTAGAGAAGGAATTGCTCCAGTATCTCCAGCAGCTTCTCTGTACATCCGCAGTCTCGTAACACAACAAAGCTAAAACAAGATGCACAGAATGACTCATTTGCATAAAATATTTGCCAAGTCAGTGTTGTATCTGTACGTCAGCGTCTGTCATTTCACCGTCTCATCGTCTACTTTAAAAAGTCCGAGCTGAGGTGAGAGAGAAATTCCCTCCACCTTAGTTTCTCTAGTTTTTACTGTGCTCACTTTTACACAACCAACAAGAGGAAAACAAATCAAAGCGCTGCTGAAAAGATTCACGTCCAGCCAGCTTTGCTCTGCACGTTGGATTTAACTCTATTCAGTTTCATTTTTATTCTGTTTATTTTAGGACAGAAATCGGACCTATATTTTATTCGATCCCAGTTCTGTTTTGTTCTTCTCCATTTGGTTTAACTCTATGGTCTTTTAGAATATTCTCTTTCTGTTTTCGTTTTTTATTCAATTTAACTCCGTGCTTGTGTATTGTCTTATAGTCTACTCTTATATTTTATGCAGTTCTCATCTCCTTTACTCTATTCAGTTTGATATGTTCTGTGTTAATTTATGTTGTTATACCATATAGAAATGTGTGTGTTCTCTTTTGCTCTTCTCTGGTTACTCAATTCTATTCTGTTCTCTTCTATTCAGTTCTGTTTAAATCTAATCGATTCTATTCAGTTCGGTTCGGTTCTGTTCAGTTCTGTTTGATTCCAGTCTATTCTATTCAGTTCTGTTTAATTCTATTCGGTCCCGTTTCCGTTTTAATCTATCTTATTCTATTCATTTCTATTCAATTCTGTTTTATTCCAATCTATTCTGTTATATTCTATTCTCTTTTTTTTTATGCTGTCGCACTAAACTGCTCAATTCTATTCACTCTTATACTATTCTCTTATACTCATTTTATCCTGTCCTCATATTCCATTTTACACATCTGTTATACTCAATTGGACTCTGTTCTATTCTACTGTATTCTATTCAGTTCCATTTTGACCCCATTCTTATTTAAACCAATTCTTCATATGCCGTTCTGTTCTGTTTTACCATTTGCTTGTTTCTATTCCATTCTGTTTTTATTATTTTTATTATTCCATTTTGTTCTATTCTACTCTCTTCCATTCTATCCCCTTTTATATAGTATAAGAGTGAATAGAATTGAGTAGTTTAATTCTACATCATAAAAGAAACTACAGAATAGAATATAACAGAACTGAATAGAAATGAATTCATATTTTATATTTCATTTTATATTATTATTATTGTCTGTTTATACCATTAAATACCATTATATTCAGTTTTGTACTTTTCTGTCATACATTGTCTATTCTATTCTATTCTATTCTATTCTATTCTATTCTATTCTATTCTATTGTTTGTGCACTATTCTTTTCAGTTCTATTTTCTCATATCGTATTTTACTCTATTTTATACTGGTCCCATATTCAGATTTGCAGTTCTATTCTATTCTGTTCTATTCTATTCTACTTTATTCTGTTTTATTCTATTCTGTTTCAACACCATTCTAATTTAAATCTATTCTCTTTCTCTTTCAATTCTGTCCCGTTCTGTTTTCTTTTTTCCCCTCACCATTCCATGTGCGTTATGATTTTATTTGGTTCTTTTCTATTCTACTCTATTCTGTTCTTGCCATTCTTTTATAATCTTATCTTTTTTGTAGCATTCCATCGTTCATAAGAGTCTGTTCTATTCTTAACCACTCGTTTCTATTGTTAGACTATTTGCAGCATTTCATTCTTTAACACAATTGTACATAGTTCCAGTCTATTTTTCACCGTTCATTTCTATTCTTTTAGCATTCCATGAGCTTTTTTTTTTTAGCATTCCATACCTTAATATGAATCTGCTTAGCTTTTTACTTTTTCTTTTATGCAGGTTAAATGGATTTGTTTGTTTTATCCACATAAACATCAAGACTGCGAACATCTTGTCGTTAGGTGTCGTGTGGTCACTGCTGTAATTCTGTTCCTAATCATAATGCGGTCACGATCTCTCAGGTCATGGGAAGCTCCTGAGTCACCAGACGTCTGTGCGATCGGATCCCCGCGAGTGCCTGACCGGGAAAACCATCCAACCGGAAGCCACCGTGAGTCCGCAGTTTACAAACTCACTTCCGCCCAACGTTACACGTTCACGTCCGTCATTTACACTCCTTACTCATGTTATGCAAATGTAGCGCACATCAGACAAAGCCCTGGCAAAGCTGGTATATCAGGTCTGTGCACATGTACGGTGTGGTTTTAAAGCCGGGCGAGCCAGCTTTTGTAATCCTGTGCATTCTTGTGTTTCGAAGGAGACCTCGTCACACTTCGAGCTGGTGAACACCGAGGACAAGACCATGGCGGAAACGCAAACGGTGAGCTTCGTGTGGAAATTCTGGGCTCTTCTGCATCACGCTTGATAGCGAGCCTTCCCGTGCCGCGTTCCTGAAGCCACACGTGTGTGCTTTTTAAAAAAAAACCCATCTTATTTATTCTAACTCGGCTGCAGTGACTCAGCCGGCTTGTACATGGGCTTGTCAAGTCAGCTGTGACTCAGCGAGGGAAACTCCAGATTTGACTCGAGGCAGGAAAACGCAGATGACTCGTCACTCGCAATTGCAGGAATTTCTCTTTTGGAGACACATGAGAGGGAAAACCTGCTTTCTTCCTCAATCGCCTTTCCCTTCAGAAGTGCGGGAGATATTCTCAAGTTTGGATTTTCTGAGTTAGTGTAAGCCGATCTAGAGCCGAAGCACCGTCTGTTAAATAGACGTAAATCGCTAGAGCTGAGCGCTAAATGCCGCGGCGTGTAAGTATTAACCTCTGGATGATAAACGTGTTTACTGTAAAGCCGTGTTTGGAACGTTGTGTTTTGCTTTCGCTTTTCCGTGAGAACATGTTACACTGAGAGTAAGCTGAGGAACTGGAATCGTGGATGCGGTGGTTGGGTCGGGAACTCACTGTCTGAACCTGCTCAGTTTATTATAGACCAAATGTTTAGACAAGTGTTTAAGCCTTTTTCTCTATTACACTGTGTGTGTGTGTGTTTCTTTTTCTGTGTGTCTGTTATTTTGTGTTGGGGTGTGTGTGTGTGTGTGTGCACTTGTGTACATGGGTGTCTGTGTGTGTATTTGCATGCATGTTTATAAATACATGTGTGTGTGTTTTTATATATATATATATACATGCATATATGTGGTTGTTTGTATATGTTTGTGTGTGTGTGTGTGCGCGCGCTTGTGTACATGGGTGTCTTTGTGTGTGGCTGTGTGTGAGTTTCTATGTGTATATGCATGCATATGTGTGGTTGTGTGTGTATGCATATGTGTGGTTGTTTGCATATATGTGTGTGTGTGTGTATGCATATGTGTGGTTGTTTGCATATATGTGTGTGTGTGTGTATGCATATGTGTGGTTGTTTGCATATATGTGTGTGTGTGTGTATGCATATGTGTGGTTGTTTGTATATATGTGTGTGTGTGTGTATGTATATATATATATATATATATATGCATGCATTTGTGTGGTTGTTTGTGTGTGTTTGTGTGTGAATATGTGTGTGTGTGCATGTGTACATGGGTGTGTGTATGTGTCTGCATCCATTTGTGTCTGGATGTTTTTTGTGTATGAATACGTGTGTGTGTGTGTGTGTGTGTGTGTGTGTGTGTGTGTGTGTGTGTGTATAAATATATGTATACATATGTGTGGTTGTTTGTATATGTTTGTTTGTGTTAATTTATTGGTGTGTGTGTGTGTGTGTGTGTAAAGGAGAATACAGAGTTGGCCAGTCAGCTGCAGAGGCTGGAGAGTTCCTTCAGTGTGTTTGCGCAGGAGTCCAACCCCAACCAGCTGCTGGCTCACCTGGGCCGCATGGCCGTGGAGTTCCACACCCTGTCCTCTAAAGTGCAGAAGAATGAGCAGAGAACCTCACTGCTGCAGGTGGAGCTCACTGGACAACAACACACACACACACACACACACACACACACACACACACACACACACACACACATCAGCAGAGGTAATCTGTAAAATATACAGTTACACTGTTATCTTCTTAGATTATTAATCCGATCTTCTTAGATTATTAATCTGATCTCTGATTATTAATCTGATCCTCTTAGATTATTAATCCGATCTTCTTAGATTATTAATCCGATCTTCTTAGATTATTAATCTGATCTTCTTAGATTATTAATCTGATCTCTGATTATTAATCTGATCCTCTTAGATTATTAATCCGATCTCTGATTTTTTTTAATCCGATCTTCTCTGATTATTAATCCGATCTTCTCTGATTATTAATCCGCAATGGTGACTGAATCGTCGTCCTGGGTTTCAGACGCTGTGTGAGCAGCTGAGGCAGGAAAACAACGAGCTGCGCAAGAAAATGGAGGAGGACCTTCAGTATCGGAATCGCGACCTGGATGAGCTGAGGTGAGACAGCTTCAAGTTACTGAGCGCAATTTTCGGAAAGTTACGTAAATAAATCAGCGTAATGAAAAAAATTTGAAAAATAGAATGAAACACTGAAAAGCTTATTATTATTATTATTATTATTATTATTATTATTATTACACTGTGTAATGAGTGCGTTTAGTGAACAGGAAGTGTTTTGGACTGTGGTCTTTGGACACTGAGGAAGTGTCATTAAAGCAAGCTGACAATAACAGACATTACTTAAATACACACACACACACACACACACACACACACACACCAAGCTATTGGCAAGTTTGCAGTATTACTACATCATCACACATCCACATAAACACACAGGAGGTTTTTTCCCCCATGGTGCGGATGAATCTAAATTGGTCGTAGGCAGTTGATGCATTTCTCTAGATCTGCATTTTAAGCAGATGTGTAATCATTGATATGATCTGCTGAAGAGCTTCAGGACAGGCTGGGTTATTTTTGTCTTATTAACTTCAAGAAAGAGAAAGAACGAAAGAGATGTTCGTAGCTGCTATAACATAAGCGAGAACAGGAACGTCTTTACGTATCTAGGATTCGGCTCTACACGTGTCGTGATGATGTCACACGCCATCTTTCAACCCAAATCTGCGCCAATTGTGAAAACTTGCTCCTCAAAAGTTTCTTTGCGTCAATCCGGACAATAATGCGTGCTCTGTTCTTCCACAAATTATAAATTGTAACCGTCGGAATAAAACCCGTCATGACGTGCTGTTACAGGAAAACACCCCCCTCCAGGCCGGTAACAGGACATCCCCCAGTGTCAGCCAGCACCACAGCTCGATTCCTGACCCATGTGTCACGTGAGCAGTGTGGAACATAGGGGTTTTTCTCCCTCGTCACGTATCACGGCGCAGTCTGTTTTGGGAGAAGTGATGAGCGTGTTTCCCGCTGTAGTGGAAGTGTCGGGTCTTTCCAGGATCTGCGTCCTCTTCCGAATCTCTCCGCTTCACCACTAACGTGAACGTCAGTCCGGGAGAAAAGCGTTCCCGTGGTTTGCTCTCATTACCACACGTGCGCCTGATAACCTGGATGTACGATCCAGTGTTTTGTTTGTGTGTGTGGGCGTGGACGTGTTGTCGTTTCTATAGTAACGGCAGCAGAAAGGTTATGGTCGCATTCTGTTCTGTGTGTGTGTGTGTGTGTGTGTGTGTGTGTGTGTGAGATTTTTATACCACTACGCAATTCTGGAATCTGATTGGTTTATATTAAAACACTCGTTCTAACACAGTATGGTTTCTATAGCAACCGCTTTATTCCAGGCGTAGCAAGTACGCCACGCAGATCTAAAAAAAAAATAAAGGAAGTAAAACGGTTTATTTATAATCATTGGCGTGTTGATGTTTAGCAAACATTTATAACGTGAAGTTTCCACTTTCCGCTTTAATGGTAATGTGAGAGACTTTGTTTTGATTGAATAACTCATTAATTATAAACAGATTAAAAGGTATGACGTGTCCTGCTTTAATTGTGGAAAAAAAAAAAATCCATCCTGTATTTAGCAGTTAGTCAGCTTCAGCAGCTGGAAATTCTTTGGTCAGAAAACCAGCCGTGTTTCATTCCTCACTGATGGGTTTCACCTGAGCCGACGGCTTAAAATAAGCGAGATTCCAAGCTTTTTACTAGTATTGACTGATTGATTTATTTATTTATTTATTTATTTATTT
>JAUCMX010000013.1:21622009-21627009 GCA_033459395.1 Hemibagrus guttatus
ATCGGATTATTTTCCTAGAACAGCACACTTCCAAAGTGTTTAGAGCCAAATATTCACACAATGCTTTGTGTGTTGGCTTCAAGCTTCAGAAGCTCCGCCCACTTCTTTCTCATTTCCAAGTATAAGTTTTGGCCACAGGTTTGAGAATCAAATTTTATTTTTTTCTTATTACTTTCATTATTATTATTATCATAAAAACTTTTGTCAGTGTATTTATATCATGTGGGGTAGTTGGGGTTAAGGAAGGAAGGAAGATAGATGGATGGATGGATGGATGGATGGATGGATGGATGGATAGATAGATAGATAGATAGATAGATAGATAGATAGAGGAAGCTGAAAGACCAAGAAACAAAGAAAGAGGGCTCTGAAAGAGAGAAAGAAAGAAAGAGGATGCTGAAAGAGAAAGAAAGAAAGAAAGAAAGAAAGAAAGAAAGAAGAAAGAAAGAAAGAAAGAAGGAAAGAAAGGAAGAAAGAGGATACTGAAGGAAAGAAAGAAAGAAAGAAAGAAAGAAAGGAATACTGAAGGAAAGAAAGAAAGAAAGGAAGAAAGAGGATACTGAAAGAAAGAAAGAAAGAAAGGATACTGAAAGAAAGAAGGAAAGAAAGAAAGGATACTGAAAGAAAGGATACTGAAAGAAAGAAAGAAAGAAAGATAGAAGGAAAGAAAGGAAGAAAGAGGATACTGAAGGAAAGAAAGAAAGAAAGAAAGAAAGAAAGAAAGAAAGAAAGAAAGAAAGAAAGAAAGGAAGGAAGAAAGAGGATACTGAAAGAAAGAAAGAAAGAAAGAAAGAAAGAAAGAAAGAAAGAAAGAAAGAAAGAAAGGATACTGAAAGAAAGAAAGAAAGAAAGAAAGAAAGAAAGATACTGAAAGAAAGAAAGAAAGAAAGAAAGAAAGAAAGAAAGAAAAAAGAAAGAAAGAAGAGAAAGAAAGAAAGGGGAGGATGGAAGGAAGGAAAGAAGTAAGTAAGTTAGGAAGAAACAGGAAGGAAAGAAGGAAGGAAGGAAAGAAAGAAAGAAAGAAAGAAAGAAAGAAAGAGGATACTGAAAGAAAGAAAGAAAGAAAGAAAGAAAGAAAGAAAGAAAGAAAGAAAGAAAGAAAAGGAAAGAAAGAAAAAGAAAGAAGGAAAGAAAGAAAGAAAGGGGAGGATGGAAGGAAGGAAAGAAGGAAGTAAGTTTGGAAGAAACAGGAAGGAAGGAAGGAAAGAAAGAAAGAAAGAAAGAGGATACTGAAAGAAAGAAAGAAAGAAAGAAAGAAAGAAGAAAGAAAGAAAGAAAAGGAAAGAAAGTAAAAGAAAGAAGAGAAAGAAAGAAAGAAAGAAACTGGTTTTAAAAAAAGATTCCAGGTCACATGCAGGGAAAACCTCAACACCCGTACCACAAAAGACTTTTTCTAACGCACGCTAAAGCGAGCACCATGCGTGACTCCACCTCCGTAACTAACCACACCACACTTCCTGACTCCGCCCACCGCAGGATGATGTCACAGCAGTTCTGTCCCACTGCGCTCCGGCGGGAATTTAATGTGACAATACGCCACATCACAACGCTCACCTCTGTCATGCTTGTTTCTGCTTTTTCACACTGACCTTCATACACCGTGTGTGTGTGTGTGTGTGTGTGTGTGTGTGTGTGTGTGTGTGTGTGTGTGTGTGTGTGTTGTGCTCTGGTCGTAGAGATCCAACGTTGGTTGATGGAACGGGAATAATAAGGCTAGTTTTGTCAAGGGAGTAACTATGGTCCCGTGTGTGTGTGTGTGTGTGTGTGTGTGTGTGTGTGTGTGTCTGTGTGTAGATCACAGATCTGAGGCAGCGGCTGGCCGACTCACAGAAAGCCGTCCAGGAATTAGAGGCAGAGCGAGAGCAGAGGCAGAGAGATTACGACAAGAAGCTTCTCCTGGCCAAATCCAAGATCGACAACGTGCAGGTACATCCAGTGTGTGTGTGTGTGTGTGTGTGTGTGTGTGTGTGTGTGTGTGTGTGTGAGTGTGTGTGATCAGATATATCACGTCTCTCTACCTTTCTCAGTGACGCTTTGTCCTCGTAGTTCACTTTCGTTTTTTTTTCTCGCTCAGGGAAGCACCAAGCGTACCTTCATGTGCTCTTACACATCAGAATCCCCCTCCTGTTCCCATCGGGATTTAAGAAAATAATAATAAAAAACCAAACACACACACACACACCTAACCCTGAGCTTAACACTACACTGGAACGGAACATCCCTCTGTACTGATGTGTCATTTCGTGATCTGGTTATCTGCTCGCCGGTGCAGCAGAAAATCTCTCCATGAGCATTGTTTAAGTAAAAGTGAAAGTGCCTTTACTCCAGGAAGAGTCACAGCTTTCTTTTTTTCTTTTTTTTTTTTTTTTAGTTTTTTTTTAGTTTTCTAAGAAGCGTTAAAGCGTCATTGGGGAAGTTGCAAACTACTCAGAGAGAAGGTGGAGAATTTAATTATATCATTATTTACAAAGGTTTTTCCAGCAGAATGGAACACCTCAATATGGCTGTCTGTCTGTCAACCTGTCTGTCTCTCTGGGTCACTCTGTGGTTTGAACATCTGTCTGACCAGACATGAATGTGTCTGTCTGCCCAGCTAGGGCTTTATACATTTGTTTATTCATATTTTTCTGTCTGCCTCTCAGTGCATTAGTATCTGTCTTTCTGTCTGTCTGTCTTTCTGTCTGACTGCCTGTCTTTCTTACTGTCTATCTGTTTTTCTGTCTGACTGTCGTTCTGATTGTTTTTCTGTCTGACTGTCTTTCTCTCTGTCTGACTGTCTGTCTTATTGTCTGACTGCCTGTCTGTCTTTCTGTCTGTCTGTCGTTCTGTCTGTTTTTCTGTCTGACTGTCGTTCTCTGTCTGACTGTTTTTCTGTCTTTCTGTCTGTCTGTCTTTCTGTCTTTCTCTCCGTCTGATTTTCCGTCATTTGTATTCTGTCTGTCTTCCTAACCATCTGTCGATATTTCTGTTTGTACATCTGTCTGTCTACCCCTGTCTACCAATCTGTTTGTTTATGCATCTGTCTGTCTACCCATCTGTCTGTCTACCCATCTCCCTTCTGTATATCTATCTGTTCATCAGTCTGTCTGTCTCTTTACCCATCTGTTTGTGCAACTGTATGTCTACTTGTCTGTTCACCCATCTGTCTGTTCATCTCTTTCTCTGTCTGTCTGTCTGTTTGTACATCTGTATGTCTGTCTACCCATCTATCTGTCTACCCATCTGTCTGTCTACCCATCTGTCTGTTCATCTCTTTCTCTGTCTGTCTGTCTGTTTGTACATCTGTATGTCTGTCTACCCATCTATCTGTCTACCCATCTGTCTGTCTACCCATCTGTCTGTTCATCTCTTTCTCTGTCTGTCTGTCTGTTTGTACATCTGTATGTCTGTCTACCCATCTATCTGTCTACCCATCTGTCTGTCTACCCATCTGTCTGTTCATCTCTTTCTCTGTCTGTCTGTCTGTTTGTACATCTGTATGTCTGTCTACCCATCTATCTGTCTACCCATTTTTTAATCTGTTTTTACCCAATCTGTCTGTCTACCCATTTTTGTCCCCTTTTTTTTTCATCTCTTTCTCTGTCTGTCTGTCTGTTTGTACATCTGTATGTCTGTCTACCCATCTATCTGTCTACCCATCTGTCTGTCTACCTATCTGTCTGTCTACCCATCTGTCTGTTTGTACATCTTCATGTCTACCCATCTGTTTGTCTACCCATCTGTATGTCTACTCATCTGTCTGTCTGTATATCCCTCTGTATAACCATCTGTCTGTTTGCCCATCTGTCTGTCTACCATCCATCTGACCCATCTGTCTGTTTGTCCATCTGTCTGTCTACCATCCATCTGACCCATCTGTCTGTTTGTACATATGTATGTCTACTGGTCTACTGTCTGTCTGTATATATGTCTGTTTCTATATCAGTTTTTGTATCCGTCTGTATATCTGTCTCTCTGCTCATACCGTCTACCTGCCTGTCTGACTACTCATCTGTCTGTCTCCAGAATTATCTGTCTGTCTGTTTCTGGTTACTTTCTGAGTATTTCCTCTTATACACACAGACACGCTGTATACAAACACCACTGAGTTGAACACTTTTTATATATATATATATATATATATATATATATATATATATATATATATATATATATATATACATAACATATATAAATATAGTATATGTGTGTGTGTGTGTGTGTGAGTGAGAGAGAGAGAGAAAGAGAGTTTACAGTTCCTCTGTGGTTTCCCGACACGTTCCTTCTCTGCTCATCACCTGCATTTTCAATCGCGTTAAATAAACAGCGCCCTTTTTTTCCCCCTTTGGCTGCAAATCAGACTTCTCGTCCTTATTGTAATTTTCTTTAGTTCAGCTTTATTTCACTCGCTTTAACCACAGAGTAACTTTGAGCGCCGAACCGCACAAAGAAAGCCGAAGGTAGCTGCTGCCCACAAAAAGCCCCTCAGATACGATCAGGAAGAAACCCTGACAGGAACTGGGAGTTAAAACGGGAACCCAAGCCGCACAGACCTGCAGAGAGCGTCGAGAACGTCGACTTCTCGGCACACTCGGGTCAGAACGTCCGGTCCGATTTTACCGACTGCCTGCTGCTACAGGCGCACGTGAGTTCCACCGCGTATTAATAGTGTAGAGTTTAGACTTCGAGGAATCATCCACACGGTGTTTCTGTGACCGATTCGGAAACAACCGTGGCACGTTTGGGATTTCTGACGGATCTCAGCATGTATCACGGAGTGAGGATGGAGGAAGCAAATGTCCAGTAAGCAGTCTCAAGCGTGGCAAACTCCGCCATGCCAGCACCTTTCACCCACACCGCGCTCTGGAGGTTTTATTAGGGGGAAAGGCCAAGGGGATTTTTAGCTTTATGACAGCCAGCACTTTGCTTCACTCGGCTAAACAGTAGCAGATATCTCCCCCTCCCTGTGTGTGGTATTATTATACAGCGCTTTATCACTTACTAGATCACTAAGGCTATAG
>JAUCMX010000013.1:21632009-21634509 GCA_033459395.1 Hemibagrus guttatus
ATCCTGCATGTTGTAGTAAATGATTAGCGAGCTAGCATCGAAGGCGTGGTCAGGTTAGGGTCAGGGCCGGGTTCGGTAATCATTGAGTACGAACACCGACGAGAGAAACACCCACAGCTCTGCAGAGAGATCTGAATGCACACAGCTAGCAGACTGCACTCTGTACTGAATTTGCTGTGTGTGTGTGTGTGTGTGTGTGTGTGTGTGTAGCTCCATCAGGCACAAAACGAGTGTCAGAGAGAGCGGGCAGAGCGGTGTAAACTGGAACGACTGCAGATGCAACACAATAAGCAGGTACTTCAGACCACAACAGCAGCAGCAGCGCCCTCTAGTGTCTAACATAATAATAATAATAATAATAATAATAATAATAATAATAATAATAATCCTGCTTTAACCACTTGATGATTTGCATAAGATCATTAGGACAGCTTGTTTTTAAGATTCAGGAAGTAGTTTGTAACTGAGTTTGTACATTTGTGTCACAGACACTTCATTAGATCCTCATTGTACAGAGAGACTGTGTGAAGTGTGAGGTGGTTTTTTGTTGTTTATTATATGGAGATAAACACAGTCTGTATAAACTGTAGTATTGTTGTTATTGTGTACTTATTTATTTGTTGTGTGTCTGTGTTTTGGAGGGGCAGCCAGAGAGAAGGACGTCTGACCCCACCTCGGGCGCGGCTAACGGTCCTCTGAGCCCGCCGTACTGCGGCCCCTTCGTGCAGGTCGGTCACCAGCTCGAGGGCTGGCCCATACACTTCCCTCCCAGAATGCCCACTCTGAGCGCCGCACCGGGCCGAGACTTCCAACCTGTTCCAGTGAGAACATACACACACACACACACACACACACACACCTATATATAAACACACACACACACATACACACACACACACCTACATATAAACACATGCACACACACCTAATGTAAACACATACACACATACATATATATACACACACACACACCTACATATAAACACATACACACACACACACCTACATATAAACACATGCACACACACCTAATGTAAACACATACACACATACATATATATACACACACACACACCTACATATAAACACATACACACACACACACACCTACATATAAACACATACACACACACACACCTACATATAAACACATACACACACACACACCTACATATAAACACATGCACACACACCTAATGTAAACACATACACACATACATATATATACACACACACACACCTACATATAAACACATACACACACACACACCTACATATAAACACATACACACACACACACCTACATATAAACACATGCACACACACCTAATGTAAACACATACACACATACATATATATACACACACACACACCTACATATAAACACATACACACACACACACACCTACATATAAACACATACACACACACACACCTACATATAAACACATACACACACACACACCTACATATAAACACATGCACACACACCTACATATAAACACATACACACACACCTAATGTAAACACATACACACATACATATATATACACACACACACACCTACATATAAACACATACACACACACACACCTACATATAAACACATGCACACACACCTAATGTAAACACATACACACATACATATATATACACACACACACACCTACATATAAACACATACACACACACACACACCTACATATAAACACATACACACACACACACCTACATATAAACACATACACACACACACACCTACATATAAACACATGCACACACACCTAATGTAAACACATACACACATACATATATATACACACACACACACCTACATATAAACACATACACACACACACACCTACATATAAACACATACACACACACACACCTACATATAAACACATGCACACACACCTACATATAAACACATACACACACACCTAATGTAAACACATACACACATACATATATATACACACACACACCTACATATAAACACATACACACACCTACATATAAAAACACATACACACACACACACCTACATATAAACACATGCACACACACCTAATGTAAACACATACACACATACATATATATACACACACACACACCTACATATAAACACATACACACACACACACTTGTAAATACCTACACACATACACATAAACACATACACATGTGCACACACACAAAGAGAGATAGATAGATAGATAGATAGATAGATAGATAGAAAGATAGATAGAGAAAGAGATAGATAATGATAGATAGATAGATAGATAGATGATGATAGATAGATAGATAGATAGATAGATAGATAGATAGATAGATAGATAGATAGATAGATAGATAGATAGATAGATAGATAGATAGATAGATAGATAGATAGATAGATAGACGGACGGACGGACAGAGAGAATGATTTGATCCCCTGACAAAGAAGTGACCAGTCTATAATTTTAATGGGAGGTTTGTGTGAACAGTGAGAGACAG
>JAUCMX010000013.1:21639509-21682009 GCA_033459395.1 Hemibagrus guttatus
AAGGTGTACCAGCAGTCCTTAAGGTCCAATTACATAATTACATGAAGGAACATTATTTACAGTATTTGTAGATTTTTAGGAAAAATGTACAAATATATACAAGGTTAATGATAGATCTATTTTATGATCATTTCTGGGGGAATAATCTTCTCATGATTCATTTATATGAAATCATTTTGTATTGCATATACTTAAAATGAAATTGTTTTTAATACGTTTCTTGGTAGTAGGTTAAATCTAGCAGCTTAAAGGCATCTCTGCTTTATTTATTTCTTTGTTTATAATTTATAGCGGAATGAATAATAGATCTTTTATCGAGCGCTAGAACTCCAGTTTCCGATTCAGAAAGCTCCTTTAGGAACCATCAATGAATGATAGTTTACTTTATTAATTAAGGCTTAATTTGTGATATGTGACTAAACATTAAGATATTTGCTTTGACACAAATAGGAATTCCTCTTAGAATAAAGCTGGAATTGAATTTTAGATCATCTGCAACTGGTTTGTATGTATAAGGTGTTTAGAAAGGAAATACTACTTGGGTTCTTGCCTGAGAGTTTAGGGTTAAATCCTTCATCTAAAATTATATCTCAGTATTACTGCAGAGAATGCTACTTGTGAAAAAGTCACCAGGTCGCAAGGATCAATTTTGGTGTGTGATTGTGAGGTCAGTTTGCAAAAAATAACAATCATCTACATATTATATTACATATAATCTATAGGACTTAAACACTGACCTAGCAGATGTTATTTATAACAAACTGATCTCATAATTTTATGCCATGCCTCCTGGTGGTCCAGCAGCAGGATCCTGTGCTCTCATTGCCATGGTCTGGGTTCGATTCCCAGGCAGAGAGTCAACTCTTAAATAAAAATGGGAGGGTTGTTTCAGGAAGGGTACCCGGCGTAAAAACCTGTGCCATATCAAATATGTGGACCAGATGATCCACTGTGGTGACCCCAAACAGAGAGCAACCCAAAAGAACAACTACAAGACCACGCAATTTTATGCTGCCTCACGCGGTCATCTACATATTAGGTCAGTGTTTAAGTGCCATAACTTGCTGAAGGTAATGGGGCAGGGGTACAAAAGGTAAGGTGACCTGTTGGGTCAGTGTTTAAGGCATTGGGCTCCAGATTAAAAGGTCAAGGGTTCAGATCCCAGCACTACCACAATCTTGGACCCTTGATCAAGGCCTCTCACCCAGCTTAGTTGTATCCTGTCTCAACTGTACAACCGTTTTGATAAAAAGTGTCCGCTAAGTGTACGTTTAGCTTATTGTCAATTGCTCCATCCTAGAGATCTGCCAGGATCAGAATCCTTGCACTTGGTTGAAGAACAACCTTATTGTAATTCACCAGATCTTAAGAAGCAGGACTAAAGATGACTGCTTGAAGCTGTATAAAATTGTCAGATCAGTTTAGAATAAGTAATACTCAGTGTCTGGCCACAGCACCAAGGCTTCCCTTGCTAGTGGAGACCTATAAATATGTGCCAAAGCTTCAGAAGTAACTGCTTGCAAGTGTGAAGTGTGGGTAAATGGGTTCTCAACAAAAACTTATTGAAGGGCATGAAGACCCTGATGGACCCTTGATGGAACAGTTTTTAATGCCGATTAATGGCTATCTTTTGTGCCCAGGCATGCTAGTAGAGGTCTAATACTTGGTTTCAAACCCAAGGCTAGAGTATGTTTAAATTGGTTTTGGGCTCTAACAAAACACATCGATAAGCACATGATCTCAAGGAGCATGGTTAAGGTTGGCAGGTTGAAACTAACATGCATCAGTAGCTCAGTCTGTAATGGCCAGTGGTTTCTATCTTGATCTAGCTGATTTTATATGTTTTCACTTGATGACAGAGGGCCCAACCATGGTAGTGGAGGTTTACCACTTCCTCCCAAACCCTTGTCTTTACATTAAATCCATGTCTTCAGTGGTACCTCGTATTAGTAACCTTCTCAAAAGTGGATAAGAAATGAGGACTGGGAAGGATAGAAATCTTCAGTGCAAAAATGAGATCTTTCTAGAGAAGGTAAATAAAACAAAACATCAGATTTTCTTTAATGCTTTATTAACAGGATGCCCTGGCAGGTAGGAGCAGGGTCTGATGGGTCACTCTAGAGAACCAGACATGTCTAGGTGGAACTGAGCAGCCTGAATGCACTGAAGAGCTGCTCTTATCCCCCAGCCTCCAATCAGGCTTTGCAGAAAGTCCTGCTTTTAAACCTGAGCTTCATGAACATGTCCAGATCTCCAGAACCACCACAGTGCACCATGCTCCTACCTGCCTCACTCAATTACATTTTTCTTTTTTTCATTCCTTTTTTTTTTAATCTAAATCTGTGTTCTATATGAACTGGGCCTAAAGGGCTACAATTCTTCACAACTGAATGGTTCCCTAATCTCAACAGACCTGAAACAGCTTGTGTGTTGAGTCAGGTATGTTCTAGTGGAAATCACTCAGTTCTGTGGTCCTGAAGGTGTGGGATCAAATAACTCTCTAAAAATTCTCTAATTTTAAAAATGGTTTCTTTCATACGTTTGGCACAACAGAACATTATCTAACCACCTGGAAAGATACAAATATATGATACTTTTTAGCTAAGGAGTCGTTTAGTTTTTAAAATTCTGCTCTTTGATGAGTTTTATGATGTCGGCCCGGACTTCGGAAACGTTCACCCTTGGAAACCACCTCATCAGTGGCTTTCCATCAGGGCCCACCAGAAACTTTTCGAAATTCCACTTGATGTCAGTGACTTTCAGCGGTTCCCAAAACAGCCTGCTGATGGGGTTTCCAAAGCTTTCACCAACAGGTGGGCAGGCATTCTAAATAGGCAGAAAGAAGGATTATGTTAATCCCATTTTAATTGAACTCCAATTCAGTCTACCAGCTTGGGTTTTAAATGCATCAAAGCCTCGGTTCTGGCTGATGAATTAAACGTAACGCTGCACTTTCTGCAGCTGTCCTGCAAAGACCTTCCTGTAGCTTTGCAATGACTGTGCTCTTTTCAAACTATTTGGACCAGGACTTCTGTGAAATGAAAGACACTTAAGCCCTAAACTTGGGTTGTTGTTACCAGATGGGTCATTACCTTCAGGAAAGTGAAAACACTTTGCTCTTTTTCGCCATTCACATCACCCCTTTCAAAGAGCTGGAAGTTTGGAACAAATCCTTTGCCTGGACGGACGTACCTGTGTATGCAACCAGAGAAAGGTCAGGTCAAAGTAAAGAAACTGTTTCAAAGAAAGACTGACCTTATCATAGTGAGGTGGAAGATCCTACATTTGTTATATTACTCTGAATAGTGGGTACACTACAGACCTACACAATATATGTGTAATTATGTGATCATAAAGGTGGTGTGACTGGTAAGGTTGCAGGCTCTGCCACACACATGGTTCCCTAGTTACTTCCTGTTTATGGACACTACAAAGACTCTTTCATGAACTAGCTATCTACGAGGTATCCATAGGATTCCTGAGGGGATGTAGTAAGAATTGTTTTGGAGGGTAGACCTGGCCAGACATGTTTTTGCAGGGATACAGCTGGCCATAACAATATTGATGGGCTTGGAATACAATACCATTGGGCAAGGATGAAGTCAGGGTCAGGATGTTGGTGGGGCCTGTGGTGATGATGTGAGTGTGGAGATAAAGATTTAGATGGAGAAGGCACCAACAAGTTGAGGTGAATGAGATGGAGATGTGGTGGACACAGCATTACATGGGAATAGGGTAAGAACATGTGGGATCCATTGGTCAAATGAAACAGGGTTTTTCTTTTGGAGTGTACAGTACATTTACTGGTGTTCTGATTAATAAGCCCACTGTTATAAGCAATAACAAAAATATTTTGCCATTTTGTAGGTCTGTAGACCAGGGCGTTTGATCATAGGTGTAAAGAGTCAGTGTGGTTTAAGTGTTATATTCCAATTAAGCATGAGCCACACCTGATTCCCCGGGTTTAATCAGTTGATCTTGGCTTTCAAAAGATTCAGGTGTGGCTTCTGTTTGGTTGGAATGAAAACCTGCACCAAGCACCACATATTTCTGGATAAGATTGGGAAACCCTGCTGTAGACCTTAGCAAGTCTATCTGAGCTACTAAACCAGCATTGGGGGATGTGATAGCTTAGTGGTTAAGGTGTTAGACTACTGATCAGAATGTTGTGAGTTTGAATCCCAGGTCCACCAAGCTGCCTTTACTGGGCCCCTGAGCAAGGCCCCTTAACCCTCAATTGCTCAGTAAAAGATGAGATAAATTGTCTCTCTGGATAAGGGTGTCTGGCAAATGCCAGATATGTAAACCAGCATGATGGTGTGTGATGATGTTTGCACAATGCTAAACCTATTAGCCATTTCCCTTTTTTGTTTGCAACATTTGCCTTGTAGCTCCAAACCTGAAAAAGCAAATTTTAGACAAGAAACATGATTTGGCTGATTGGTCACCTTTAGAGTTTGAGTAAAGACATGCAAATTTCTGTTTCCCCCTTAAAGTAGAAAGTAAGAAATTATCGAGTGTACAGGTATTATCGTGAGGAAAACCCTGACCTCTCATATAACAGTAATTACAAAGTGATGAATGTAGGCTTCAGTTCTAAAGAAGGGTGGAATTAGCACTGAGCCATTTCTGCAAGATCACATGGCAGTTGTGAAATGGATCTTCCTGCTAACAAGCTTCCTTCTCTGATTAAAAAGTGCTGAGTGATTGCCTTCCACAAGTCAACAACACTTCCTAAATGTTTAGGTACCGGCCAAAAACTCAGCTCAAAGCTACTCACTTTAGCATGGGCAAGATCTCATGATTTTCCCCAGGTTCCTGTTTCCCGAACTGGTTACAAGGAAATCCGAGAATTGTGAAGCCCAGATCTTTTAGCTCCTCTTGTAGTGCATTCAGTTCTGAGTGAGACCAAAACAGTGCCTTAGGGAAAATCACATCTTATATTTGTTTATACATGAAAGAATAAGAAAAAGCAAGACTGCTGATCAAATACCAGAGGCATCTGCTCAAATATTGACATCTAGTATCCTAGTACAAGAGTCTGAAACTCTTACCCACATACTGCAAGGTAAGTCCTCAGAAGGTGGCCACGTTGACAACGAGGACGTACTTCCCAGTGTACTGATGGAAGGGAATGTGCAAACCTTCAGTCAAGGTCTTCGCTCCATAATCATGTAAGGACCCGTCCACTGCCGGGTTACATATCTGTTGAGGATATTACTATGTGTCACATTCATATCTCAAACTCTTTTTAGGTATCCAGCCACATTACAGCTAGTCCAAGGCCAAGCGGGCCGGGTCGAGAAAAATCGATACTCATCAGCAACTTCTTTCAAATGTGGCAAGTTGCTTGTATTTATCCGAACGGGAGAGTGCAGTTGAACGCTACACTTTAACCAAAACATTCCAAAAGATGTTTTTTCCATTGTAGTGTTAAAGCCTGTATTTACCTGGGATTATACTCTAGGTCATGAATCTACACAAAATATCAAAGTGGAAGGGAAACTATAAACTTTGCATAAGTATTCACCCCCTGACACTGCTTCTGTCCCTCTTGCTCTGAGACGTCATTACAATTTACAATTTATTTATTTTTTAGCATGCTACTGGTTGTGGTAGCTTGGTGTTTAAGGTGTTGGACTAGTGATTAGAAGGTTGTGAGTTCAAATCCCAAGTTGCAACTGCCTTTTACATAAATGTAAATGTAAACCAACATGGAGATATCATTATAATTTACAATTTCTTAGCTTGTTAATGAAGAATTACATATCGTTATAGCTTCTTTTTTCAGTCAGCATTCCCCCTTCAAACAGGGCCCCTGGTCTAGGGTCGATCACGGACCATACGTTTGACATCTCTGTTCCAAAAAAAGTGATTTGCTGTAAGGATAACGGACCAACCTTTACTTTTGTAAATCTGTTGCAGTCGATGGAGATCGGTTAACCAAATTGTCACTCTCTAGACATGTTAATAATTAACTAGAACTCCAAGATCTTTTGGTTGCTTTTGGATATGCCTTATGTCTTAATATAGAAATATTCTAGTTTTGGAAATAATCATGGTTTTAACTTGGATTGCATCATATTTAAAACCACTTCCACTCATTACATAATCACATATCATCTGAAAAACAAACAAAAAGAGAGTATTCAAACATGCAGAAGGCTAACCTTTGCTCCATGTTTTCAAAGAGTCTGGTCTAAGTTGAGCAATATTTGGCATGTCTCGTTCACCTCAGTTTAAAACAGTGGGGACATTTTAGTGATATAATACTGATACTGGGATGAGTTGGGTCACAATAACCTTCTGTTAGATTGTGGGGCTGTAATTATATATTTTGATGTTTTTTAAATAATTATATTTATATATAATAATTAATTAATAATTACTAATAAATAAATAAATAAATATGTACTAGGTTGGAGATGCTTTCTGTATGAATTCTGTAATGTAAAGCTGAACAAATGGAGTGTGTTATGGGACACATATTACATAATAATAATAATAATAATAATAATAATAATAATAATAATAATAAAAATTTTTGAGTCTGATTTTTTATCCGTAAAGAACTGTGATTGTTTTTTTTTTCAAGATTAGATTTGTTCAAGAATTGAATTTTTGGTCTCAGGAATTCTGGAGAAAGACAAATGGAACAGTTGAAGAAAAATAAGTACGAGTGTATGAGCAGTTGTGTACTGACCAAAGCTTAAACCTGGAATGTTTGCACAGCTATTCCTGTTCAGGTTAGTGACTGAACTGGTGTCCTGCTCAATAATTCTTATAAATGACGCAAAGTCATACATAGTTTAGTCTAGAGATTATTCACCATGCTACAAAATACACTCAGTAATAAAGATAACAAACTGGACTTCACTGGCACCATTAAGAGAACTTCTTTTCTCATTTTAGTTACCAGGGAAGGTTTAAATTTCGAGTAAAGGTATAAATGTTGTCCCTTTATATTCCTTAAACGTATTTGAAGGTATTAAGATGAATGTTAAAAGGTACTACCTGAGCAACAAGGAAATTTGAAGCTAAACCACTACAATAGTGTTGTTTTTTGTGGGTTAGGGGGGGGGCTTATAACTTATGATGAAAACTTATAATAGATTTAACCTGTGTTTGTAGAGTATAGGGAGGGAGAAGGACAGGACTTTAAACACTGTAATGGTGAAGAAGTTTTTATATAAAAATAAATATATATATATATATATATATATATATATATATATATATATATATATATATATATATATATATATACAAAATCCAGAATTTGGATTATAAGCATTATATGAGCATCACAGTTAAACTGTATTATTTATTCGGCTGATAGATAGACACACGTGCACACACACAAACAAAAAAAAGATAGATAGATAGATAGATAGATAGATAGATAGATAGATAGATAGATAGATAGATGATACCATAATTTAAAAAATTTATGATGTACTCATCCATACTCATACATCTTTTAATTACAGAGATGCATGATATGTCAGACATGATGGGAAAAACATCTGTAATACTTTTTTTTTTTATTATTATTATTATTATTATTATTATTATTATTATTATATATTAGTGATTATACAGTGTTATAAAATGTTATAAACAGCAGGGTTGGTAATAAACAGACGTACCTGCGTGTTACATCCTGCAGTGACGTTCTGCTGAAAAGCAGCCACCAGAAGCAGGACAGAGACCCAGATGTTTTTCTGGGTCTCCATCTGGAGAAACTCGGTTATTCCACTCTGTATGTCTTTCTTTCTTTCCCTCTCTCTTTCTCTGTCTCTGTCTCTTTCTCTGTCTCACTCAATATATCTGTCTCTCTTTCTACACACCTCTGTCTGTGTGTAAATCAGCTGGATCGATGCGGTCTCCTCTGCTCTCCGCTGGCTGACCAGGGTTGCCAGATTGCATGTTTAACACTCCCCTAAACAAACTCTAGACAAGCCCTGTTCTGACTAAGAACCAACACTGATCATATTATTTAATATGCAGGAATGAACAGAATGTACATCTTAGATGGACGAAAAACATATTCCTATATAATAATAAAAAGTTTTAAATAGAAATCTTAAACACAAGGAAAAGTTTAATTTTAAACATTAAATCTAGCTCCATTGCTTCCAATGTAACAAATCACACATATATCTCAATAAATAAATAAATTCTTCTTATCTTTTAAAGAAAGCATATGCACTGTATGTTAAAGGTGTGTGTGTGTGTTCTGATCCAACTGAACAAATGAACATCTTACTTCTAATAAATGCAGTAGAGAGTCACACATGAAAAGTGGCTCAGTTTAAGCAGAGTGTCTATTCTAAAAGCTTTACAATCTACAATATCTGGCTAAAAATATGTGGACACCTGACCACTGTTAAACATCTCATTCCAGCTGTTATAATAAACTTCCACTAGATGTTGAAGTGTATCTGTGAGGATTTGTGTAAATTCAATCCTCCACAAGAGCATTAGTGAGATCAGACTCTGATGTTGGGATGTTGATGAGACTCCAGTTCCAGTTCATCTTAAAGGTGTTCAGTGGGGTTGAGTCAGAATCAGGGCTCTGTGCAGGACACTCCAGATCTTCCACCTTCATCAACCTTCACCTCCACACCATGTCTTCATGGAGCTCTGGGGATTTGTGCACAGGGTCATCGTCATGCTGGAACAGGGTTTGAGCCTCTTAGTTCCATTGAAGGGAAACTGTAAAGCTACAGCATTCAGAGACATTCTGTACAATTGTCTGCTTCAGACTTTGTGAAAACAGTTTGGAGAACCATGTAAACCTGGCTGTGAGATGGAACTTTAAAAATGGACCCTACTGTGTATGATTGTTAATGTGACAAATAACATTTTCATTTGAAATCGAAATAAAGTGAAGTGGGGTGTAAAAAAGTCAATCTGCCAACCTGAAGTGAAAGACCCATGAGTCAGTAGTTGTTGACGTGTCAGAAATGCAACAGGCATGTGTTAGGGGAGATATGACCTGAGTTCTGAAATTCACACTTAATTACAGACCAAAACTGTTTTTAAAGGCAGATGCAACAAAACTTTTAGCAATGTAGTGAATATAGACAGATAGACTTTATTAATCCCATGAGGGAAAATCTTGTATTACAGAAGCTTAGTCAGTAACAAGATACAATACTCTCACACACAAAAATATAAAATTTAAAATAATGTATATATATATTTTGTGTGTGTGTGTGTGTGTGTGTGTGTGTTGCCCAGTTCTCTGATGAGTCATTTTGTAAAACGGTGGTCTTTGTCCCTGTGTGGGAGTTCCTGCACAGACAGTACACAAACATACAAAGCAAACCAGTTGTGTTTTTTGTAACAAAAAAAATAATAAAAAATAAAAATAATAAAAAATAACAGTGGTTCTTTTGAGAGAAGTTTCTTCTACTAGGGATGCTTTTTATTAAAAAACAAAAAAAACCACTTCGTGACTGAATTCTAAAAAGAACCGCTTAATCTAATCTTACCAAAGTTAAATGGAGTTTCCTCCTGTTTTGTTGTGCTTAATATCTTAAGCATTGAATATCTTTGTCATGTCTCACTCCACAGTGGTTGTTAATATGATTATTTTGTTTGTATCTTCAAAGTAAATGTTGATATCAAACCCATTTCTGCTCTCTGCATTTCTGCCCACATGTCCTTCATGGCTTAAGGCTCTTCAGCCTAAATGAAAACCCATGAACAACACTTTCAATAACACTTAAAAGCTCTGTGTTGCCATAGAGTGAAACACAGAGCTCCATAAAGCCCTCATTTATTTTGTTCCTGTCTGTCAACACTGCTGTGTGTCTGAACTCAGATAAACTCTCTCTCCTGTTTATATAACGGGTCGCTCTGTGATCCCTGAGGAGACCCGAGTCAACTCGGCAGTACCACCAGGTTATCACCTAAGCACACAAGAAAAGGAACTTAGCAATCGTGTCATGCAAGTAAACAGGTTTATTTTGTAAATGTATTGATAAAAATGACTCAGAGACTTTTATTCCAGGAATAAATCTCTGAAAATAATGCGCTTTAAATCAATTTAAACTTTAAAATCCACCAAAAAAAAAAAAACCCAGAATCAAAATGAGATGGAATCAGAATAAAACCAAAGAATCATCAGAATCAAATATAAAATGTGAATCTTCTTCTTCTTTCAGCTTTTCCCTTCAGGGGTCGCCACAGCGAATCATCTCCCTCCACCTATCCCTATCTTCTGCATCCTCAACACTTGCACCCACTAGCTTCATATCCTCATTAATTACATCCATATACCTCCTCTTTGGCCTTCCTCTTTGCCTCCTGCCTGGCAGCTCCATGTCCAACATTCTCCTACCAATATACTCACTCTCCCTCCTCTGAACATGTCCAAACCATCTTAATCTGGTCTCCCTAACTTTGTCCCCCAAACGTCCAACATGAGCTGTCCCTCTGATGTACTCGTTCCTAATCCTGTCCAATCTTGTCACTCCCAAAGAGAACCTCAACATCTTCAGCTCTGCTACCTCTAGCTCTGACTCCTGTCTCTTCCTCAGTGACACTGTCTCTAAACCATACAGCATGGCCGGTCTCACCACTGTCCTGTACACCTTCCCCTTGATTCTCGCTGATATTTTCCTATCACACAGAACTCCTGACACCTTTCTCCACCCATTCCAACCTGCCTGCACTCGCTTCTTTACCTCTTTCCCACACTCTCCATTACTCTGGACTGTTGACCCCAAGTATTTAAACTCCTGTACCTTCTTCACCTCTTCACCCTGTAACCTTACTGTTCCACTTCCCTCCCTTTCATTCACACACATGTACTCAGTCTTACTACGACTGACTTTCATTCCTCTTCTCTCCAGCGCAAACCTCCACCTCTCCAGGTTTTCCTCCACCTGCTCCCTGCTCTCACTACAGATCACAATGTCATCTGCAAACATCATTGTCCAAGGAGACTCCTGTCTGACCTCCTCTGACAACTGGTCCATCACTATAGCAAACAGGAAGGGGCTCAGAGCCGATCCCTGATGCAGTCCCACCTCCACTTTGAACTCCTCTGTCTGACCTACAGCACACCTCACCACTGTCCTGCTCCTCTCATACATGTCCTGCACCACTCTGACATACTTCTCTGCTACTCCTGACTTCCTCATACAGTACCACAGCTCTTCTCTTGGCACCCTGTCATACGCTTTCTCCAAGTCTACAAACACACAGTGCAACTCCCTCTGACCATCCCTATACTTCTCCATCAAAATTCTCAGAGCAAAAATTGCATCTGTTGTGCTCTTTCTGGGCATGAAGCCATACTGCTGCTCACAAATTTCCACTACCTTCCTTAACCTAGCTTCCACTATTCTTTCCCATAGCTTCATTGTATGGCTCATCAACTTTATCCCCCTATAGTTGCTGCAACTCTGCACATCACCCTTATTCTTATAGATCGGCACTAACACACTCCTTCTCCATTCCTCAAGCATCCTCTCACTCTCTAAAACCCTGTTAAACCAACTAGTTAATAATTCCACTGCTGCCTCTCCCAGACACTTCCAGACCTCCACCGGGATGTCATCAGGACCAACTGCCTTCCCACTTTTCATCCTCTTCAAAGCCTTCCTGACTTCATCCTTTCTAATCTTATCTACTTTCTGTTCCACAGAGTTCATCCCTTCTACTCTTTTTTCCCTCTCATTTTCCTCATTCATCAGCTCCTCAAAGTACTCCTTCCATCTCCTCTGTACACTCTCCTCACTTGTGAGCACCCTTCCATCTCTATCCTTAATAACTCTAACTTGCTGCACATCCTTCCCATCTCGATCCCTCTGCCTAGCTAACCTGTACAAGTCCTTCTGTCCTTCTCTAGTGTCTAACCTAGTGTACAACTCATCATATGCCTTCTGCTTGGCCTTAGACACCTCCCTCTTCACTCTGCGCTGTAACTCCTTGTATTCCTGTCTATTCTCTTCAGTCCTGTCCATGTCCCACTTCTTCTTGGCTAACCTCTTCCTCTGGATACTATCCTGAACTTCCTCATTCCACCACCAAGTCTCCTTATCTTCTTTCCTCCTTCCAGATGACACACCCAGCACCTTTCTCCCTGTCTCCCTGATCACTTCTGCTGTAGTTTCCCAGTCATCTGGCAGCACTACCTGATCACCCAGAGCCTGCCTCAACTTCTGTCTAAATTCCTCACAACATTGCTCCTTTTTCAGCTTCCACCGCTTGGTTTTCTTCTCTATCTCTATCTTTGACCTCTTCTTCTTACAGACCATCAAAGTCATCCTACACACCACCATCCTATGCTGTCTGGCTACACTCTCTCCCACTACCACTTTACAGTCACTAATCTCTTTCAGATTGCCTCTTCTACATAGGATGTAGTCTACCTGTGTTCTCCTACCTCCACTCTTGTAAGTCACTCTATGCTCCTCCCTCTTCTGAAAATAAGTGTTAACCACAGCCATGTCCATCCTCTTAGCAAAGTCCACTACCATCTGTCCTTCTAGGTTCCTTTCCTTAACTCCAAACTTGCCCATCACCTCCTCATCACCTGTGTTCCCCTCACCAACATGTCCATTAAAATCCGCTCCTATCACCACTCTCTCACCCGTGGGAATACTCTCCATCACCTCATCTAATTCACTCCAGAATCTCTCTTTCTCCTCCAACTCACAACCTACCTGTGGGGCATAACCACTAACAACATTCAACATCACCCCTTCAATTTCTAACTTCAGACTCATCACCCTGTCTGACACTCTCTTCACCTCCAGAACATTCCTCACCAACTCCTCCTTCAGGACCACACCTACCCCATTTCTCTTACTATCCACACCATAATAAAACAGCTTGAATCCTGCTCCTATACTACGAGCCTTGCTACCCTTCCACCTGGTCTCCTGTACACACAGTATATCCACCTTCCTTCTCTCCATCATATCAGCCAGCTCTCTACCTTTCCCTGTCATAGTACCAACATTCAGAGTTCCTATTCTCAGTCCTACACTCTTACCTTTCCTCTTCTCTCTCTGTCTGCGCACTCTCCTCCCTCCTCTACTTCTTCGACCAACAGTAGCCCAATTTCCACCGGCGCCCTGTAGGTCAACGGCGCCGATGGCGGTCGTTGTTAACCCGGGCCTCGGCCGATCCGGTATGAAATTCAGAGTACTGACGATTCGCATGGTTAAATTTGGCAATGTTTTACGCCGGATGCCCTTCCTGACGCAACCCTCTCTATTTATACGGGCTTGGGACCAGCACAGAAGTCACTGGACTGTGACCCCAATGGCTAGATTCAAATATAAAATGTGAATAAAAATCAGAATCATAACAGAATCTGTATCAAAGCAAAACGAGAATCAAAATTAAACAGAATCTAAATCAGATGAAAATGTGGACGTAAATAAAATCTGAATCAAATAAAAATGAGAATGAAAATGAGAATCTGAATCAAAATCAAACTAAACCAGAACTTGAATCAGAATCAAAATGAGAATCAAAATAAAACAGAACCAGAATCAAATCAAAATGAGAATTAGAATCAAAATCAGCATCAGTTTCAAATAAAATGTGAAGCACAATAAAATCAGAATTAATCTTAAATAGAAGTTAAATCAGAATCAAAATGAGAATCAAAATTAAAAAAAAGAATCAGATTCAAATCAAATTCGCCATCAGAATCAAATAAAAAAAAAATGGAAAAAAATCAGAATCAGAATAGAATCTCAAAACATAACGAGAATCAAAATAAAACAGAATCTGAATCATATCAAAATGAGAATCGGAATCAAATTCAGGATCAGCAAATAAAACAGAACTTGAATCAGAATCAAAATGAGAATCAAAATATAATAGAATCAGAATAAAATCAAAGTCAGAATCAAAATCAGCAGCAGATTCAAATAAAATGTGAAGAAAAATAGAATCAAAATGAAACTTAAACAGAACTTGAATCAGAATCAAAATGAGAATCAAAATATAATAGAATCAGAATAAAATCAAAGTCAGAATCAAAATCAGCAGCAGATTCAAATAAAATGTGAAGAAAAATAGAATCAAAATGAAACTTAAACAGAACTTGAATCAGAATCAAAATGAGAATCAAAATATAATAGAATCAGAATAAAATCAAAGTCAGAATCAAAATCAGCAGCAGATTCAAATAAAATGTGAAGAAAAATAGAATCAAAATGAAACTTAAACAGAACTCGAATCAGAATCAAAATCAGAATCAAATAAAACGAGAAACAAAATAAATAAAATCAAATAAAAATTTAAAGGAAATAAAATCAGAATCAAAAGAAAATAGAATCTGAATCAAATCAAAACGCGAATCCAGTGCTCAATAGATTTTATTTAATCCAATACATTTAATTTATTATAAATAATATTCACAATGAACAATTCTTTATGCAAAACGCAAAGCCTTTTAAACAGTAAGCTTTGATTGCCAAGCATCATAATGGGCAAAGATTAGAGTATTTTATGGACAAAAACATGGTTTTAGTTGTGTCTGAGATGTGAATACTTTAAATTCATCTACATGAAGATTTTCGTCCTCAGACTAACACCAGTTATCAGCTGAAATGGACGCTGGGGGACGGGGAAGAGGACGGAGGATACACTGAAAATAACAGTCCTAGCTGATAAAATGGCAGCTCAGCGTAAATATACAAAACAAAACAGCTTCAGTTCTTCCTTTTCTACTCTACTGCCAGCAGGAGGCGGTGTTGAGTCAAGTACATGAGTTCTGTGCTGGGATTGGCTAGATCTATCTCTTAACTCCAATCCCATTCGACAAACCGCTTGTCAGTACGGACGACCAGCCAATCGTAAGGATGGAGGCGGGGCTTGTCGTAATACGGATGGGAAAAATAATTCGGAGCGAAGAAACAAGCGTCATCGTGTAGACATGGCGTCTCTCCTGCAACCTGACAGAGTGATTTATCTCGTACGCGGAGAGAAAAAGATCCGTGCTCCGCTCTCTCAGCTGTATTTCTGCCGATATTGCAGCGAGCTGCGCTCTCTGGAGTGCGTGTCACATGAAGTGAGTATCTAGAGCTGTTGCTTTCTTTCCTACACGAAAATTCAACGGCCAGGATGGTATGCGATGTGCCCGCCTACTTTTTAGTCTACCCTGAGGTGCGATTGGCTATGTCACGTGTCAATCATGTAGTCTCTGGATTCTATTGGTCGGCTCCGGGGTCTGTTTTCTAATGGGCGTTCATTAGCCTAGCTTGCTATTTTTGACGGTTATTGAAATGGATTATTTGGTGAAATAAGCTTGGCGATCTTTTGTCATGTTAATATAATTTTAAAAAATCACATCTAGCTTGGAAAACAGTCTTGTAAATGGTATATCTTGTATTAATTCAAGCATTTTTAGTTGCTTAGCTAGCCGGATAGCTAACGAGTGATGTGGCTTAGCATCACCACACCCGGCTAATTCATTCAGATACATTCTATAATAATAATAATAATAATAATTAATAATAATAATAATAATAATAATAATAATAATAATAATAATAATAATAATAATAATCACTTATTAAAGTAATGATTTATCATATTACGATTTATTATAGCTGTTTTTTTTATTTTAGGTGTGCTGTTCATGATTGTTTATGGTGTGTGTGTGTGTGTGTGTGTGTTTTCAGGTGGACTCTCATTACTGCCCCAGTTGTCTGGAGAGCATGCCATCAGCTGAGGCAAAGCTCAAGAAGAACCGGTAAACTAATATATAAAAATGATTTATTTATATAAATTGTGATAAAACGTTGTAAAAGCTGAGCAATAACAAGGTTTCCACTGGGTCTTAAAAAGTCTAAAATTTAGATGTTAGGCTTTAAAAAGTCATAAATTCACTGTTCTAGGTTCTTAAATAATTTGAAACAGGTCTTAATTTTAAGGATGTCCATGTAACACTACCTCTAATGCTTATTTTCAGGGCTCCTGCTGCACTTTAGAATGTTTTGCTGTTAGTTTCTGTGACGTTGTAGTTTTCTTTCTTTCTCCAGTCCAAATATAATTCACTGTAATACTACGACTAACATGCATCAGCTTTCTGTTATTCACACGAGTGTCTCTCTTGGATTGTACCACCGACGCAAAGCGGATTTTATTATTGAGGCTAAGTATCGCAAGTTTAGCGATACTTGGCTTGAGAAAACTGAATTTAGGGCCTAGTTAAGGCCAGATGCTAAAAGCGTATTTGAAGCATGCTGCTTAGTATGCAAGAAAGTGATTAAACTGGGAACGTTGGGTGCACGGGTGGTCATGCAAAAAGTGAGAACTGCTGTGAAGGGTCTCCAGCAAACGACAGCCAGTTCCACCAAGTATCTGGTGGCTCCACACTGCCGAGGCGAGGCCTATGAGCGACCTCTGTTCCGCTTTTGGATCAGAGCCAACATTAAGAGTGGAGGTGCTCTGGGTCCTCCACACTGTGATTAGACACCAGTCCTATAATGCGAATGAGGAAATCTGTGAATTGTTTAAGATGACATTTCCAGACTCTGACATCGCTAAATCATTAAGGTGTGTGGGGGAAAAAGATAAAACTGGCTACACTGCACGCTTTGTACTGGCAGATTTTATCAAGAGAGACCTAATTTCAAAAGTGACCGGACCGTTCATGCTGATGTTTGACAAAAGTCTGAATTGCACCACCAAAATGAAACAGCTGGACCTGGCTGCACATACGTTTTTGGGAAGGCGGGCAGGTACGGTCAAGATACCTGGGATCGTAGTTCATGGGGCATGTTGCAGCCGAGGAGTTTTTGATGTCATTATATAAGTATTAAATTTCATTCGGTCTTAAAAAGGTCTTAAATTTGACTTGGTGAAACCTGCAGAAGCCCTGACTAAGAACATCGAGTTGTGTGTGTGGAAAAACTAATAAAACTCTTCACACCAGTCAAATTTGGACATTTTTTATATTTTATATAACAGTTCTGAACGCTGTAGACTTCCCTGAACTATAACAGAAAGTTCTAGCATTTTAAAAATCCTCCAATAGTGTCAGTACTCGCAGTAAAACAACATTACTAACAGATTTAACAGAATTAAATGTGTAGAATTTGAAGTGAGTTTCTCAGCCATGAGTCTCCGTGTCCTGACCTGAGGCAAAAAATCACTCTGTGTTTAAAACCAAGCCTCGTCATCGTCTCTTCACTGATCTCAATGACATCAGTCTGAAAATAATCCCTCATTCATTCGCTCGCTTCTCATCTGATCTGATTATTGATGTCTTTTATTAGATCATCTAAAAATTTTAAAGCTCTCGTGTGTTCTAAGCATCACAAGCGTTTTGACAGCCGACGTCTAATTGCTAACGGATTAGGATTAGGTCTGTTTCACTGGAGCAAGTAATCATCTAAAAACTTGACCTAATTGTGAGGAAATCCTATTAGCCGAGTAAGGTTTTAGACGTGTTTTTTTTTTTTTTTTGCTGTTAAACTGGCTTCTTATACAGATACATACTATATTGCCAAAGTTTTTGGGACACTTCTCCAAATCACTGAATTCAGCAATTGGGCTTGGCCCCTTAGTTCCAGTGAAAGGAACTCTTAATGCTTCAGCATACCAAGACATTTTGGACAATTTTATGCTTCCAACTTTGTGGGAACAGTTTGGGGATGACCCCTTCCTGTTCCAACATGACTGCACACCAGTGCACAAAGCAAGGTCCATAAAGACATGGATGAGTGAGTTTGGTGTGGAGGAACTTGACTGGCCTGCACAGAGTCCTGACCTCAACCCCATAGAACACCTTTGGGATGAATTAGAGCGGAGACTTTAAGCCAGGCCTTCTCGTCCAACATCAGTGCCTGACCTCATAAATGTGCTTCTAGAGGAACGGTCAAAAATTCCCATAAACACACTCCTAAACCTTGTGGAAAGCCTTCCCAGAAGAGTTGAAGCGGTTATAGCTGCAAAGGGTGGGACAACTCCATATTACATTCATGTGCATGTAAAGGCAGACGTCCCAGTTTTGGCCTGGCTCGCAGTCTCCGCTCTAATTCATCCCAAAGGTGTTCTAAGGGGTTGAGGTCAGGACTCTGTGCAGGACAGTCAAGTTCCTCCACACCAAACTCTCTCATCCATGTCTTTATGGACCTTGCTTTGTGCACTGGTGTGCAGTCATGTTGGAACAGGAAGGGGTCATTTTATATCCAGTGACTTATAGAAATAAGGCAAGAAACAAAATAGGAAAGGTTTCTTGCAATTATATTGTTGTATCTGTTGTTGTTAAAGACTCAAGATTTAAAATCTGTCTAAATTTAACAGCTGTAGATGATTCTTTATTCTGTGTAAGAGTCCCTAATGCCTTTCACACAATTTAAATGTTTCATGTTTTACAGTGTTTGTAGGTAATGACGTTAACTTTCAGTGCAGCAACTCTAAATACTTGTGGAAAAAGTTTAGAACGTTTACCACACACACACACACACTTGCTACATGTCCACTCTTGATCAAATACAAATGATCTGATCTGATTTACTGCTTTAATCCCTAAAGAATATTAAAGAAACATATACAGCATTAACACACACACATGTTGATGAATATCTGAGCCACTCCTTTTTTAAAAAATTTATTCATTTATTTATTTTTTTTAATTTCCAGATGTGCGAACTGTTTCGACTGCCCGTGCTGCATGCACACACTGTCCACGCGAGCCACCAACATCCCAGCTCCGCTTCCCGACGATCCGACCAAGACCACCATGAAGAAGGCGTATTACCTCGCCTGCGGCTTCTGCCGCTGGACTTCACGTGACGTGGGCATGGCGGACAAGTCTGTAGGTGAGGAGCTGCTCTTCCTTCACCTTCTCCTGCATAACGGTCAGGTGTAGAGCATCTGACTCCTCCTTACACGTGTAAAGAGACGTTATGTAAATGAAGCTCGGAAGGAAGAAACCCAGGCATCAGACATTAACGTTAGAGGTTTATTCATCCTGAATGCTGTAAAGATACTGATACTGTGTGTGTGTGTGTGTGTGTTTTTTTTTTATAGCCAGTGGAGGATGGCAGGAACCAGAGAACCCTCACACTCAGAGGGTAAGTGACTCCATCATCATTACAGAGAAGAGCTTCATCTTTATTCATACGTGATTTCTGTTTCGTGGATGTGGTTACATCGTTAACGGAATGTCACCTGCACACATCGTCTCCTCAGATTAATAAACTGATCGAGTATTATCAACAACTGGCCCAGAGAGAGAAGCTGGAGAGAGACAGGAAGAAACTGGCCCGAAGACGTCCGTTCATGCCTCAGGCCTTCTCGGTAAAACACACACACACACACACAGTATTTGTCAGTAATTATCTTCCAATACCTCCCCGCCCCTGTCCCCTGGTAAACAGTTCATCCGTGGCCTTTCATTTGCATACTTGAACATGATTGGCTCTTATATCTTATGACACAATAACACCTGACAATTGGGATTTTCAGATTTTTTTTAATGCAGTAAAACCAGTGCATTTATTTATTGATTTGATTTATTTACTTACTTATTTGTTTGTTTATTTATTTATAGTAAATATGTTCAGTCTTGAACTGTCTGCATACTGATTCCACTCCCCCCCAAAAAATATCATGTTTAAAGACTTCCTGGCTAATTTTCAGCGGCTAATGTTCAGCCTACATGTTCACACTTACCTTCGTTTTAAACTTTTCATGAGAAATTGCCGTAATTGTTTTCTTTACGCAATCTTTCTTGCGATGCTAAAATCAGACAACGCTGTGCATGCTAACGAGTTATAACCCTTTCACGCGGGAAATATTTATACACTTATTCAGATTCTGTAGTTTTTGTTTTTTGTTTGTTTGTTTATTTAAAATGACATAAAATATGAATTTGTGTATGTTTAAATATCAAATAGTTAATAGGTTTAAAATAAAATGAGTAAAAAAGGACTAAACAGTATGCAGTGTAAAAAGGTTTTCAGGTCTAAAAATATATGTACATTTTAGAAAATATTTCTCGTCATGTACAATATACACAGTTTTGGGGGAAAAAAATAATAAAAATAAAAGTCAAGCAAAAAAGATTTTTATTTATTTATTTTTTTTTTTTTAAGTTTAACATCAACAAGTTGTCCAAACCGTTTCAGAGGTTCATATTGATGTACAATAATTGAGAATTTTATATTTTTTAAAAATTATTTGTCTGGATATGAAGCATGCAAGGGTATTATTATTATTATTATTATTATTATTATTATTATTATTATTATTATTATTGCTCTTCCTGTTAAAGCAGTGTCTGAAATTAACCTGCATGTACCTGTGACTTATAAAATAATCTGCTCTTCATGTTATTTTCTAACCCTGTTAATCTCCAGCTTGATTTGAATTACAGGGATTAAATGAAAATCTCCTATGTTGCTGCTTGTGCTGAAGTTTCACCTTGCTTCTTTTCTCTTGTCCTTCTTTGCTTGTGCACGCCGATCTTTTGGTTTGCACCTACACCTCCTCCTCCTCCTCCACCTCCACCTCCTCCCTTTCCCCAGCAACACACTATTCACGTGGTGGTGAGTGGCACTTCTTCACAACTCCGACTCCAACACTCTGCACTCGCTCGCTGTTTAAAGTGAAAAGAGATCTTTTAGTCTTTCTGTTTTCGGGTTCAGAGCTGCTCAGGCACTTCAGCGATCACATGAGACTTTAAATAACGACCTTTAGGTTATAATATCACGCTGTGTGAGAGGGAGATGTGAAAGGAACTCAGTGTCATGTGAGGGCTTAGTGGACAGATAAAGGCAATATTCATGATAGACATGATAAACTGAGGCTTGGGTTAAAATAAAATTTTATCCAGTATTGTTTAAGGCTTTAGTTTGTCTTTTCTTTAAAAACGTCATTTGGAGCGTTTATTTATTTGATTCAATTATTTGTTTTTTTTTTCCAGATTTAGATTCTTTTTTCTTTTCTGAATGTTAGTGCTCTGATTGATTAGTTTGGTCTGACCGTGGTTTGTTGGTGTTGTGTGTAAAGGAGAAGTACGGCCTGGGTACACGACTCCAGAGGCAGAGATCTGGAGCTCCCATCAGCGCCCTCTACGGCCTCTCGTGAGTATTCCTTATCCTCACTAAACCTCGACCTGGAAATAACAGCAGATATTACGTCATGGTGGTGATAAACACAACTGTACACAAAAATTGTACAAAATAACTTGGACCTAATGCTGTGTTTTGCTGCAAAGTTCAGGACTAAAAACTAAAATGCTCTTTGGCGAAGAATCGGCAAAAATAACTGTACATATTTAAATCGTATCGTTTTTAGGAGATTTGTGAAAATTTATTTGAAGTTAAAGGGGAAAAAATCTCTCAAGAATCTCTGCATTAATTTGTTTTATGTATATGAGGATAAATCTGGGGGCGTGGTCTATGCAGATGACATGCAAATGATGAACTGGTGGGTGGGGCTTATCAAATAACCACAGGTTTTAATTTTGTATGATGGTTTAAAGAGTCAGTTGTTTGTTTTTGAGCAACTTTACTTGACCTTTCAGAGACCCATATTTCGGATATTTCGCCGTTTATCAGCGTTAAAGAGGGTTTGTGAAAGAGGGTGCATTTTTAGAACTGAATTTTGGGTGTGTGTGTCCTAATGCAGTCTGAAGGAAGGCGAGGAGCAGAAGGAGGTCAATATTGAACCGGCTCAGGCTCTGGATGAGGTGGAGCCTCTGCCTGATGACTATTACACACGGCCTGTAAACCTGACTGAAGGTGCGTCTCACACGTGCACTGTTTAATTTCTGCTTATGTGCTGATCACTAGAGTCGTCTTAGCATGTGGGTGCTTTTCTGAGACCTTAGCACAGTAAGTGTGTGTGTGTATGCAGTGACATCGCTTCGCCAGAGGTTGCTTCAGCCCGACTTTCAGCCTGTAGGATCATCTCAGCTTCACCCCAAACATAAGCACTTGCTGATGAAACGCTCACTGCGCTGCAGGGTTCGTATCTGACGCACACACTCATAACACACAGTTTTACACAGTTCGCTTAACGGTCTTGCTTTGTTTGCCAGAAATGTGAGCACAACCTGAGCAAACCCGAGTTCAACCCGACCTCCATCAAGTTTAAAATCCAGCTGGTGGCTGTGTGAGTACACCACAGCGTCTCCTCCACACACAGAACAGTCACAAGTTTCTATTCTGAGTGATGATAATGATTGTGTGTGTGTGTGTAGGAGCTACATCCCTGAAGTGAGGATCATGTCTATTCCAAACCTGCGTCACATGAAGGCAAGTGTTCCTCCTGCTCCAGGCATCTGGCTTCACTGCCCCAGATTAAACCTGGATTAGGGACACACTGGGGCAATTATTTACATACTTGGCAGTTAAATAGAGGTTTAATAGGGGTGTAGAGTTGCAATAATAACAATAGTACAAATGTAGCTGCAATCAGCGATTAACGGTGCCAAGCACTTTCTGGTCCTACCCCTTATCAACAGAGGAAGATCAGAAGACACTGAGACCTTCAGAACTCCCAAGGAGATCTAGGATATTTAAAGGCAAAGCATCAAGCCTTTGCTGAGCCTCATTTCCTGTTTTCAGTAGTCGTCCCAAGCTGCAAATGCAGATACACTATATTGCCAAAAGTTTTGGGACACCCCTCCTAATCATTGAATTCAGGGGTTGGGCTCGGCCCCTTAGTTCCAGTGAAAGGAACTCTTAATGCTTCAGCATACCAAGACATTTTGGACAATTTCATGCTCCCAACTTTGTGGGAACAGTTTGGGGATGACCCCTTCCTGTTCCAACATGACTGCACACCAGTGCACAAAGCAAGGTCCATAAAGACATGGATAAGCGAGTTTGGTGTGGAGGACCTTCACAAGAGTCCTGACCTCAACCCCATAGAACACCTTTGGGATGAATTAGAGCAGAGACTATGAGCCAGACCTTCTCGTCCAACATCAGTGCCTGACCTCACAAATGTGCTTCTAGAATGTGCTTCCTGTAACTGAACTGTGGTGTTGTTGCTAACAGGAGTCTCAGGTGCTGCTGACCCTGACTAACCCCGTGGAGAGCATCACTCACGTCAGCCTGTTCACCTGTGAGGAAGGAGATCCTGACGACATCAACAGCACAGCTAAGGTACGCACACACCTCATCTCATCTCATCACATGTCCTGTTAGTGGAATAATAATGCTGTTTCATATAATAATACAGTAATAATATAGTAATAGTGATTTTCTAATAATATTATTGTTTTATTTTTCTGCTAAACAAATGTTTTGTTTCCTGAAAAGAACATATTTCTCTTAAAGGCTCTGTGCTACAATACTGCAGGAATGTGTATGGTGACAGAATTTATTACAATACCGATATTATTTGGTGATGTCTTCCCTGTTTAGTCACCCAGTGCTCATCTGATTCTTTTATTGAAATGATCAAGTCAGTTGTGTATAAATGTAGCAGATATAGACAGGGTTTGTGTTTGTAAACTGTGTGTGTGTGTGTGTAGGTGTTAGTGCCAGCGAAAGAGCTGGTTCTGGCAGGGAAAGACGCAGCAGCTGAATACGACGAGCTGGCCGAGCCACAGGACTTCCAGGACGACCCGGAGTAAGACAACACAAATATTTATTCTGCGTTATTCACTCAGCTAGACTAGATAGAGCTCTGTAAATCTGTAAAGGTGCATTAGATTATTTCCCAGCTCTGGTTAAGAAGCCCCGCCCCCCGGATCCTACATGGCCTTTAGGGTAGAGTGTTCCTAAAATGAACGACTGAAGCACTAGTGAAGAATAGAAACTTCCTATTGCACCTTTAAAGGAACTGCTGCTGTTATAGTTATCCCACAGTGGTATATTCTCTCTCTCTCCCTCTCTCTCCTCTCTCTCCTCGCTCTCCCTCTCTCTCCTCTCTCTCCTTTCCTCTTCTCTCTCTCTCTCTCTCTCTCTCTCTCTTCCCTCCCCCTCTTCTCTCTCTCTCTCTCTCTCTCTCCTTTCTCTCCTTTTCTCTTCTCTCTCTGTCTCTCCTCTCTCTCTCTCTCTCTCTCTCTCCCCTCCCCCTCTTCTCTCTCTCTCTCTCCTCTCTCTCCTTTTCTCTCCTTTTCTTTCTCTCCTCTCTCTCTCTCTCTCTCTCTCTCTCTCTCTCTCTCCTTTCTCTCTCCTTTCTCTCCTTTTCTTTCTCTCTCTCTCTCTCTCTCTCTCTCTCTCTCTCTCTCTCTCTCTCTTTCTCTCTCTCTCTCTCTCTCCTTTTTTCTCTCTTTGTTCTTCTCTCTCTCTTTTCTCTCTCTCTCTTTGCCCCCCCCTCCCTCTCTCTGTCTGTCTCACTCTCTTTCTCTATCTTTTCCCCCCACAGTGTGGTAGCCTTCAGGAAGTCCAACAAGATCGGTTTCTTCATCAAAGTGATCCCTCAGTATGAGGACGGCGACGTCACCGTGTCCTTCAAGATGCGGCATGACTTCCGCAACCTGGCGGCTCCCATCAGGCCGAGCGAGGAAGGAGAACCTGCCGTGGAGCTCATCTGGCTCACACACCACGTCGAGCTCAGCTTGGGGCCACTCGCAGCCTGAACACACACCACACACACACACACACACACACACACACACACACACACAGTGATCGACATACTCCGAACAACCAGACCAGGGTAACACACAAACGCGCACACACAGGAAGCCATGATTAGTAATGGCAGGACGAAACCTAACTCAATCCTACACACACGTCACGTATATTTGCACACACGCTCTCCAATCACAGTCTCCGCCTGCATGCTGTCATTGACCTGAGTAGCTCCTCCTTTTTCTCCTCCTCCTCTTCCGCCGGTGCCGCTATTCTCGTGTTCATGTCCTCTCTAACTCCAGCGCTCTCTGATGTCCTGTAGACGGATCGTTGCGTTTAGTTCAGAGTCGTCTCCTGAGTACTAACATGGTCATTTTTGGTCAATAATAAACCGTATTAATTCATAGAGCAGAATTTCAGTGTATTAATTCTCTGCTACAATGTGAAGGCTGATACGACACATGTAGAAATCTTACTGATGTCCCAGTGTTCTAGGAAAGAGAGCTTTAAATGAAAGAAAAAGCAGTTCATTAATAAAAGTCTGATCTTAAAAAAATATATATGTTGGATGTATTATTTATTACTATATACTCACTTACCAATTTATTAGGAACTGATTAATGCTTAATAATGGCATTATAGAGTCAGATTTCCACACAAAACTGTCTTTAAAGGCTTCACACAGACGGTGTGAAAAACAAAAACATCTAGTTTTGTGGGTTTGAAAGTGCATTGTCGAGGTGTGATGACTGGAAGGAAGGCCTAAATAACTCAAGTGACCACTTTTTACAATCGTGGTGAGCTGAAAAGCATCTCAAACTGACCTTAAGGGGGATGAGCAATACAACGACAGCAGAAGACCATGTCGGAGTCCAGTCATTTCAGTCAGGAACGCAGTCAAGAGTGCTTGAGTTACTGTTGACTTCCATATGACCAGCCACTTTATTAGGAACAAAAGTGTGACTGCAGAGCCCAGAGGTTGTAATGACGCAGTGTATGCTCACTCTCTCACACACACACAAACACACTCTTCAACACAAACTCAGCTGTCTGCTGTGCTTTAGATTGAAAAATGTCTTTTTCCAGGATGTCTGGATCCCAGACCAGCCATAATATAACAAAAGAATAATATTACTGCACATACTGTCAAAACCTTGGGGTACAAAATATGTCAATATAAAAAAAAAATATACAAAAAATATACTATATTGACAAAAGTTTTGGGACACCCCTCTAATGATTGAATTCAGGTGTTGTTTTTCAGGGGTTGGGCTCGGCCCCTTAGTTCCAGTGAAAGGAACTCTTAATGCTTCAGCATACCAAGACATTTTGGACAATTTCATGCTCCCAGCTTTGTGGGAACAGTTTGGGGATGACCCCTTCCTGTTCCAACATGACTGCACACCAATGCACAAAGGTCCATAAAGACATGGATGAGTGAGTTTGGTGTGGAGGAACTTGACTGGCCTGCACAGAGTCCTGACCTCAACCCCATAGAACACCTTTGGGATGAATTAGAGCGGAGACTGCGAGCCAGACCTTCTCGTCCAACATCAGTGCCTGACCTCACAAATGCGCTTCTAGTGGAACGGTCCAAAATTCCCATAAACACACTCCTAAACCTTGTGGAAATCCTTCCTAGAGGAGAGGGGCCCAACTCCATATTACATTCATGTGCATGTAAAAGGCAGATGTCCCAAAACTTTTGGCAATATAGTGTACATGTAAGTAAAGATATAAACATGAACACAAACCTTGTGACAGATTTTTCTAACACACATCAATTACAGTTGTGTGTGTGTGTGTGTGTGTGTGTGTGTGTGTTATGCAGGATCCAGGATTGTTGCGCCTATATCACTTTTTAAATCCTAATCCAAAGTCAGTTAGATTTGTGTGTAATAAACGTTGCCACTAGGTGGTGCTGTTGCTTTACATGATCTTTCATTTAAAAAAAAAAACCTAGAAAAACGAGTGCAGAAGAAAACTAAAGAAATCAGTTGGTCTGTGTTGGTTTATTGATTCAAAAGCCTCCTATGATACAGAACACACTTTATAATGTCAGTAAAGAATTTCACTCAGTACGTCTGCAACTGAGATATAATCTGAAACTGGGCCTTGATTGTATTTGTACAGATTTGTACCTAATGAGATACCGTAATGGCCGTGTTTGGCACCACACCCTTCTTAGGAAGAACCCTAATGACTTTGTTAGCAATATTACAATAATATTATGGCTATTAAAGGCAATGACTGGGAGAGATAAAGAGGAAAAATGAACACAAAAATTATTTAAGAAAAGAGGAAAAGTTGGCTTTTTTATTCTTTTTTTTTTTTTCAAAAAAGAAGAGGAAAAAATATTATCCCTGTGTGAAAGACATGCCGTCACCAATTTAAAAACAAAACACTCACGGCAAAACAGGAAACAGGAAAAAATAGGAAAGTTAAGAAAGAAAAAAATACAAGGGAAAGGGGAAAGGAAAAGTACAATGGGAAGGAAAATTCTAGGAGATAGAGATCTCCAGTGTCTGTGCTCTGTGACCTTCAGGCTGTAACTTTAAGTGTCTCATTTTGTTCTGATTCTGATGATATAGCTTGGTATTTGTTAAAAATGTCTTTCTCTGTAATCATGTTAAAAAAATAAAACCTCACAAAATATCTTCTGGCTCTGGAGATCATCAATCCATTTACTCCTGGAGTTTATAAGCTTAAAGGTCAGACATTACAGAAGGATAATTTTAACCGAAATTAGGCAAAATTGAACATTTTGGCCCGAACAATAGAGCTCAACAAAAATGGGCTTTTTGAGCTCGTAGCATAAAATCAAGTGTCACGGCGGCATTCCGTCAAAAATAGTCAGTCTAAAAAGTTCAGGTAGCAGCCAAGTTCTCCGTCTCTGAGCAGAAAGAGCTATTTGTGCAAACGCTGGATTCAGAAACGAGTGTTAATGCTAACACTCCAGGTTTCTTTCTGAACTTCACGCAGATCTGGATCAGGAAGTGTGTGACTGGACCTGCACTCACAAACACACTGACCCTGGAGCTGGACCTCACCAAAATGTATGAGATTTAAACATGTTCAGAGCGAGAAGCAGCTCGAGTGCTCCAACCTAGGGTCATTTCATACGGAACAGCTCACACTGAACAGCTTATACTGAAACAACCTTTACTGAACAGTTTATTATCCTTAACAACTTGTACTGAATAGCTTAAACTGAGCAGTTTTTTTTTTGCTGAACATGTACTGAACAGCTCATACTGAACAAATTGTACTGAACAGTTCATTAACCTAAGCAACTTGTACTTGAATAGCTGATACCCAACAGCTCATACTGAACAGCCTTAATGAACAGTTCAAACTAAACAGCTCGTGCTGAACAGCCTGTACTGAAAAGCTTATATTGAACAGCTTGTACTGAATAGTTTATTAAACAGCACAGACTTAATGAACAGTTCAAACTAAGCAGCTTGCACTGAAGGGCTCTTATGGCTTATACCAAACAGCTCATACTCAAGAGCCTTTACTGAACAGCTCAACTGAACAGCTCATAATGAACAGTTGATAGTGAACATTTCACAGCCAGAAGCCAAGGCTGAACAGCTCACTCAATCATTCGCTCACTCACTCACTCACTCACTCACTCACTCACTCATGCATTCACTCAATCATTCGCTCATCCACTCACTCACTCACTCATTCACCCACTCACTCACATACTCATTTACTCACTCACACATTCACTCACTCACTCACTCACTCACTCACTCACTCACTCATTCACTCACTCACTCACTCATGCATTCACTCAATCATTCACTCACTCATTCGCTCACTCACACCCTCACTCACTCACTCACTCACTCACTCACCCACTCATGCATTCACTCAATCATTCGCTCATCCACTCACTCACTCACTCACTCACTCACTCACTCACTCACTCACTCACTCACACACTCACTCATTCACACACTCACTCACTCACATACTCATTTACTCACTCACACATTCACTCACTCACTCACTCACATACTCATTTACTCATTCGCTCACTCACATACTCATTTACTCACTCACTCATTCACACACTCACTCACTCACATACTCATTTACTCATTCGCTCACTCACTCACATACTCATTTACTCATTCGCTCACTCACACCCTCACTCACTCACTCACTCACTCACTCACTCACATACTCATTTACTCACTCACACATTCACTCACTCACTCACTCACTCACTCACTCACTCACTCACTCACTCACCCACTCATGCATTCACTCAATCATTCGCTCATCCACTCACTCACTCACTCACTCACTCACTCACTCACTCACTCACTCACTCACTCACTCACTCACTCACTCATTCACTCACTCACTCACTCATTCACACACTCACTCACTCACACACTCATTCACACACTCACTCACTCACTCTCATTCACACACTCATCCACTCACTCACTCATCCACTCACTCACTCATTCACACACTCACTCACTCACACACTCACATACTCATTTACTCACTCACTCACTCACTCACTCACTCACTCACTCACTCACTCACTCACTCACACATTCACATTCTCACTCACTCACACATTCACTCACTCACTCACTCACCCACTCACTCACTCACTCACTCATCCACTCACTCACTCACTCACTCATTCACACACTCACTCACTCACTCACTCACTCACTCACTCACTCACTCACTCACTCATTCACACACTCACTCACTCACATACTCATCCACTCACTCACTCATCCACTCACTCACTCACTCACTCACTCACTCACTCACTCACTCACTCACTCACTCACACACTCACTGGCTTTCAGTAAGATTAAACAATATGTATATAAGTAATATTTATGTATATACTGTTATATTTTATTATACCATTTTTCCTTTGAATATATGAAATATTATAAAATTTGGAATTGTATTTAAACAGTCAACTTTATTCTGGCCATGCAGATCTATTTTAAACTTTGATTTGTCCAGAAAAGAAAACAGATGATGCGTTAAAATCCACCGCCTTTATATAACATCTACATCCATCACTGGCTGGAGGAAAGATCATACACGAGTGTAGATTCGTGTGGAGTTATTTATGTACATTTCAGGACTCGCCAAGTGCGGGATTAGTGAAGAACAGTTTTAGACAAAGAAAAACATTTTAGTTTTAAACTCTAAGCCAAGCTCCTGCGATGCATCTGTGTGAAACACTGATGCAAATTGAGATGTATATGTGAAAAGGAAACGTGAAGAAGAGTACGTGTGTGGATGAGGTTGTTTGGAGCTCTTAATAAGCCTGGCAAAGATAAATCCTGTGAACCTGATTTTTCAAGGCCTGAGAGTGCAGCTGGTTGCCAAGTCCTGGAGTTTTCGTGCGTGGAAAGAGAGCTGTTTCCGTTTCCATGCATGACTAAGCGGAGAAAATAAGAGCCTTTCGATGTAGAGTTACTCTAGATTTAGTTCCAGTGTGGTAGTACATCAGGCCCAGCTGCGGCGTGTTTCTGATCATGTCTAAGACTCGACTTTAATGACTCAATCCTCTTTTTATTCACTCTGTTTCTCAATCACTCTTTATTTCACACAGTGATTACGCACAAGTGTATTTACACAGGAAGTAATCATGGAAATGGACATAATAAGCATGCACAGCGTTTGGCAGGATCTTCTGCTACTTGAGAACAAATCAAGGACAACTCTCTTGTTAGGCCTTGGGGATGGTGGCGCCATGTGCAACTAAATACCACTTTATTTTTTAACTCTTTGAACTCTTTAAACTCTTTACCTTAAATGAAGTCGATCAGACATGTTTGGTGTCTGACATTTGCTTCTTTCTCTTTTAAAAAATAATGGAAGTCTGTCTCTGATTTTTTTTAGTAAACACTTCTCAGCCTAAGTGTAGCATTCTAGCCTTGCACGTCCGGGGTTGGGGTTTGATTCCTGCCCCTGTCTTGTGTGAAGTTTGCACGTTCTCCCAATACTTCATGGGATTGCTCCAGGTTCTCCAGTTTGCTCCAAAGACTCCAAATGTGCTGTAGGCCTCTTTAAACTCTCCACAGTGTGTGACTGTGTCCTGTGATGGGATAGCATCCTCTCCATGGTGTCCCTTGCCTTGTACCCTGAGTCGCCTGGGATAGGCTCCAGGTTCCCTTTGACCCTGTAGAATACAGAAAACAGATGGCTCCTACATTAAAATAAATTTCTTACCTACAAAGGCCCGGATAAGCATCTAACATGAATGAATGAATAAACTGATACAAAGCTCACTCTGGCACAGGTTCCAGTTATAATTCTGCATTCTGCCTAGAGCAGAACCTAGAAAAGTGTCATTCCAGTTGTCCAAGATGGCCGTCCTCCATAACATGTCAGTGTTTCCCTGTATTCCGACATATCATTCATGTTTGACATCATCACCACATCAACAAGTGTGTGACATCACATGTTGAAGAGACTTTGGGTGAGAGACTTGTGTGTTAGCTACATGAGCCTTGTAACACCACTGCCAGATATACGAGATACCAAATAATGTCTTAGCTGACTCCCTAGATTTGGACATTTCTTTAAACGTGATCATTTTCAGTGGGTCTAAAAATCTAGCCATGGGGGTCACAGTCCAGTGACTTCTGTGCCGGTCCCAAGCCTGGATAAATAGAGAGGGTTGCGTCAGGAAGGGCATCCGGCGTAAAACATTGCCAAATTTAACCATGCGAATCGTCAGTACTCTGAATTTCATACCGGATCGGTTGAGGCCCGGGTTAACAACGACCGCCATCAGCGCCGTTGACCAACAGGGCGCCGGTGGAAATTGGGCTACTGTTGGTCGAAGAAGTAGAGGAGGGAGGAGAGTGCACAGACTGAGAGAGAAGAGGAAAAGTAAGAGTGTAGGACTGAGAATAGGAACTCTGAATGTTGGTACTATGACAGGGAAAGGTAGAGAGCTGGCTGATATGATGGAGAGAAGGAAGGTGGATATACTGTGTGTACAGGAGACCAGGTGGAAGGGTAGCAAGGCTCGTAGTATAGGAGCAGGATTCAAGCTGTTTTATTATGGTGTGGATAGTAAGAGAAATGGTGTAGGTGTGGTCCTGAAGGAGGAGTTTGTGAGGAATGTTCTGGAGGTGAAGAGAGTGTCAGACAGGGTGATGAGTCTGAAGTTAGAGATTGAAGGGGTGATGTTGAATGTTGTTAGTGGTTATGCCCCACAGGTAGGTTGTGAGTTAGAGGAGAAAGAGAGATTCTGGAGTGAATTAGATGAGGTGATGGAGAGTATTCCCACGGGTGAGAGAGAGTGGTGATAGGAGCGGATTTTAATGGACATTTTGGTGAGGGGAACACAGGTGATGAGGAGGTGATGGGCAAGTTTGGAGTTAAGGAAAGGAACCTAGAAGGACAGATGGTAGTGGACTTTGCTAAGAGGATGGACATGGCTGTGGTTAACACTTATTTTCAGAAGAGGGAGGAGCATAGAGTGACTTACAAGAGTGGAGGTAGGAGAACACAAGTAGACTACATCCTATGTAGAAGAGGCAATCTGAAAGAGATTAGTGACTGTAAAGTGGTAGTGGGAGAGAGTGTAGCCAGACAGCATAGGATGGTGGTGTGTAGGATGACTTTGATGGTCTGTAAGAAGAAGAGGTCAAAGATAGAGATAGAGAAGAAAACCAAGTGGTGGAAGCTGAAAAAGGAGGAATGTTGTGAGGAATTTAGACAGAAGTTGAGGCAGGCTCTGGGTGGTCAGGTAGTGCTGCCAGATGACTGGGAAACTACAGCAGAAGTGATCAGGGAGACAGGGAGAAAGGTGCTGGGTGTGTCATCTGGAAGGAGGAAAGAAGATAAGGAGACTTGGTGGTGGAATGAGGAAGTTCAGGATAGTATCCAGAGGAAGAGGTTAGCCAAGAAGAAGTGGGACATGGACAGGACTGAAGAGAATAGACAGGAATACAAGGAGTCACAGTGCAGAGTGAAGAGGGAGGTGTCTAAGGCCAAGCAGAAGGCATATGACGAGTTGTACACTAGGTTAGACACTACAGAAGGAGAGAAGGACTTGTACAGGTTAGCTAGGCAGAGGGATCGAGATGGGAAGGATGTGCAGCAGGTTAGAGTTATTAAGGATAGAGATGGAAGGGTGCTCACAAGTGAGGAGAGTGTACAGAGGAGATGGAAGGAGTACTTTGAGGAGCTGATGAATGAGGAAAATGAGAGGGAAAAAAGAGTAGAAGGGGTGATATAATACTGATACTGGGATGAACTCTGTGGAACAGAAAGTAGATAAGATTAGAAAGGATGAAGTCAGGAAGGCTTTGAAGAGGATGAAAAGTGGAAAGGCAGTTGGTCCTGACGACATCCCGGTGGAGGTCTGGAAGTGTCTGGGAGAGGCAGCAGTGGAATTTTTAACTAGTTTGTTTAACAGGGTTTTAGAGAGTGAGAGGATGCCTGAGGAATGGAGAAGAAGTGTGTTAGTGCCGATCTTTAAGAATAAGGGTGACGTGCAGAGTTGCAGCAACTATAGGGGGATAAAGTTGATGAGCCATACAATGAAGCTATGGGAAAGAGTAGTGGAAGCTAGGTTAAGGAAGGTAGTGGAAATTTGTGAGCAGCAGTATGGCTTCATTCCCAGAAAGAGCACAACAGATGCAATTTTTGCTCTGAGAATTTTGATGGGGAAGTATAGGGATGGTCAGAGGGGGTTGCACTGTGTGTTTGTAGACTTGGAGAAAGTGTATAACAGGGTGCCAAGAGAAAAGCTGTGGTACTGTATGAGGAAGTCAGGAGTAGCAGAGAAGTATGTCAGAGTGGTGCAGGACATGTATGAGAGGAGCAGGACAGTGGTGAGGTGTGCTGTAGGTCAGACAGAGGAGTTCAAAGTGGAGGTGGGACTGCATCAGGGATCGGCTCTGAGCCCCTTCCTGTTTACTATGGTGATGGACCAGCTGTCAGAGGAGGTCAGACAGGAGTCTCCTTGGACAATGATGTTTGCAGATGACATTGTGATCTGTAGTGAGAGCAGGGAGCAGGTGGAGGAAAACCTGGAGAGGTGGAGGTTTGCGCTGGAGAGAAGAGGAATGAAAGTCAGTCGTAGTAAGACTGAGTACATGTGTGTGAGTGAAAGGGAGGGAAGTGGAACAGTAAGGTTACAGGGTGAAGAGGTGAAGAAGGTACAGGAGTTTAAGTACTTGGGGTCAACAGTCCAGAGTAATGGAGAGTGTGGGAAAGAGGTAAAGAAGCGAGTGCAGGCAGGTTGGAATGGGTGGAGAAAGCTGTCGGGAGTTCTGTGTGATGTCTGAAGAGGAAGGCCAAAGAGGAGGTATATGGATGGAATAAATGAGGATATGAAGCTAGTGGGTGCAAGTGTTGAGGATGCAGAAGATAGGGATAGGTGGAGAGAGATGATTCACTGTGGCAACCCCTGAAGGGAAAAGCCGAAAGAAGAAGAAGATTTTCAGTGGGTCTAAAATTCAATCATTGCACCGTAGATGGATTTCAGCTAGCCTATGAGCATAACGGCTGACCACAAGGACAGCTTAGAAGCTCCAGGACGTGTCTCCAAAGGTTCTGTTTTTCCTCTTCTCTTCTCTGGGATAACACATGTCATTTATTACCTCACACACTGTTGATATATAACGTGCCAGAACTCTGTGTGCATGTACGCGATGGAGGATAAAAGAGCGTCTCGCTTTATTACAGGCCTGTGGAAGGTCCTGTTTGTACAGCAGGCGGGTTTATTGCACTCCTAGAGGGTCATAATGGAGACAATTCTCTCTCACATGGCCTCGGTGCAGCGTTTCGTGCTCCTCTGCTTCACTGTGCAAACAGCTGAAGGTCTGTTATTATTCGGCGAGGTCAGACCTTTGGGCTGTCTGTCATTTTTGTTTCTTTGCCTGAGAGTAAGGCATGAGCATTTGTGTGTGTGTGTGTGTGTGTGTGTGTGTGTGTGTGTGTGTAGTTACTGCACCTCCTGAACCACTGAACTGTGAAGCTTTCTGGGTGACTTCAAGTGCACGTTTGGATCAAAACAGCATTTCTGCTCATGCTATTTTTCACCATAATGAAACCATGCCTGTAATGTTTTGATGGTCTCCACCTGAAGGGAGACAATTTAGTGAATAAAAGTCTTTGATGTGTCTCCAACAATGAAGAGCTCACACATACCCGCTAACCTCTTCCACATCCCAAATTCTCTTAATTGGATTAATGGATTGCTTTGTAAACAGACTGAAAACAAAATGTGCTTTCATGTAGAAAAATATTTTCTTCTATTTTCCACGTCTCTGATGTCCATGTATTGTTTTATCTTTAGAAGCGCATGAGGAATTTCTCATTAAATCATAGAAAGGCAGGAGTCTGGACCGGGATTCAATGACATCACCTCTGAATATGTCAGTAAATCCTGTTCTGGTTTTCCCATTACTCATGAGTGAGACAAAGTCCACACAGAGCTATATTCAACACACATATCAGAGCTGGTGTTAAATTCTGAAATGTCTGGATTAGTGATTAAGCACCGACACTGGAAGGTTACAGTGGCTGAATTATTAAATTTTGTTCTACGATACAGACTAAAGAGTCTCCCGATAGTCTCAATGATCATGAGTTATGTGGTTACGTCTGGATCTGGATTGTTTTTACTGTTAAATTTAGGAGTCTGATTGATTACACACAACATACATGGAGGAAAAGACAGTAAACCCTGGCTCACCATGTGTCACAGTGATGAATTGATTTACATTTACATTTAGTCATTTGGCAGACTGTGTTATCCAGAGCGACTTAGAAAATGTGCAAATCTCTGAAGGTGCAGCGATATGATGTACCTAGAGAATCAGTAAGGATTTATAAACTGAAAAAAAAAAAGTAATGCTGAGAAGCAAAAGTGCTAGTGTGTTACAAAAGGGAGGACAGATGAGAGAACTTGTGAACCAGGCGAGCAGCAGAATTCTGAATGCTTTGTAGAAGGAAGTTCAGAAGGTAGAGATTTGCAATAAAATAACTAGAACTTGTTCGTGAGAAGTTTCTTTAATCAGGACAACTTTTGGATCACATGATCTGACACCACACACAAATCATGGTGTAGTTCTGGATGACCAACTATTATTTTTTCCTCAAACTGCTTGGCCTAGAAGGTATCTCTTTTACAACATCAGGAGGATTTGGACGTTTCTGTTCTCAGAGGCTACTTAGCTGCTTGTTTAGTCTGTTGTCACCTCAAGACTAGAAGATTACAACTTGATCCTGGCTGGTCTTCTCCTGCACATCACTCAACCCCTGTCACTGACCCATAAGATAGCTGCATGATTGTTCTTAATTTCCTCACATTCTTTCTATGGCTACACTCCCTACACTAATGTCCTGTAGCTACCTGCATCAGATTTTAAAAATCTGACCTAAAATCAGACAAGCATCTACCTAAATGTACTAATCAACCTCCTGTTCACACCAGGTTCTTTACAAGCCTCTAGCAGGGCTCGGCTTGACCCAAAATTGAAACAATCATGTTTACCTGCAAAGCCAAAAATGGATCAGGCATCAGCGCCCTGCTGATCCTAATCAACTTTTTCTCTTCACCATGTTCTGGTTGAGCCTCAAGTATGGCCAAGCAGAAGACATACCTGAGTCTACTAAAAGCCAAGATCAGTTTATTAAACAGGTGGAATCAGGTGTGGCTCCTGCTTGATTGGAATGAAAACCTGCACCCACACCAGCCCTTTGTGGATAAGATCGGACATCCCTGCTCTAATCCTTCAAGACTCCTCTGGATGCCAGATTGGCTGTTTTGGCATCCAGGTGGTAATTTAATTTGCTATTTATCAAACAATTCAATGGGAACTCATAAAAAACCTTGACTTGTAATGTTTTTGCTGCTCTACTAGTTCAACAAATTCCTAACAGGGATTTAGTTTGATGGTATGCTTAGACCCTGGTCGATTTGTACCAGCACGAGAATGTGGTGGTTGGTATAATGAGAGAAGTTGAATCTGCTTTTCAAAATCACACCACGCGTGAGGGATTTGATAGTGATTTCCAGAATAGAAAAGTTCTGGGTTGATCTGCTCTGTTTTATCAAGTTTCAGAGTGTGATTCTTCGTTCAGGAAGAGAGGTCAGAAAAGTGGTCAGATATCTTCTGAGCACCTTGGAGATATCTTCTGATATCTTCTGAGAGCCTTGGAGGTGAATGAAGGAAAAGAGATTGGGTTGTGTGTCATCAGTGTAGCAGGAGTAGGGGATTCCATGAAATCTGATCATTGAACCCACTGATTAAGGTCTTAATCAGGAAGAGTACACATGGACCAAGTACAGACCCTTGGGGAATTCTTATTATGAGTCTGTTATGTAAGGATTCTGTGGTACAACCAAACTAAGTCACCCCTGATGTAGAACCCTGATGCCAAATTAGCAAGAAGGAAGATGAGGATCTGTTGATATACAGTATTGAAAACATCTGCCAGGTTAATGTTGCACAATCTGGTGACTGACCTGTATTACACTACTAAGAAAAAGGTGAAATGTGCTATTTCAGGCATACATAATATTACTGTGGCCCTACTAATAATTTGCATTAAAAAATCTTTTGCCAAGTAACTTACATGCACCCAATACACCCAATACATATATGCAGTGAGTTTCTGCTATACTTTATTAGTAATGCTAATCTGGAGGCTTACTTGTTGGCTATATTTACATTATAGCTCAACAAACTTCATCTTTTCTTCTTCAACTGATTACATCAACAGTTCTTCCAAAACTCTTGATGCTTTAATAAAGATTTGGAATCATTTTTGGTGCCAGATAAAAAACGAGCAATCAGGAAGTATGTCACTTTCTCTTTGGTCCCAGTGGCTTTGAGGGGAAATGAAGCTAAGCTGGTTAGTTACTGCCAGCACTCCCTGCTCACCAGACCATCAGCAGTGCTAATTGCAAATAAATGATGAAATCTACACAATCCTTCAACCTCCGGACCAGACCTGTGAAATCCAATCTAGAATCCAATTCCTCCTAAAAGCCCATGCCCCAATTACCCTCTTCCCCATGATCTTCTATGTAGTTGCTTTTTTAAAGCTTTTAACACATTCATACAAAAAGTCTTAGTAAGTTTCTCGCTTGCTTGCTTGCTGCCCCGCTCTCAGATGGCCAGTGCATGATGGAATGTTAGTTTTGGAGTCGGGAGTGAAAAGAGACTCTGTGAGAAAGCAGTCCTGCCTGGTTTATGACTGGCACACTAGCTGGCTGATTTCGTTCTGTTTGTTTAGTCCCTCTGAATGTGTGTATTTAGGTGCTGGTTTGTGCTTTGTCTGAATTGCTACAGAAATGAATTCCATGGCTTTTCTAAAACAGTAGCCCATTCTTAGTTATTTGCAGGTTGTCCATCAGAGAATAGGCCATGTATGTAAACAGGCTGATCGTACCTGCTTTGTATGTTTCTAGATGTCACTAGAGTGTTTGGTATGTTACCTCAGTGTATCAGGTTGACCGTAATCCACCTACCATCATTAGAAGAACCCTATTGACTGCCACTGCAAATGACCACAGACATTTCATGTAGCCTGTCAACAAACAGGAGGGCATTGTAGGTTACTTGTTGATAACAGCTTGAACTTTTTTTTCCTCCCAATTTGGTTATTTGCAAATCTCCACCCACTATCAAACAACTGCTACCAACTGGGTGAAGTCTAGCACATTTTTCCTCTGAGACATGTGAAGCCATCCAAACTGCTGCTCCTGCTGTGTCACAGGGTGGTGTAACACACAGAGTCAAGCTCTCTTTAACACACGAGGTCCATGACTGACTAATGCCATTCTGACTGACAGAAGAGGTAGTAATAGTTTCCTTCTCACCCAGAGAGTTTTGGTTTCCTGTCTACTTATCTACCTCTGTCCATGTATGGCTATAGCATCATTAGGATTTGAGCATCAGGTGATAAGAACACTTTCCTGTTGAGCCCCAGTTAGTTCCTGGGTAACTCTTTATCAAAGAATGGGCCGTAAATTTAAACAGGCAGTGGTACTAGCTGATCGTACCTGCTTTGTATGTTTCTAGATGTCACTAGAGAGTTCAGTGTGACCGTAATCCAGCTACCACTCTCTACTACTGCCACTGCAAATGACCACAGATATTTCATGTAGCCTGTCAACAAACAAGAGGGTACTGGGTTGGTTACTTGTTGATAATGACTTCAAACAATGCACTTTTTTTCTCCTAATTTGGTCATTTGCCAATCCCCATGCTCTAGCTAGCACCCCATAAAACTGTATGTGCCCCAGTTAGTTCCTGGGTAACTATGTACAACTAAGCCTGCTAGGGGCAATATATTCAGAGAAAAGTTCCAAAAAAACCCCAAACACCAACATTTCAAAGACATCTTCAAAGTAAATGTTGATATCAAACCAATTTCTGCTCTCTGTGATGTCCTGAGTGCATATTAATAAGCAGCTAAAATCTGATTGTGTTTATCTTCTACCACTAAAATTCTGTGTATGGTTCTCCAACAGAGGGAAAAACACGTCTAAAACACACTGAAAGCCAACATAGTCCTGACTCATTTTATATCAGACTCACAGCCAGAACATCATTCATTTCTTTATACTGATTGAAAACGTCCCATAAGTCTGTTTCCTTTCTGCAGGAGTAGTCAAAAATTCATTAGGAGCAAAAACTAGCTAAGTTAGCTAAGACTTTGATGCACCACCTACAGGCTGTTTTATGGACTTTACCTTTAGTTACTTGGCATATCAATACTCAACTCTGGGTAATATTTTTACATTTAAGCACTTTTGAAAACAACAAGAAGGTTTTCTGAGCAAAGCTACAAATTCTTCACGTATAATCCAGTTACTGGACACAGTTTCCCGCTCTCCACTTAGTCATGATGTTTCCTGGTAGATGGTCTAAGCTTGTCTGTTTTTGTTGTAGCCCCTATTTTTACAACCGTGACACAAAAACATCTGTGGTCTTTACAATGTTAGGCAAGTTTTTTTTTTTTGTGAAAGTAGGCTACATGGAGTAATGAAAACTACCAGTCTGACTAAACAGAGAGACTCTAAACCGGGTCAAACACGACTTTTCTAAATATTGTAAGCTTTTAAAATAGATAAATCAGGCTTTATGTATTTGTACATGTCTGAGAATCCATTTCTATAGCCAGCTTCACAGACTTTATGGAAAATTTGCCAAGAAATTTGCATTCTTTTGGAGTCTTTTGGGCTAAAAAGTCTTAATCTTGCTCCTGACTCTAAGCTGACTTGTTTGACTCTATTCTTGAAGTTCTTATAATGTGTCTGCTGGCTGGATGATGGAGGTTCCAGTTACTCTGTAGACACAGCTCATTGGATGCTTGCTGGAAAAGCTCAGAGGGTGGTAAGGGATGTTAATGGACACATCGTCTTCGTCTCATCCTGCAGGCTGTAAGGTGCTTAAACTCACCAAATCCCTGCAGTGTTGTGCACCAGAGAGTGTGATTTATTATAGTAAAGCAGAAAAGTGCAGGCTTGGATAGGGTTTAATTTACAGTAAAGTAGAATGTTGATATTAAAGGTAGGGATGGTGACTTTTACGTCTGAATGCTTTTTGTAACATTTGGTGAGGTTTGATGAAAATGTCTGGTTCAGCTCAGGTTTTGGTCAGGTTCCAGAGTCTGTAAGTCTGTATATGTAGACCACCAACATCTTGGACCACCAATCTGGACTACTTGCTTGTCAATCATGTTGCTTGTCAATTAAAAAAGATCTGCCTTTTGTACTAGAATGTAGGCTTTCTAGCCTAGAAACCTACTTTGGTGCTTAATTTGGTTCAATTTTGTGTTTTTAAGCTCCTTCTAAAGTCCACCGAAGCTGTTTTTGGGAAGTACAAATCTTTATGGAATCCATTCGGGAAGGATTTTATTCCAAATTGGTTCTCAATAAGTTCAGCCAAAAAATGAAATGTACCCAGAGTACCATTTACTCCAAATGCAGTCAACCATCCAGAATGAATGAAGTAATGGAGATTGATCAGACCCAGTGCTTCCTTTACTTGTTAGCAACATTAAACTTATGGATGTAATGCAAATCTAAAGAATTAAACACATGCCTCGTATAGTTTACGTATCCTTTTAAGTGCAACAAAGCTTTTTGGATAAAGTGATTTGTTGAATGTTTCAGTGTGACACTGACCAGACTCTCGACAGAAGTGGATTTAATCCCAGACTGAGAATTTTTTATCCCCCTCCTTTTCTAATTTTTTTTTTTTTTTTTTTTTACAATCCTTTCTACTTCTCTGAACTATTTCCAAGGGCGGTCCAACCATAGTTAAGCTCACAGCCTAAGCTTAGAGTGTCTATTCCATCCACTTTGGGCCATTTAATCATCCACATTTCAATGATTTGTCTGGATGTGAAGTCTCAAACCCACTAAAAATAGCTTTAAGAAGTCTGAGACTGGTGAAGTCAAGGCTGTGAGAATGACGAGAGCTATGAGATTTTGCTCTTCCTTTAGCTTTCTCTGTCTAGTTCAAATCAGAGAAACATTCATATTTGGCCTTTTCACTAAAGCCTGTTTTATTGGAGCATGTCTGCCAGTTAATATTGTCTGAACTGCACCCTTATGATTGATGGGGTGGTTAGTGATGGCAAGGTATTTGCTTTTTCTTGAGCCACTGGAAAAAACGGAGGAAGCAGACTATTCTTACTTATACACTCGTAAACCTCATCTCGGAAGAGGTATGTTGCATTCTTTAGTAATGACCTGAGAAGTGAGGGATGCTTTGGATAATGGTACAGGAAGAGGAGGGTTAAAAATATCTCTCAGAAATGGAAATGTTGAAAGTGCTGTCCTTCAGAGCAACCTACACATGAAGGAAGTGGGAATAAATGAGAGCTTGGATGAAGATGAACCCTTTTCAGAAGAGGTTGCATCACATGTTAGTCTATTAGCTTTCGTTCACAGTTTCAAGGAGGTAGCGATGTTTCTTCTTAAAGGTACAATAATCAATCACTTTCTTATGACTATTTCTTACAACCTTAATTTCTTATTATGCTGTCGCTGGTTCACCACTGTTCCTTCCTTGGACCACTTTTGATAGATACTGACCACTGCAGACCGGGAACACCCCACAAGAGCTGCAGTTTTGGAGATGCTCTGATCCAGTGGTCTAGCCATCACAATTTGGCCCTTCATCAAACTTGCTCAAATCCTTACTCTTGTCCATTTTTCCTACTTCTAACACACCAACTTTGAGGACAAAATGTTCACTTGCTGCTTAATATATCCCACCTACTAACAGGTGCCATGATGAGGAGATCATCAGTCTTATTCACTTCACCCCTCACTGCTCATAATGTCATGGCTGAGTGGTGTACATTAGTCTGTATATATTTCACTACTGCTTTGCACTTCTGGTTAGATGCTAACTGCATTTTGGTGCCTTGTACCCATGTGCAACAACAATAAAGTTTAATCTAATCTAATCTAATCTAATCTAATCTAATCTAATCTAGTCTAATCCAGACGTCCTTAAAGGTTCATGTGATTTATAAGGCTTTGTTCTAAAGAGGTTCCCCTTGGAGTCCTCTGTGACTGGGACCCTCTCTGCCGTACGTTTCAAGGATCTATCCAAAGAAGTATTATTTCTGTGACATTACACCTTCCTGCCAGCAGAGGTCCCTCCCTCCACTTGTGTATGTAAACCAACCCCAATCGAATAATTTACGAAGTCTTGCCAACTCTCTAAGCTCTGAGCTTTCTACTTTATTATCTTTTCTGAACGTTGACCCTTGCCTCTTACTTTGACTGCTCTCTGCGTCCAAGTCTCATGCTCGAGTCTCATGATGTGTTTGGACCATTGCCGTTCTTATGACTACTTACGACCCTGATTTTTTTTGGATCGCGTATTGGATTTGTCACTTAATAAACCTCCAGTACAGGAATCAAACCTCAAACCTCTCCTGCGTGTTAGAATTTCCTCGCTGTTGGTTTGG
>JAUCMX010000013.1:21689509-21757009 GCA_033459395.1 Hemibagrus guttatus
CAGCAAACTGACCTTCTCACTAATAAACTGACTTTAGGTACGCAGTATTTCTTCCTTTTGGATCACGCTTTGGTTTGTTTAACCCCACAGAAAAGGGTTGTCTATTACAGAAGGTGTGGAACTCCAGTGTAGGCCAAAACAACCGTTCGGAGACGGCTTGTCCGGATATGAGACTCGTGCCTTTAAGCGGACGCCAGTGCTGTAGAATTGCAATACTCCTAATTTTCCCAACTCTAAGAAGCAACCAACCTCTGACCACCAAGCCTCACACCTCCGAGGTTGGGATTTGATTCCTGCCTTCACCTGGTGTGCACCTGATGTTCTCTCCATGCTTTAATTCAGTTCAATTTTATTTGTATTGCACTTTTTTACAATGGACATCATCTCAAAGCAACTTTACAGAACATAAGAAATATAGTACAAAAAGTTCAAGATTAATATTAGACAAAAAGTTCAAGATTAAAATTGGACAAAAAGTTCAAGATTAATATTAGACAAAAAGTTCAAGATTAAAATTGGACAAAAAGTTCAAGATTAATATTAGACAAAAAGTTCAAGATTAAAATTGGACAAAAAGTTCAAGATTAAAATTGGACAAAAAGTTCAAGATTAATATTAGACAAAAAGTTCAAGATTAAAATTGGACAAAAAGTTCAAGATTAAAATTAGACAAAAAGTTCAAGATTAAAATTGGACAAAAAGTTCAAGATTAAAATTGGACAAAAAGTTCAAGATTAATATTAGACAAAAAGTTCAAGATTAAAATTAGGGCAAAAAGTTCAAGATTAAAATTAGACAAAAAGTTCAAGATTAAAATTGGACAAAAAGTTCAAGATTAAAATTGGACAAAAAGTTCAAGATTAATATTAGACAAAAAGTTCAAGATTAAAATTGGACAAAAAGTTCAAGATTAAAATTAGACAAAAAGTTCAAGATTAAAATTGGACAAAAAGTTCAAGATTAAAATTAGACAAAAAGTTCAAGATTAAAATTAGACAAAAAGTTCAAGATTAAAATTAGGCAAAAAGTTCAAGATTAAAATTAGACAAAAAGTTCAAGATTAAAATTAGACAAAAAGTTCAAGATTAAAATTAGACAAAAAGTTCAAGATTAATATTCTATTCTAGGAGATATTTATCCTATTTAAATATGTTAAAAATGATTTGTATTTATATAATATATGTATTATAATATAATAATATATAATTAAGTTTAAGGGGTTTCTTCTAGGTTCTCCAGGTTCCTCCCACATTCCAAAGACATGCCTTGTAAGCTGACTGGCATCTCTAAGTTCTCCACGGTGTGTGTTGGAGTGTGTGGGCGATGTGCCCGGTGATGTGTTGGCACCCTGTCCATGGTGTCCCCTGCCTTGTTCCCTGGGATGTTCCATGCAAATCAATCATAATCACTACAGACGTCCAAAATATTTGACCAAAATATGTCCAGAAATCTGATCCTGTCAGAAATGTGAAGCCGGATGAAAAAATGACCTAAACATGTCACTCACTCGAATGAGGCTGAGGGTTTGAGGGAATTAGGTCACTTTCGGAGGGAGAGTTATGGAAAAATCTGTCTCACACCATAACGTCATAACCACTGCCGGACAATCAGATTCTCCTAGTCATTAATGAGCGTTGAGGCCCAGGATCCAGATTTACTGTCGATTCATCAGACTAGTAACTAATCACGTTGTTGTAGTCGTAATATTATTGATATTATTAGCAGTAGCATCAATAACTTGCATTAAGACAAGTGTGTAAAGTGTTAGTGTATCAGACGAGCTGCATGTGCGCTTTTCTGTCATTAAATATCTACAGTCAGTCATTTATTCAGAAGTTTTGCAGGTGTAAGCATTAGGGTGTGAGGGTCAGTGTTCTAGTGAAATGGTGCCTGAACACTCAACACAAAACACACACACACACACACACACATCGGCATCTCTGAGTCACCAAGAGGGGATTTCCTCTCACACAGAGCTTTTCAGTCCTACTGAAACAACACGCCTGCCAGACCAGTGGCAGAGACAGAGAGTGAAAAGACGCCTGCTGCAAATCTAACGCTGTGTAATTACTTACATCACAAAACACCAACAGTTCCCCTGAGCTAAAAGTTAACTCTTTCTAGGACGTTGCCATCAGTTCCTGCTCGAGTCGAGGTTATTTATTATTCACTCGGTATGTCAAGACAAGTTTAATTCATTCCCCAGTACCTCAGAAATATCCTTTGAATCTTTTAAATCACAACTTTAAGATAAAACACATTTATTTCTGCAGTAATTCTTTGGCTCTTCCTCAAACAGTTTATATCATCAATTTGTTTTGTCTAAGTCTCCATCTCTGTTTTTCAGTTTTTTTGTCCTTGTCTGCTCGTATTAATCTGTTCTTCTTTCTTTTGTGCAATATCTGTTGTTGTGTTTTTGCTGTTTATTACTGTTGGTTGCTCTCCCTTATGTCTGTTAGCTTGGAATGTAAAGTGGTCTTGAGCTGAGGAAAAGCACAGAAATATTATTATTATTATTATTATTATTATTAATAATAATAATAATAATAATAATAATAATAATAATAATAATAATAATAATAATAATAATAATAATACATTCTTCTTCTTCGTCTTCGTCTTCTTCTAGTTAGGCTCAGTTGATTGTATCTAATATTGTTAGGCATAGAGTACACATACACATGCTCACACACACTCAAACACACATATACACACACACACACACACACACACACACACACACACACACACACACACATACAACAAACAAATGTTATAGTAGCTCCAGCATTTATTATCACATTTATTATCACATCTCGGTTAAAACACCACACTCTCTAAGAAAGAAGTCATATGTATAAAGGAGCAGAGTCCCAGGTCCGAGCCACCCAGAGCCCCGGGTCCGAGCCACTCAGAGTCCCTGGTCCAAGCCACCCAGAGCCCCGGGTCCGAGCCACCCAGAGTCCCTGGTCCAAGCCACCCATAATCCCTGGTCCAAGCCACCCAGAGTCCCAGGTTCAAACAACCCAGAGTCCCGGGACCGAACCACCCAGAGTCCCGAGTCTGAGCCATGCAGATCCCCGGGTCTGAGCCAAGCTGAGCCCTGGGTCTAAGCCACCCAGAGTCCCGGGTCTAAGCCACCCAGAGCCCCAGGTCTGAGCCACCCAGAGCCATGGGTCAGAGTCCCGGGTCTGAGCCAACTTGAGCCCCAGGTACAAGCCATGCAGAGCCCCAGGACTAAGCCACCCATAGCCCCGGGTCTGAGCCATGCAGAGTCCTGGGTCCGAGCCACCCAGAGCCCTGGGTCCGAACCACCCAAAGCATGCATTAGTACAACAGTGAGACTGGAAGAGAAATGAATAGAAAATTCATTGTGAAGAAGGTTGAGATGAAATGATTGGTGTTTATTCGTGCGTTTGAAATGCTTTTTCACAGCTATCTGTGCTATAAAAACAGAGTCAAAATACAGAGTGAAAATAGAATTTAAAAGTAAAAACAAAACAAAATGAAATAAAATAGAATTTGTTGTACAGAATAGAAGAAAAATAAACGTTTGTGCACACAGATGTACTGCATATGGAAAATGATTATGAAATAACACACAGTTCATTTATATTCTTTCTTATAGAGCATGTTTGAGTTTAATTCCTAAATATTAATGAATACATTATCTAACATGCGTGTCCTAACATGTGCTTATTGTAACGGTGTTGTTATTTATTCACGCATGAATTTATACAGTGAGAATCAGCTCGTGGTTAAGGTTAAGTTTAAAGTTAGCATTCGTTCATAATTAATAAGTATTATTTTCAATTCAACCGACTTCAAAGTTAAAAAAAAACAAACAGATAAGCTTTCTAGTTACTTTATTAGAACACTAAAGTGAAGTTTTTTTTATTCATTAAAACCCCTTAATAGCAGTAAACCAAGGTGAAGGACCGGGACTCTTATCAGTGAATGTTTGGAGCGTAACATGGTGGGATTCCCATGGAAACACATATGTGTGACATCTGTTCTCTCATCATGATGAATGGAGCGTTTTGTTGCAGCTACATCACATCCATCACATTACAGGCATCCACTCGAGCCCTGCATACTCTTTGGGTTTGGTTTCATAAAAGTTATTATTGTCATCACTTCTGTTTCTTATCTTCTCCTCAAGATAATGAGGATTGTTCGTCTTTTTTTCCTCGTTCTCTCTCTATCAAGTGTTTCTCGCTGGTGTCTGTTCCCAATCACCGCCTCACCTTTCACCTTTAATCGATCCTGACGTCCTCAACGAGACTCGAGTTTCATTCCCCCAGACCTAGGGGTTAGCGTGAAAGCCCCGTGACCTGACGCTTTCTCTGCACGTTAACACGATGCAGATCTCACAGGGGGAGTGAGGATGGAGGAATGAAAAGGCCCATTTGAGTCCAGCGTGCATGAAGTGGGCTGCAGCAGATCTTCATCCACATGCCGAGTCTCGTGAGGACAGCGAGACGAGGTCGGGGAACAGAGCGAGCCTTTGTCAGCGCCGGCTCAAACAGGATTAGCGGCTGCAGAGAGGAGGAGAGATGAGTCAGGGAAGTCACATCAGGGCAGTTTTAATCATTTCCAGTCCAATTGTGCAGCTCTTTTTAATACCTGGACACACTTTACACACAGCTCTGTCCTCTACAGAGAACTACTCATGGAACAAAAAAGACTCCAAGAAATTATCTCAGGTTACATCCTCAGTCTGGTGTGTAACCTGGTTCCTCCAGACGTTTTTAAATCATTCCTCCTTTCCAGCTTTCATGACATATTTCTCTGCTGCTCACGACAACGTTTTTCTGATCAAGTGTATCTGGAGCTTATCCCCGGAATACTGTGTGTGAGGCAGGAATACATCCTGGATGGGAAGCAACTGCACCATTCACTCACTCATTCAGGCACTCCCTCACACACTGTGACATCCGCGGCCGCCCACACCCCGGGGGCCTCGAGCCCGGATGTCCCTGATAACCGCAAACACCCTCACGCCATGGAAAGTCAGACCCATGCGCAGGATTAAACAAAGCACTGCTTTATTCACAGAGGTAGGACAGGACTAAACAAAACGGAAAACGAAACTAAACATAAACAAAACATAAACGGTCCGTCATACGGATGGACAACACTATGGACACATGACGACACACGAGACAACAATGACTGGCAAAGACAGGCACACAAGGGCTTGTATATAAAGGGCAAAACATCAAGGTAAATGGGAAACAGGTGACAAGGCGGGAAGGCGGGAAGGCAGAACAATAGGGAGGGCGTGGCACAAAGTACAAGGGAAAACAAACAGAAAAGCAGGCTCCGCCAATTCACCTGCCAGAACCCCCTCCAGTGGTCTGGCGGGGAACTGTCCCAGTGATTCCTGACACACACCCATTCACACACACTCATCTACACACTCACACACTTGTTCACACACTCAGTGACACACTCAATCACAAACTCATTCACATATGTTGATATCAACATTTACTTACTGAACTTCTTCTTACACTTACTGAAGATGCAAACAGTTGTGTTTTTCTGATCATGTGTATCTGGAGCTTTGCCCCTTTGACCTTTTCATCTTTGACAAAAGGATTGTAAAAAAAAAAAAATCAGGTATTGTTTAGTATCTTTAGTATAAATTTCTGGATTTATTTCGACTCCAGCTTTGTTACTAAGATGTGAAAAGGCTGTTTCTTAAACAGCTGGAGCTCAGTGAATGCAACAAATGCTGAAAGTCAGGACAGGAAGGCTCAGGTTACACGTATATATATCACTCAGCGTGCCACGGCTAAGAGACCCCAGCCTTTTTGAAGCTGGAGTCTGCACTGCAGCGACCCTGTCATGCCCCTGTTAACTAATCCCAGACTCTAGCCCCTCAACGTCTCCGTGTTTTCACTGCAGATGCTTCATGGCTCAGGCTGTTTGGATTGGCGTAAAGGGAAGCGGGGCATTGTCTGGACAGGATCTGGGTGCAGATCAGTACTGTAGATTGTGTTGGTGCTGGGAGGGCAGGAACGCAGCGTTTCAGAGGAAGATAGCACTTGTAAAAGCGAGCTTCCCGCCTGGTTAGCATCAGTTCCTTGGCTAATAATTGATGGGTGTAGTATCTAGAGATTGTTCTGACCCGCCCTGAACTATGCAAGGGGAAATGTTTATTGCTTTAGATGCAAGAAAGAGATTCTGAATCATAAACTAAAGCAGATTTATGTTATTGTGCATCATTCATCTCCAAAGTGTAAAGTCTGTCATAAAGTCACCATGTCAGGTCACGGAGCTTTCACTCTACCCCCAACATTCGGTTATCTAGTTTTAACTAGCTTTAACTAGCTTTTATTATTGTTTTATTTTATTTTATCTTATCTTCTTGTTCTTCTTTCTGTAAATACTATTATTGGTTGCATTCTTATTATTTTCTAATATTATTTTTGGCTCCATTTTGCTTCTCTCTCTCTCTCTCTCTCTCTCTCTCTCTCTCTCTCTCTCTCTCTCTCTCTCTCTCTCTCTCTTAAATTTTAAACGAACAAAAGGTGTATTTATCCTGGTCTAGGTCATGGTGGATCTGAAGCCTATCCTAGGGAACACTGGGCTTGAGGTGGGAGAATTCATCCTGGAAAGGACACCAGTCTATCTCAGGGCACCAGGCATACACACACACACACACACACACACACACACAGACCTAAGGAAGAACATGGAAAACTCCACAGAGTCTGTAATTGAAGCTTAAAATGGGATCAAGGACTCTGTAAATTTGAGTTTGCAATTCTAGGCCACCATCCCCAGTTACTATTTATTTATTTATTTATCTATCCATCCATCAATTTTCTGTAGCACTTATCCTACAAGGGGTTGCATGGAACCTGAAGTCTATCCCAGGACACTCGGGGCACAAGGCAGGGGACACCCTGGACACAGTGCTAATCTATCATGGGGCACAATATCACACACACACACACACACACACACACACACACACACACACACACACACACACACACACACTAAGGACAATTTAGAGATGCCAATCAACCTACAATAATGACTTTAGACTAGGGAGGAAACTGGATAACCCTGAAGAAACCCCTGAAGTGCACACTGGGGGGAGGTGGGACTCAAACCCCCAACCCTGGAGGTGAGTCTGCTAACCACTAAGCCTAACTTACCTTTAACCATACTTACTTACTAGACCTGACACTATTTGCCCCAACAGTTACGTTTGGACCTGGGGTGTGGTCCACACCATGTATGAACGTGATCCACTTCTGGCCCTGAGGCTCGGTGACAAATAATGTCATTTGTACAACAAGGATCACTACTTCCTGTTTCAGGTTTCTTAAGCTTCATCTTACCTGTCTGTGCTTAGTGATGTGCATGTTCCCATGTTCTCACCGTTATGTCTCCTGTGCATCCTGTGTATTCTGATATGACTAACACTATAAAAACCAGTTTAGGATTGGGTGAGGCTGCAGCAGTGACATCACCTTTGTGAATACCTGACAAAAGACACGTCTAATGACATACCGCATAGATAAAAAGCTTCTGAAGCAATCTACAGGTGTTCATGACTGTTTGAAAGTTCATAACAATACAAGGGAGGGATGCAAATGAACTCTTCTGAAAAAAAAGAGTGAATCTAGAACCGTAAATAGTTCTTCTGCTTGTCCTTTTGCACAGCAAAGAGCCATTTATTATACAAAAAACCCTTGAGGAATCCTTTTTCCAAAGATGTGGTGTCGCCTAGTCAAAAAAAACAAAAACAAACCTGACACATGACAACAATTGATTCATGGTTTGGAAACAATTTGTCTTTGTCAAAATAAACCTCTGATGATCCTCTGATGGTGGTGTTGGTGCCTTACAATAAACAAGCCCAAAACTGGGGACTCAGGATCTCAGAATGAGTTCTTTGTCTTGTCTTAATACAAAAAACCTACAAGATTCTGAATAAAGCTGCAGGATTTTACTTTAGCTAAGAGTTGCGAAGTTCAAAAGTCACAACAATGTTTACACAGAGATTGTTATTCAGATTCAGGTTACGTCTGCTCAGAAGGTGTTTTTCGGTACACGATATTAAGATAATTAAGATAAAAATAGCTGCTGTAGTTCATGCTGCTGAGGTTGCCAGATGTTTCTCAGTAGAGGGGTGAGATGGAGTTTTTCAGTAGGGTATAGAAAACCTCTAGTCACATTTTACCTCAAGATCTTTATAATAAATACATAGATTCTTTATGATGTAACATAAACTAAAGAGAGGGGGACACGGTGGCTTGGTGGTTAGCACGTTTGCCTCACACCTCCAGGGTTGGGTGTTCGATTCCCACTTCCGCTGTGTGTGTGTGTGGAGTTTGCATGTTCTCCCTGTGCCTCGGGGGTTTCCTCCGGCTACTCCGGTTTCCTCCCCCAGTCCAAAGACATGCATTGTAGGTTGATTGGCATCTCTAAATTGTGTGTGTGTGTGCCCTGCGATGGGTTGGCACTCCGTCCAGGGTGTATCCTGCCTTGATTCCCAATGACGCCTGAGATGGCTCCCCGTGACCCCAGAATAGATTGGATAAGCGGTAGACAATGAATGAATGAATAAACTACAGAGATTTAATAATGCTTATAAAATGTCACTTGACCCAGCATAACCTATTATTTTGTGACAAAAAATGTGTAATTGTGTACACATCCCAAATTTATACTTAAATATAAATCTTGGACTTAATTCTCAAGCCAGCACTTAAATCTCCAAGTTCGCCCGAGCCAGTATCTTCCTAAACGTTCCTTTTCAAGATCAAAATAGTCTGTAACAGACATGCCTCCATTTTAAACAAATTCTATTCTTAAGTATTACCTCCTACATGCACATGACTCAACTCTGAATACTGCGCAATAGGTATTCGGGTGAGACAATAAACTAAGGGTGTTTTCAGACCTTTAGATCTGTGCTTTGTACAATAACAGGGAACATACCATGTCGCAGTGTTGTATTTCCTCCTTTGGCCTGGTTTGCTTTCACACAAAATGTGTTTATGCAAGTCACATATGCAAGAATAAGCCACAGAATTCTTCAAAGAAGACACTTTAACTCATCATCCATGATTCACACCATTAGCTAACCAACCTATGCTACATAACGCATTGCTATACAGATGGGTTTGTTGGTCTGTTTGGTAGCTGCTGTCGCACCACTAGCGAACTGCTCCAGATTTTTTGTTTTTGCTCACAATAATGATGCTTGGATCTGCAGCAAAACAATCGGTCCGAGACCACCTGAACGAGATGGTCTTGGCCTGATTGTTTTGCCACAGATCCGAGCACGGTTTCTGTGTTCATATATGTCTAAATGCATGTTGAACCATGGGGAAAAAAATGCACCAGGTTCTGAAACAAATGCTCCAAATGAGCTAAGCCTGAAAACACCCTAAAAGTGTTTAAGGAGAAATACCTGCCTTTGAGAATGCTTATAGCAAGTGTAGCCTTAACCATAAGACACAACCACCCAACCAAGATTTACAGAAGGCACACAATATATCCAGTTGTTTTCTCATTAAGCAACACAAATGTTTGCAGTCAGGTCTCGATGTGAATCACAGGTAGTTGTGCAACCAGACAATTAAGGTTTGGCAGGCTTTTTCATCAAGTCTGGGCAACTTGAGGAGGCTCAAACAGAGGAAGTGTCTGTGCTTAGGGGTACGCTGTGATGTATGGAGCCCCCTGGAAGCAAACCATCATTGGAAACTCAACCCATATGGCTCCCTCTGCTTTGATCAGGCTCTGGTGGAATGAAAAAAGCCTATTCCGGACAGCCCTGCCAAGAAGCTTTGTTATAAAGCAAAGGTGATTTGGGATAAGTGCTGGGGCATTTAGAGGAGTCAAGTGAAACATTTGCAATGCACATGTGCTATGGATCCAGCTGAATATTTACTGAATACTTTCATTCAGCGAGCTATCAAGCTGTAGGAATTAAACTCTCCTGAACTCATCATGTCCCGAGAACGGCAATAAATCAGGCTTTTTCCTGGACACATTGTACATTCAGAGGCCTTGGCAGAGCCTATCCGCCTCATGCAGTGAGTAGGAGAGGAGAGAGAGTGTATCACACTGGTGTTTCTGTGGGACCCTGCTGCTCCGTTGCTTTCCACAGTGTTATTTCCTCCTGAGCTCTAAATTAATCACATCGTTTCCTATCACTCAGCCAACTGCCAGCCCCGTTCTTCCTGGCCTTCAGCATTTATTGTGCTGTGTTGCACCGTAAATGGGACCCAGTGGAGATAATGTGTACACCCCTCTGCTTTTATTAGTGAAGAAACAACTCAGGGAATGAGGTTTTAGGGTGCAACCCATCAGATCTAATACTACCTAAAGTCAAGTGCCTGGATGCCACAGTAACCATGATATCATCTTCAGCGGATACTGCTGCATCTCTCATTCCCCTGTAATTAACATAGCTCTCTGAGAGCTCAGGCTCATAAACCACTTGTGTTTGTCCCTGGGCTTGCTGGCGTCTAGTCTGTAATCTGTGTTAGTCTGTGTTTTACACCCTGATTTATTTGAAATGGGGAAATTAAAAAGAAGGCCTAGGGGATGTGATTCTGTGCACCTGTAGCCATGAATTACCTTCAAGAAGACAAGCTGAACCACACAGGCTTGAATATGATAGAGCTGAGGGTGACATGTTCAAAATGTATTACAATGATAAAAAAAGCAGTTCAAAGACCATAGATGTTAGCAGGAGTGTCATCAACATAGCAAGCTTGATTTCTTACCTCTGCTGGGAAGACAGGTACAACTCAGCCGAGCACTTTGGAGTGAAAGTTGGCCTGTGGAAAAATAAAGTTTTCCATTCGTCCGTGAGGGACTCGGGAAGGGTAATAGGGGTTACTGTAATGAGATTCAGCTGTGCTTGTAATCAAAGGAAGATGGGGGAAATGTAATAAAAGTGGAGCAAAAATACTGGAATCTGATGCCACTTGGGACTTACCTTCTTTGGTAAGAATTTTGTAACGGCCTGTCCATACACAACAGACATGGACTTTGTGGTATAGATTTCATTGTTTGGGGCATGGAACAGCAGGTGTACATTTCGGTTTAATGTTTTTTCTTGGCAGTAAAGAAAGGATGGGGATTTTGTAAAAATGCTATCTATCTATCTATCTGTCTATCTGTCTATCTGTCTGTCTGTCTGCCTGTCTATCTTAGCTATCTATCTATCTATCTATCTATCTATCTATCTATCTATCTATCTATCTATCTATCTATCTATCTGTCAATCTATCCATATACATAAGTAGACGAATACAAGGAGGATTTGTCCAAGGACCTTTCAGTGCCCTTTCTAACTGACCAGATTCAAATATTCTGAGCCTTGCTCCATAAGCTACCTAGATCGAACACCTGCTCTTGCTCTGTTAGATACATTCCTCCTTAATGGCTCCAACATACACTGCTTCCTACTGGGCAGTGGCCTTTGGACTAACATTTCTGCCATTGATTCATTAACTCTTATAGAGGAATACAGGATGTATATACAGGAGGCATCATAAATTATATGTGTTTTTAATCAAGTACGCTTTATATATGTACTTATAGTCAGCATACTACACAGTTTAATCCCTGTGTTTGTGTGGGTTTTCTCCAGGTTCTCCAGATTCCTCATACTTCCCACAAACATACCAGCAATGAATTGGCTATGCAAATTTGCCCCTGTATGTGAAGTGTAAGAATGCGTGTGTGTGTGCATGATGTCTTGAGACGGACTGGTATACCAATGAGGGTGTATTCTCAACGTCTTCAAGTGCTCCCTTGATAGAATTTAGCAATGCCTTATTTAATCTGTGATACAAATGAACCTCTAGCTGGAGGTTTATTTAATAATGCCAACCCTTTGTGAAAGCAAGTGGCTGCCATTACTGTCACATTTGGTACACAAACCATTGCAAACTACAATTCCAAAAATTCCCAGACACACAGTCAACTTCAACCCCAATCACATGACCCATCACAAGTTCCCCAGACCTTTAATCATAACCACCTTTTCCAAATCAGCACTCTATCCATAATCAGCCTGGACTTTCCTTGGATCTTTGTGAAGTCTCTCTTCTAACATTCCACTACTGAAGCTTCTGAGCCCTTTCTTTGTGTATTGACCCTATCTGTTTTGTTTATTGAGTACCGTCTGATACGTTCGCCTGGTGCAGCCTGATACTTTACCTGTCATTTTCAATTGGTCTGCTTTCTTCAAGTACCCTACAGCTTCATCCAAACTCTGTCTGTGCCTGACAATCACATTAAGCATTTTTATAGCATGATGTCAAATTTATGGAAACATGCTGCCGGCAGTAAAATTCACATTAAAAAAAAAATTATGTTCAGTTGCTTGTATATGGCACACAAATTTGGACCCCAAAACAAGAAGGATTTTTGGATCTTGTATGTCTGGGAAATAATCTGTTTGTTTTGGGGATGCTATTCAATAAGTGATACTCCTCCTGAGTACAGTAACTAGAGCTAGAATGTACTCTAAACAGCTCTTGATATAAGACAAAGAAAAATACAGTGGAACCTCGGCATACAAATGCCTTCCCTTAAGAATTTTCGCATTAAGAATTGAAATTTTGCAAGAAATTTGCTTCGGAATGGAACTGAACACCGGTTAAGTTGCACGTACGTCTGGGAGCTGTTCGAAACTTGTTTGCATCAGTGGAAAGCCAAGCGAACTGTGTTTACGATTTTTTTTTCAGTCAGAGAAAGCTGTTTGGAAAGAGTCAACCTACAATACCAACGTTGCTGTTACAGCCGGTAGTGTTCGGCTGGATATAAGAGACCCAACGCGAAGCTTGACGTGAAAAACCGGGGTTTTTATTAACATGAAGCACGAGACATGAACATCAAACAGAAAACAAACAGAAACCGCGACACTACATCGGCCTACACACAAACGAGGACTAGCAACTAAAGCAGACAAAGACAGGACTATAAATAGAGAACATAATCAGGAAACATTGGGAACAGGTGAACATCAATCAACACACATTAGGTTAGGGCAGGGCTTAACTGACACATGGCCAATGTAAACAAAAACAAACACGACATGACAACCCCTACTGAGAGCCCCCTAGTGGTCCAACCTCAGCCCTGCCACCCGTAACATCTCCCCCCTCTCAAAGGTGCGGCTCCCGATGCGCCAAACCTTAGCCCTCCCCAAAAAGTCTGGTCCAGCAATGGGTCCTGAGGAGGAGCTAGGAACATAGAGAGGCCGGTGGGGGGAGCGAGAAGCAGGGCGAGGCACTGGGGGGGGAGCGAGAAGCAAAAGCAAGGCGAGTGGGGGGAAGTGAGGACCAAGGCGAGGCAAGTGGGGGGAACGAGGGTCAAGGCGAGGCACGTGGGGGGAGTGAGAAGCAGGAGCGAGACAAGTGGGGGGAGCACAGGACCCGACGGCAAGGCCAAAGGGTCCAACGGAGGCGCTGAGTGACGTCCACAGCCGAGCAGCAGAGCCGAGTGACGTCCACCGTCGAGCAGCAGGGCCAAGCGACATCCACCGCTGAGCAGCAGCGCCAAGCGACGTCCACCGCCAAGCACTCGCACCGAGCGACGTCCACCGACGAACGATGACTCCGGGGCGATGATGTCCGTCTCGCTGGGGTCTGGAACTCCCCAAGGGGCTGGAGGGTGGGAGCTAGGTGCTGCCAGAACTCTCCTCCGCTGATGATGGGCGGGGCAGCGCCCCCCACGGAAGCTACATCGTGGGGCAACGCCCCCCACAGGAACATGGGCGGAGCGAGAGTCGGAGCAAACAAAACAAACAAACAAAAAAAGGTTCAAGGTCCGGGACCCTGGCCGGAACTCTCCTCCGCTGGCGAGCATTGGGGCAACGCCCCCCACGGAAGCTACATCGTGGGGCGACACCCCCCCACCGGAACCTAGGCGGAGCGAGAGCCGGAAACAAAACCTTGAAACTCCGGCCCTTGGCCAGAACTCTCCTCCGCTGAATAAAAATGGGGCCACATCCCCCACAGAAGCTACATCGTGGGGCAACGCCCCCCACGGGAACAGGGGCGGCGCGAGAGAAAAAATTAAAAAAATCCACACTCAAACCGGGCCGGAACTCCCCGCTGCTGGATAAAAATGGGGCCACACCCCCCACGGAAGCTACATCGTGGGGCGACGCCCCCCATAGGAACATGGACAAAGCGGGAGCCGGTTCTACACGAATCCAAAAAAAATTCTGCCGGGACCCTCCTCCTTTCCCTAACCACGGGCGGAGAGAAGGGCGGAATCAAAAAAAAAAACCCCCAAAAAACACTCCGACCCGGAGCGCAAACTAAAAACGAAAACAAGCAAAACAATAAAACCCGGAAACGAAAAACTAACCTTCTCGCGGAAGCTTTGCGCTGGATCTATTCGGTTTGGGCTAGTCCTTCTGTTACGGCCGGTAGTGTCCGGCTGGATATAACAGACCCAACGCGAAGCTTGACGTGAAAAACCGGGGTTTTTATTAACATGTAGCATGAGACATGGACATCAAACACAAAACAAACACAAAACAAACACAAAACAAACACAAAACAAACACAAAACGCGACACTACATCGGCCTACACACAAACAAGGACTAGCAACTAAAGCAGACAAAGACAGGACTATAAATAGAGAACATAATCAGGAAACATTGGGAACAGGTGAACATCAATCAACACACATTAGGTTAGGGCAGGGCTTAACTGACACATGGCCAATGTAAACAAAAACAGACACGACATGACAACCCCTACTGAGAGCCCCCTAGTGGTCCAACCTCAGCCCTGCCACCCGTAACAGTTGCCTTTGGCATGCGTTCAAAAGCTAGGTGATTTTTTTGTGTGTTTTTTTTGTTGACAGATCGGTGGCATGGGTGGTCTGTTCAATTTTTAGCCCAAGCTCGGTGGAACGACTTCCTGTGAGGACCCTTCACATGGAATGCTTGGTTTGGGTCAGTTCTTTGTAAGCAGCCATACGGTTTACATACGCTTCGTACTGTTCTTATCATTCATTAGTGTTTGTGGGTATTTTTGCATTTTGTGCAAGATTTAGTGAAGACATAGCACCATGGGTTCCAAGCAAGTTAGCAAGAATGGTAGCAATATTTTTATTGCTACCGTTATATTAGGTAGCATATTTGACTTCATTTACATGTCTTTCTAAATGTTTTGGTTGTTTTTATATGCAAAAAAATATGATTATATTTTTGAAAATTGCCAATATTGATAGCTGGAATGGATTATCTACATTTACATTATTTCTTATAGGGAAATTCGTATCGCAATGCAAATTTTTGCCTTAAGAACTCGCCTCCCGAATGAATTAAATGCAGTTCCACTGTATTAGGATGATGTAAAGGATGCAGTACATTGAAAGTGTCTTTTAATAATATTAGTTTCTTTTAAAAATTTATTTATAGTTGGATTTCATGTTGTGAAAAGTCCAAGAAACAAATGAGGTACCACTTTTTCTCTCAGAGTTAATATGACTTGTTGCTAAGCAAACCTCTGTCCTGAAGACATAAAGTTACAGCTTTGTTCCTGTCTGCCATAAATGTTAAATACACTGATATCAGTTTATGTGGATCATCTGCCAAGCAAGTAGGAACATTGTGCACTTGGACTGAGCTTCCATAATCTGTTTTTTTTTCCTTTGTTTTTGGAAGACCCTTCTACTCTAAGAGTGTTAGGGAGTTGGAACAGTCTGCTTTCTCAGGTCACTTGTTGACATTTCGAAGATTTCAGCCCAGACCAGCTTGGGTTTGCTTTGTGAATGTTTTGTCTCGACTCTCGCGGCTCTGATATTTACCTAGTACAAAAATAGTGTTGCCCTTATAAGGTCATTGTTGATTGAAACTTTCCACGTTTCCGCTCCTACATCTAGCTGTACTGTTTGTTTTGGCCAAAAACCAAATCCCTGCTGAATAGAACATGGCATCTTTTCAGAAATTTCACACATAAACTTTCTCCAAGAATGATCTGTTTACGAAAACAGGTTGAGCAACAGAGCGGATGTTACAAAACTCACACTGCAGTAACACAAAGATGTCTTGTCATTATACATATTACTATATTCTCTCTTTCACAGTATCACATAACTACTCTAACAACTGAAACTCTTTCTGTGAGCTATATTTTGACACGTTCAGAAAATGCATATACAATTACAATAAATCATTTCATAAATATTTAGTTTAACTTTGACAGAAATTGCAAATTTTTTCCTAAAGCATGCTACGGTAACTGTAGCCAGAGCTACAGGGAAATCAATCAAGGGAAGCTAAAATACTTTTGTATATTTTCTCCAAGTCCAGGTGGCGCCACGGTAGCGCTGCCACCTCACAGCATCTGGTTCCTGGTTTAATCCTGAGGCTGTCTTCACGTTACTGTCTGAGTGGAGTTTTGTCCAGTTCTCCCAGTGTCTGCATGGGTTTCCTCAGGGTTCTTTGGTTTCCTCCCACCACCCAAACCTATGTCAGTATATGAACTGGCTATTGTAAAGTGTGAATGTGTGATGCTCAGAATCCTATTCAAGTAGAATTCCTGTTTTGTGCCCAATGTTTTCCCAGATCCGGCACAACCACCATAAAGGATCATTAATGACTGCTAAACTTTTGAACATTCGAATTTGATCTATATTCCTTGCTCATCAAAAATACAGTGGAACCTCAGCGTACGAATTTAATCTATTCTGGAGATGAATTCTTAAGGTCGAAAATTTGTATCGCAAGATGAATTTTCCCATCAGAAATAATGTGAATGCAGATAATCCGTTCCAGCCACCCAAAAATATGACCAATATTCCCAATACGAAGCGTATGTAAACTGTATGGCTGCTTACAAAGAACTGACCCAAGCTAAGAATTCCATGTCAAGGCTCCTCACAGGAAGTCGTGCCACCAAGCTTGGGCTAAAAATAGAATAGATCGCCCACGCCACCGATCTGTCAACAAAAAAATACCCTAAAGTCACCTGGCTTTTGAATCCATGCCGAAGACTGCATTGGTATCGTGGGTTGACTCTTTCAAACAGCTTTCTCTGACTGAAAAAAAAATTCGTAAAATTTCTAAACTCGCTTCGGTTGGCTTGGCTTGGCTTTCTATTGACGCAAACAATTTTGAATGGCTCCCGGACATACACATAATTTAGCCGATGTTCGGTTCGGTTCGTTTGTTCGTATGCTGAAAATGCTTCATATGCTGATGAAAAATTCTTGCAAAATTTTAATTCCTAGGGGGAAGATTCGTAAGTGAGGGCATTCGTATGCCGATGTTCCACTGTATATGTTTTAAAAATATATAAAGATGTATTTCCACTTGATCCATAATGGCACTTGGGTATATAAAGTACTGGACAAGACAATTAAAAGAGGTTTGAGGTTTGCTGAGGTTCAATGGTGCAAAGTGCACACTCGAAGCATGTCTGTTGCTATCTATTGCTATATGTCAATAGCAAAAACATGCAGGATAACAAAAAACACGTATGTAAAACCATATTCATGAACAACAAAAAGACAAAAGTTGAAACAGAAAAGTACAGTATTAACAAAAACTAGGAGCCAGAAAACTAGCAGAAATCATGAGAAAGTACATAAGGATTGCTCAGAATTTCAATTAAAACAACATTAGACTAGAAATAAAGTTAGATATGGACCATATAAGGGATGTGATTAGCATGTGCATTAGCATAGCATTAGGATGTGATGGGTTTATTTGAGACAAAATTTGATCGCACATGAAAATTGTTTAGTAACTTTTTTCTAGCATGTGATCAAGCCTAGCATGTAGTGTATTATTGCACTATTTGGTACCACATGGGGCAATTTCTTAAAAATACAGCTATATAAAAAACATCTGCTTCTAAGTAACTACACCTCCCAGTGATGACGTTGTTATAACTCATGACTATCAAAGCTAACGTTATTAGGACACATTTGCATTCTTGCGAGCATCTTTTTTTTTTTGTTGTGCTGTTTACAATGTATGTTTTTAATCTATTTTGGTCAGCAAACATATTTTTTGCCATGTGGAGGCCTATTAAAATCTTTATTTCATTCTTGCAAAATTTATTGCCTTGTGAGCAGCTTTACATGCAGAGATTAAGTCGAGTCTTGTGCTCCATATGCATGATATCCAATCCCAATCCAATAAACCATTATTCACACACACACACACACACACACACACACAAAAAACGTAATCAAAAGAGTAGGTTTCATATGTGTCCAATAAACAAGTCCATTAATGCCAAATGACTGGAACAACATAAAAGCCCTATTTATAAGACATTATATTATATGGACTTTTAGTTAATAGAAAATTACAGTATAGATTTTTATTCTGGAGATTTACTGCCATGCAGCATTTGTTGAAGTGATTATTCGAGTGCTGGGGTTTTGGTCTTATGAGAGAAACACCAGAGGCAGAGCTTGATTGGAAGAAAGTGATAGTGTAAGCTTAAGCAAGTCTGGTCCAGACATACAGGGTGAGGACATGTCTGTGGTCGAGCATAACATTCTCACACACACACACACACACACACACACACACCTGAATCATGTTGTGTCTGAGAGAGAGGCAGAGCGTGAGCAGGGCAGCTACGGGACACTTCCCCCCTTCACATAGAGCTGGAATTTAATAAGGCGTCGAAAGCAGCGTCGTCTTTCCAAAAAACATCGAGACATCACGCTCGAATACTTGTTAGGATTCAGCCCGGTGTATTCCTTTATCCTAACAGTATATGAGTTATTTTTTTTGCTGAGGTTTGGCCTTTATGTACTGTAGGATTGTTTAAAAAGTTGGAAGTCAGAAATAATTCCATCCTAATTAGAATAAACTGCATTCCCATGACCAAGCTGCAGCTCAGGCTCAATGTGTTTTGCATTGGATTTACATCAAATGTAACATTTCTACTGTGGAATATTATTTTGCAGTTCTCAGACTCTGAGTCTGGCCTTTTTTTTTTTTGGATAAATACTAAAAAAACGTTTTTATTACTCTTTTTATTTCCTGGCACAGAAACCATCACACACATTTTGCAGGACCACATTCGAATATGAAGGAATGTTTTTTTCCTCCACAGAGATTGACTGGTTTATGGGAGCAGCATCATAAAAACGATGAACAACTCAGCTTTAAAATCATCATTTGCCTTTTTACAGGACTGCAAGAATTAAATAAATAGAGCTCAAACTCAGAAACTGTTTTGGTACAACAACAGAGTGACACCCTGGTTCGTTTTCCTGGCATTAATTAATCATGTGATTTTGCGGAAGTGGAAAAATATCTGTCTTAACATAACATTAATGTTAAATTATCCTGACATCCATAGCTCACACCCAGCTCTCTTTTCCCTACAAAACAAAGGAAATTCTTTCCCCAAGCAAAGCCGGTGTGCTTTCCAACCCAAACGGTAAAACTGCATACTCTCGCAGGAGTCTTGTCCGGTGGCACCCACTGCTTCCTTCCATTAAAACGGCTGGATTCCTGCACCTGAAACTGTTAACACTGCTAAGGAGACTCAACCCTGCACACTAAAGGCATATCTCAGACACAGATAATGTAGCTAACATTGAAAACAAGACACGGTCCAACGATTACCTAAACAACATTAGGACCACATTAGGATTTTGGCTCAATCAGTTTGCAATTGTTGAATTAAAAGTTTGCTCTCTTTGCCAAGACCAAATCACTGCCCTTTCTTTTTCCATTTTTTTTGCATTCTGGCACTGACCAATGAAAACCATGTGCAAGAACACTGATACACAGAGTGTAACCTGAACAGAAAAGGGCTGATAGGGCTTTAACAACCCTCCATGCTGAAGTTTATCTGCTTCCACTTATCTCTGTTTGTACCGAGACCTCTCTTTACTAGGTTTTAAGCTATGAACAATGCAGTGACGTGCAGCTGGATAACCCCGGTGTTATCCCTCAGAAATATTGAGTGCTTCTCTAGGTATAATGGTGTGGAAGAATTGTTGCTGAGGTGAAAGCAAACACAGCAGGAATGACCCCAAATCCTATTAGTGGTGTTGTTTTTATACCAATGTTCTAGCTCATATTTTATTGTGTTATACTAGAGATTTTTAGGATGAGGCCAAGTTCTGGGTTAGGAGCCTCTTTTTTTTTTACTAAATTACATTTAGCTGAAGTTTTTATTTAAAAAAAAACTTACAAAAGGTACAAGTACATAGTTTAGGGGCTAAAAACCTTGCTGTTATTTTTGCGTTCTTGGCAATGCTAGATCTTGGACTTTGCTTGTGCTGGACTCCATGACTTGTGCTTATACAGCCAAGTACCCATAAGTTGCTGTTTATTTTCTGCTTATGTCCGTGCTTGAGCATATTGGCAGTGGTAGCTCAAGTGGTTAAGGCTCTGGCTTGTTGATCGGAAGATTGGGGTTTAAGCCCCAGAACTGCCAAGCTGCCAATGTTGGGCCCTTGAACAAGGCCCCCAACCATCTCTGCTCCAGGTGTGCTGCATCATGGCTGACCCTGTGCTCTGACCCCAACCCTCCAAGGATGGGATATGTCGAAAAAAGAATTTCACTGTGCAGAATTGTATATGTGACAAATAAAGGCTACTTCATTTAACTTGTTCTATAGTCTTTGCACATGCAAGTATCCCTGTCCTATTAGAGTCATAACCATGGTTCTGCTAGTGCCTGTGTTTGTTTGCTCTCATGCTCCTGCTCGTGACATGGCACTCTCGAGCCCTGCCATGAGGTCAGCGAACAGGAAAAAGCGCCTGCAGCCTACAGACAGACCTGTCATTGTGCTCGTAGGCCTTTGCTAACAATATTTGCACTGATAAATTGTGGCACATTTTCCACCATTGGTGCTGGTGGCTGCAAGGACTATCATCTAAATCACCAGCAAGTACTGTAAGTGTTGCAGCAATGAAGCAACTGCCTACTAAACTAAATGTATGGCTTTCTGACTTGTCCATACATAAATATTACCATAAGGCTGGTCTCAGGTTAGCAGCAAGGATTGATTTTGAGTTACAGCACAGAGTATTGGGCAGTTAACTGCATAAATGTCCTGACTACATAAACAAAGAATGTCTGGGTAGGAGTCACTAAATTTTTGTCTAAATTTACTCCTGCCATTAAACTTATACATTTATGTCACATGCCTGCAATTCACTTTAATGAAAGCATAAATAAACCTGAACAGATAAAAAAAGAAAAAATCAGCGAATGGAAACGATATGAGTGTTTTTTTTTTAAATCAGGAAGTAAAAATCTGAGAAGCTTGGGCCCATATGGCAGAAGTCATGGGCTGTAATTGCTCCCAGTCCTGGTGGAGAGCAAGGAGGGAGAAAAAGAGTAGGAGAATAGGTAGCTATATAAACACAGCCATGACTCATGGGGCAGCACTCTTTTCCTGTTAGATTGGACAACTGAAATGCTGTATTTGCACTGTCTGCTAAAAAATCTGCTACAAGTTTAAAAGAGAGCCAAAAAACCTGTGCCTAAGTTGACCTGTTCACTCACCAGTCAAGAAGAATTGATTAAAGAGTTAGAAGAGGGGCAGTGCAGAACCGGGTAATGTTGTCATTGCCATACATTTTTGTCCGAGCTCTCAGGCTCTGATTGCTATCCAGCTCCACTGACCCATGTGAGAGGAAAGTGAGGTCTTTACACAAAAGCGTGGGTTCTCATCGCAGCTGCACAGGCTTGCTTACTGAAACTCGTAGAACACATGCACAATCACATCAGGGATTTTCAGGGAAGAATGCTGTCTTTCTCATTTCAATTCACATTTATTGACCTAATGTTGACCTTCAACGTGAAAACAATTGAATAAGTTTCCATTTTTATAACACATTTAACAATAGACAGCTGTACATAATTCCAGGTTTAGATTTAGATCCCTAATGAGTAAGAGAGAGCCAAAAGTGATGAGGGAAAAACTCCCTGATTTGCCATGAGAAAGAAATCTCGAAACAGGAACCAGACTAAAGGGAACCTAGTGCAAATATAAACCATTACTCTTCTACAACTGTATACTATAACGTCTGACAGTACTAATTTTGTTGAAAGGTTGTTTGATGATCAAATTGGGAATAAGTCCTGGACTAAGCATGAGACAGTGTTCGCTCAATGGTTAAGGATCTGGGTTACTGCTTAGGGGTTCAAGCCCCAGCACCACCAAGCTGCCACTGTTGGGACCTTGATCAAGGCCCTTAACTGTCTTTGTCTGGGGTGCTGACCCCGTGCTATGAACCCCACCTTCCTAACCAGCTGGGATATGCAAAGAAAAGACTTTTGACAAATAAATGATTCTTTAAAGACAGTTCTTAGTACATACACATTGTATAGTATACAGGTGAGATTATGCACTTAAGGGTTTAACTTGGGGATACGCTGCTTTTTGGGAAGTGCAATAAAAAAAATGAATAAAGATCTAAGCTGTAACATCTGGACATCTGTGGAGGCAATTCAGTTTCTTTCACAACTACTTTGTTAACTTGGATGTTGGAATGATTTAAAGGACAGATCATGTCTCTCTTTCAAGAGAGCATCTGTAAGAGACCTCACTCTGTGTGTTCATTCTCACGACATGATTCAGAAAATCTGGAATAAAGGTCTAGATTTGACATGTGCTGAACCTGAATTGAAGTGCTGTGCCCATCAGCTCTGCAGGTGAGGACCAAGGCATAGTGAATGCTATTGTCTCCATGCTGGTCTGTGGCCAATGCATGTGGAGTAATTGAATTTAGGACTTTCACACAGGAAGCAACAATTATTCATTTTAAGACAGAAGCTGCAATGAGGGACTTTGGTGAACAGGAAGGTTTTCATTTGAAGACAGCAAATTCCTCAGGTGTTTAGACAACCAGAGGAAGTTCATTCTAACACCTGGGTGTCTACAGAGAAGAGCTTTGGTGTATGTCTTCCTTGTGCTTTGTGGGATTCTCAGGCAAATAGAGCAATTCTAGAGACTTGAAGGGAGTGTGGTGCTGGTCAGGGTTGGGTTGTGTAAGTGTCTTCAGATAGGTAGTGGTCTGCTTTTGGCTTTGTAGGTAAGCATCAGTGTTTTAATTCTGATGCAGGCAGGTACAGGAAGCCAGTGCAGGGAATACAGCAATGTGGTGATGTGGAGGAGCTTACAGAGGCCAGATGGCACACAAGGGATACTGATAACTTCATACCTACTATTCAATTAACTGGAGTTTATTCTGCTAATAGCATGATACAGCCCAGTACAAAGCGGTGTTACTGTTACCCACCAGAATATGATTATTTTCCTACAATTAGATATCCCAAAGTGGTCGTGAATTCAATTCCCACCTCCACCTTGTGTGTGTGTGGAGTTTTCTCCCTGTGCTTCAGGGTTTTCTCTGCGTACTGCAGTTTCCTTCCCCCATCCAAAGACAAATAGGTTTATCGGCATCTCTAAATCATCTGTAGTGTATGAATTTGTGCGATTGTGCTGATGTGTTGGTGTGCTCTCCAGGGTATCCTCAACCCTTTGCCCAGAGCCCCCTGGGATAGGCTCCCGGTTCTTTGTAACACTGTGCAGGATAAGCAGTACAATGGTTGGATGGTTGAATGAATGGATAATATCCCAGAGGTTTTTTTTTTTTATCTCTTATACCTCACAATTTGATAACAATCACAAAAACACACAAGCTTAAATGAATCCAAATGAACCCAGAGTCATGCCCTGATCCAGGGGCCAATGCTGGGTTTTCCAGAAAGACTCAAAGATCCCAATGATGTATTGGGCTTAACCTTTTTAAGGGATTAATTATTAAGTTTCAAAGATGTTCACCTCATCTCGAAGGTATTTCTCGGTGGGTAAGCAAAGAAGTCGACAGTTGGAACATCTACAAAGATAGATATGAGGTGGGAGATTTATTGATCAGTGGGGGTGAGGAGGACAATGTAGGACGGGTCAGAGTTTCCAGCAGCTGCCTCCATGCTACTCGCCCAGAATCTTTCAGAGGAGCGGGAGAAAAAAAAAAATCCCAGTCTGAATCATTCACCATGCCTCCTCCAATTACTTATTATCAAAGTATGCACGGTGAAATCAAATACCCTTCCAAATCCGAAGTGTTATTGTAAAAGAAGAATCTTGCTTTGTTTTTCTGCTATTTTAAAAGTGTAATAACTATGTTTATTTTTCTCACACTGTTACCATGATATCTCTAATTTGTTTGCTTTGGCTATGCTGCATGCCATGCCTTTTGCACAGAGATGAGTTATGCACTGAAGCCCTTATCAAAACAGGAGTGGACCAGAAAGCTGAGTGCATTGATTGTTGTTTTTGTGCTTGTAATCTGAACTCGTAATCCTGATTCATATCTGTAAAGTCCGACTTGCTCAAAGGCAAAAGCAAGGACTTGTTCGATTTACCTTTAGGCCTGTTTGTGGTTTGGGTGGCTTCTCATCAACATGAGAGGACTGGAAAGGCGAAAAGATTTGATTTGTACCTCCCTCTTGAAAAATGAGTCATAAATATATATTAAGCATTAAAAAGCTTCCAGAGCAACCCTAGATGTTAAGAAAAGCTTATTAAAATGAAGAAGCAAAAGCTCAGAGGTGGTTGAGGTCTGGATAAAAGTACCAAGCTCCTACCACAAGCTCACACCCTGCTGCTTTCTGCCAAAAAGCCCAGAACCTCATGACCAACTCAGATGGCCCCTAAGATGATCACGTCATTGAGCACACAATCACACTTACTCACTCTCTACCACGTCTGGGCATGCTGAACGTTCCAAGCTTGGATCCAGACCACAGACAGCCATGCTGCAGCTGCAGCTTTGAACAAAGTCTATGAAATTTCCCGCTAAATCATCCTGATGGAGACATGTTGGAAATCGTGTCTGAGAAACCGATTATCTGCTTAAAACAGGCTCTGAGATGGAAATGAAGACAGATCAGGATGCAAGCGATACAAACAAACAAATTGGAAATAAATCAGACTAAGAAATTAAAAAAGAAACGCGAAAAACACGTGCACGGACGTGAGCGCAAAAGTAATGATGTGCAACTGGATGCTTCATATATTTCAAAACGTACTTGATGAAGTGAAATCACCCAAGTGGAAAAATTGCTTCTTGTTCAAAGGTTTCCACAATATTCCCTGTGTGTTTGCAATCCTAGTAATTATAAAGACATGCTGGGAAGTGTTAGAAATCTGGCAAAGATGAGTCAGAAGGCAGGAGACTCGAGTTTAATCTTCAGACTCTGGATGTTTACTTGTGCTCGCAGTATCTCCAGATCTGCTTTTTTCACCAGCAGATGTTTTACAGAAAGTCTACACCAGCTCTTTATGATAAGATCCAGTGAGGCCTGAATGTATTACATTCTCTCTCTCTTTTTTTTTAATGAAAAACAAAAACAAAAACATGGTGGTTATGATGAGGTGACTATTAACTAGCTTTAAGGGTGTTATGTTTATGTTTAGATTATAGTAATCTAGATAATAATAGATTATAGTAGGATTATATGTAGATTATAGTAATCTAGATTATACTAAGATTATATTTAGGTTATAATTAATCTAGATTATAGTAGATTATAGTAAGATTATAGGTAGATTATAGTAATCTAGTTTATATGTAGATTATAGTAAGATTATACAAAGGTTATAGTAATCTAGATTATAGTAGATCATAGTAGATTATAGTAAGATTATATGTAGATTATAGTAATCTAGATTATTGTAGATTATAGTAAGATTATATGTAGATTATAATAAGATTATTGTAGATTATAGTAAGATTATATGTAGATTATAGTAAGATTATATGTAGATTATAGTAAGATTATTGTAGATTATAGTAAGATTATATGTAGATTATAGTAAGATTATTGTAGATTATAGTAAGATTATATGTAGATTATAGTAATCTACAACTGATAAAGTGAAATGTTGAGAAATAAGAAGCTGTAATAGCTCGAATAAGTGAATATGATGCGATGTCTTTGCCCTATTGTTTTTAAAATGGCATTTGTGCTATGATTATAAGGAGGCCCTTTCAAATTCGTTTACTCTAGATGGGCTCTCTCAAATGCTGTATATATGCGCAACATGATACAGTCTGATGGTCCACTGACTCTAACAGTATCATTTGTGGTGTAGTGCATTAAAAAATCTTGAAAAACTTTTAACAACAGTGATTCTCAACAAAAAGGTTTGATTTGTGCTTTTTTATTGTTTATTTTTGGCATGGAAAATAGTGTAGTCATAAATATCCTTAAGGTTCTGCAGTAACTTATTCTCAGACATCTTTAGATGTTAAATATTGTCATAAATATCCTAAAGGCTTTGCAGTATAATTGATCTTTTGATGCGTATTTCTAAATAGTTTTAGAAACCTGGACACATCAACCATGAGGAAAAGGTTTCAGGCAGTTGATACAACCTTCATTTTTTTCTTTTTGCTTGGCTATGAACAAGGAATGCCATTCTTCCTACTCAGAGAATTGCAACTATTGAAGGGTGAGGCATCAGTGATATTTGACCTTGTGTCGTACTTATGTTACGGCTACGACTCCTTTATGAGCTCACACTGATTTGTAACCAGCTACAGCTATGATTCCTTTATGAACCACAACCTGCTCTGATTTGTAACCAGTTACAGCTATGACTCCTTTATGAACCACAACCTGCTCTGATTTGTAACCAGTTACAGCTATGACTCCTTTATGAACCACAACCTGCTCTGATTTGTAACCAGTAACAGCTATGACTCCTTTATGAACCACAACCTGCTATGATTTGTAACCAGTAACAGCTATGACTCCTTTATGAACCACAACCTGCTATGATTTGTAACCAGTACCAGCTATGACTCCTTTATGAACCACAACCTGCTATGATTTGTAACCAGTAACAGCTATGACTCCTTTATGAACCACAACCTGCTATGATTTGTAACCAGTAACAGCTATGACTCCTTTATGAACCACAACCTGCTATGATTTGTAACCAGTACCAGCTATGACTCCTTTATGAACCACAACCTGCTATGATTTGTAACCAGTAACAGCTATGACTCCTTTATGAACCACAACCTGCTATGATTTGTAACCAGTACCAGCTATGACTCCTTTATGAACCACAACCTGCTATGATTTGTAACCAGTAACAGCTATGACTCCTTTATGAACCACAACCTGCTATGATTTGTAACCAGTAACAGCTATGACTCCTTTATGAACCACAACCTGCTATGATTTGTAACCAGTACCAGCTATGTCTCCTTTATGAACCACAACCTGCTATGATTTGTAACCAGTTACCGACGTGGCTCTTTAATAAACCTCATCTTATGCTAATTTACAACCAAATACACCTATGATTCCTTCATGAACCATAACTTGGCCGATTTGTAACCAGTTACAGTTTTCTGAGTTCCACATATCCTCTCCATGTTTATGTGAATTTCCTCCAGATTCTCTGTTTTCTTCTTGTTTGGTTTATTTGCTGTGCTAATTGGCCCTGATGAAGGTGTGAATAAGGAGTGAATGACTATGTGAAGACCTGTGAACACCGTGTTCTGTGATGGACTAAAGTCTCATTCCGATTGGAATTCCTGACTCCTGCCTCATGTTCTAGATTCAGCATGATCCTGACTGGGATTACTAAATGAATGAATGAATGAATGAATGAATGAATGAGCTCACACTGTTTTGTAAATCATTAGTGATACAGTATGACTCATTTCTGAACCCCAAAATAAAAGGGTCATTTGTAACCACTAACTGATATGACTTCTTAATGAACCCAGTCTCATACTGATTTGTAACCAGTTACACATACGACTGTTTTATGAACCCAGTCTCAAACTGATTTGTAACCAGTAATTGATATGAGTCAGTAATGTACCACGACTCACACTGAGTTCAGCCTCATGAATCTGCATGGGGTGGAGCACAGGCTTAAAAGGTTGGTGGTCCAGCGAAAGGTTATAGAGTTTGTTTGTAGTCTGTGAGCAGTTCTAATCAGCATCAGCACTCAGTCAGAGCCTTCTTTAATAAAAACTGTGTAAAGGCATGGAGGGATAATGCAGACCAGAATGCTTAGGAAATTCCACCCTGCCAGAGCGAGGAAAACCCCCCAGGTTTGACGGAATGTGTTATAACATTTCCTTCGATTCCCCATCAACCCACACTGTACTATTGTCCTACCCTCCCCACTCCAACTGCCACCACCACCAATACAGCTGCCCTTTGAAAAATCAAGCTAGACAAGCTGAAAGACAGAGAGCAGAAACCAGCTGCAGAATAAATAAATAAATAAATAAATAAATAAATAAATAAATAAGAAAGCGTAAAATAAGAAAAAGAGACCGAGGTTGAAATAAATCAACGTCTTCCAGTGACCTGTCGGAAGGGCTGTGTACTAAGCACATTAATAATCATCTGGACATTTGCATTGTTGCTCGCTTCGGCGGTCTAGCTGATTGTTGCGGCTCTGCAAATGACATTGCGGACTTGTTTGTGTCAGTCTTCTTCTAAAACAAGTACTTATTCTTTCTCGAGTGTAAGGTGCTGAAAATTTCAACTATCACATAGAAATAACTGGAGCACGGTTTCTACGGACGATCGTCTACACGTATGAAGTTGTAAAAGGTCTGTTGTAAGTTTAAGGATCCTCTAGACATATAATTTGGCCCAAGTCTAGGCTTAATCTGTGTCTGGAAAAGCAGCCTGGTAATTTATAGATGTCCGCTGATCTAAAATGTAAGTCTGTGGTTGGAGATCAAAGTTTGCACACACTCTTGCTCTAGTCAAAGCCAGATGACTGTAAGACCAACGTGTGTGGAGACCTTCAATATCAACCAGACATGAAATTTCAACCAGACACCAATTTCTGTAAAGGAGGAGCGTAATGCATGCATGCATGCTGTGGTCAGCCAGAAGAAGCATGTTCAGACTGATTTATGGACCGGACGGACACCAGGAGGCTGATCTGTCTGAAATTTGTGTGCACATATCACTCTGATGAGGACACTGTGTCTCAGGGGAAATCTGCGTTAATCAGTAACAAAATATTTTCACCCTTCTATTCTGTTCACTAGTTAGGAAAAGATGTCCCATTAAACCAAACCATCTTGTTTTAACGTTTCAATTCCGCTGGTGGAAATGGGCTTAAAGTTCCTGAATTAACCCTAACCCTAAAATATTCCTATTGTGTATCTACAGCTCAAGAGTCACTGGGAAAAAGGCTAACCTGATTCCGCTGTCATTATGTTGCTGCAACATTTCCTGATTACTAAAGCTTCATCACAGCAACATAACTATTTCCAAATAAATTTAACTCGAACCTAAACACAGGGGTCTCTACTGTCCGCCATCTGCTATGCAAAGAACGCAGAAGTGAACTAGAGGCTTTTCAACCACGCATGACACAGCACACTAAAGCACACAAAAGACCGTACAGGGTTCTGGAGTTGCGTCATTACGCCAATTACAATGTTACGGAAGTTAATCAGCTAACTAGAACTAAAAAATAAATAAACTTGTTTATAAAATCAAAAAGTCTCGGTATTTCACTTGTGTTTCTTTGTCTCGTTTTCTATTTGTTATACTGCGCTTTTTATTTCTTTTAGACTTTAATAATAATATAATAATAATAATAATAATAATAATAATAATAATAATAATAATAATAAATTAATAACTAGAAGAGTGGACGAATTTAACGTATATATACAGTGGTGTGAAAAAGTGTTGGCCCCCTTCCTGATTTCTTATTTTTTTGCATGTTTGTCACACTTTAATGTTTCAGATAATCAAACACATTTAAATATTAGTCAAAGATAACACAAGTAAACACATCATGCAGTTTTTAAATGAAGGTTTTTATTATTAAGGGAAAACAAAATCCAAAACTACATGGCCTGTGTGAAAAAGTATTTGCCCCCTAAGCCTAATAACTGGTTGGTCCACCCTTAGCAGCAACAACTGCAATCAAGCGTTTTCCATAACTTGCAATGAGTCTGTTACAGCGCTGTGGAGGAATTTTGGCCCACTCATCTTTGCAGAATTGTTGTAATTCAGCCACATTGGAGGGTTTTCGAGCATGAACCACCTTTTTAAGGTCATGCCACAGCATCTCAATCGGATTGAGGTCAGGACTTTGACTAGGCCACTCCAAAGTCTTCATTTTGTTTTTCTTCAGCCATTCAGAGGTGGACTTGCTGGTGTGTTTTGGATCATTGTCCTGCTGCAGAACCCAAGTCCGCTTCAGCTTGAGGTCACAAACAGATGGCCGGACATTCTCCTTCAGGATTTTTTGGTAGACAGCAGAATTCATGGTTCCATTTATCACAGCAAGTCTTCCAGGTCCTGAAGCAGCAAAACAGCACCAGACCATCACACTACCACCACCATATTTTACTGTTGGTATGATGTTCATTTTCTGAAATGCAGTGCTACTTTTACGCCAGACATAATGGGACACAGACCTTCCAAAAAGTTCAATTTTTGTCTCGTCAGTCCACAGAGTATTTTCCCAAAAGTCTTGGGGATCATCAAGATGTTTTCTGGCAAAACTGAGACGAGCCTTTATGTTCTTTTTGCTCAGCAGCGGTTTTCGTCTTGGATCTCTGCCATGCAAACCATTTTTGCCCAGTCTCTTTCTCATGGTGGAGTCATGAACACTCACCTTAACTGAGGCAAGTGAGGCCTGCAGTTCTTTGGATGTTGTTGTGGGGTCTTTTGTGACCTCCTGGATGAGTTGTCGCTGCATTCTTGGGGTAATTTTGGTCGGCCGGCCACTCCTGGGAAGGTTCTCCACTGTTCCATGTTTTCACCATTTGTAGATAATGGCTCTCACTGTGGTTCGCGGCAGTCCCAAAGCTTTAGAAATGGCTTTATAACCTTTTCCAGACTGATAGATCGGTAGGTTTGTGACCTCAAGCTGAAGCGAACTTGGGTTCTGCAGCAGGACAATGATCCAAAACACACCAGCAAGTTTTGGATTTTGTTGTCCCTTAATAATAAAAACCTTCATTTAAAAACTGCATGATGTATATATATATATATATATATATATATATATATATATATATATATATATATATATATATATATATATATATAATATAGCCAAAAGTTTTGGGACACTCCTCTAATGATTAATTTCTCGGCCCCTTAGTTCCAGTGAAAGGAACTCTTAATGCTTCAGCATACCAAGACATTTTGGACAATTTCATGCTCCCAACTTTGTGGGAACAGTTTGGGGATGACCCCTTCCTGTTCCAACATGACTGCACACCAGTGCACACAGCAAGGTCCATAAATACATGGATGAGTGAGTTTGGTGTGGAGGAACTTGACTGACCTGCACAGGGTCCTGACCTCAACCCCATAGAACACCTTTGGGATGAATTAGAGCGGAGACTGTGAGCCAGACCTTCTCGTCCAACATCAGTGCCTGACCTCACAAATGCGCTTCTAGTGGAACGGTCAAAAATTCCCACAAACACACTCCTAAACCTTGTGGAAAGCCTTCCTAGAAGAGTTGAAGCTGGACAACTCCATATTACATTCATGTGCATGTAAAGGCAGACGTTCCAAAACTTTTGGCAATATAGTGTATATACACAGAACGAGAAAAATAGTTCCTGTGGTGGAAGTATGACTTCGTGGCCCTTTTGTGACTTTTGCCTTCATTTTAAACTCACAGAGAGTGATTACAGAGTTCACCACTGACTTTCATAATTCATAGCAATCGGCCACGGCCCTAAGCACACATCAGGGCAACATTAGGGCATGTTTCCTCGTGTATATTTCATTTTCCTGTGTTTTTTTTTTTTTTTTTTGTGTGTACTTTGTTTGAGTCAGGTAGAACCGGAGTGGGACAAGATAAAGAGTTCTCGGCGTTATATGTGAGAATATATCTAATGGAATAATGGGTTCAGTATGCATACTTGAAGGAAACCATATGAAAGGGGCCAGACAAAGAACCTTCTGTGTTCCAACTGTGGTGCGACCACACCCCCTTTTCCCCCTTTCCCTCAGTCCCAGAGAGAGGGGACGAGCGAGAGTGAAACACTGAGAGAGAAGGAGAAAGAATGAAACAGAGGATGAGAGATTGAAAGAGAGTGACGAGGAGGAGAAAAGAAGGAGGGTCTGGAAAGCACACCCACACACACACACACACACACACACACACACACACACACACACACACACACACCACACACTTCCTCACAGTGAAGCCCAGGAGAGTACAGGTGAGTCAAGTCTGCTTTAATAATAATAAATTTCTTCTAAAATCTTCACAGCTTCCTGCATCACCTGTTGCATTTTATTGGTTGTGTATTTTGTGTAGCTATCAGGGAAGAAAGCACGTACTTATTTTCTGAGTGTAGGTCTCATAAACATTTCTTGCTCGGCTCGTTGAGCCTCTTCCTCACTCAGCTGGAGATAAGCAGGAGTTTGCCGGGTGGCAGCTGTTCTCAGATCAGTGATAAACTGAGTTTTGTGTCAGTTAGGGTTTGTGTTGTTGCTGTGGCTGATCTCAGGACAGTAGCACTGAGTACCGGTGTGTGTTTCTGTGTGTTTCTGTGTTCATTCCTCACCCTGAGAAAACGAAGTTTCTTTGTCCTGCCTGTATGTGTGTGTGTGTGTGTGTGTGTGTGAGAGAGAGAGAGAGAGAGAGAGAGAGAGAGAGAGAGAGAGAGAGTTGGCTCTGTGCCTCTCCTCCAGTCAGTAAAATATACTGGATACTGTATAGCTGCATATGGTGTGTGTGTGTGTGTGTGTAGACATTCTGCCTTTCAGTAACACAACCAGGTATATTAGTGTCTTAAATGTGTGTGTGTGTGTGTGTGTAAGGTCAGAATAAGCATCTTGACACTCTCTCTCTCTCTCTCCCCTCTCTCTCTCTCTCTCTCTCTCTCTCTCTATTTCTGTGTGTGTGTGTGTGTGTGTGTGTGTGTGTGTGTGTATGTGTATAGACAGTATGTCTCTTAGTTCAGTAACAGAGCCAGGTACATTAGACTTACACCTGACTCAACAGTAGTGTTTTTTGCGTAGTAGCTGCCGCCGTATCTTAGCAACCATAATGACTTAAACAGGACAGCAGGCAGACGGTCCACTGAGCATCAGCCTCCGCTTCGTATCACCTTCATCACTCCTCTGCATCAATAAACAAGAACAGACCGATCGAAAGAATGCGCTCCAAGCTTCTCTCTAAAACTTTTCTTAAACTGTTGGGTGTAACAGTGTTTTATTGTGACATGAAGGGAATAAGTTTCCCTGTTTGTTTTGTGTATTTAAAAGAAAACAGTGCTATAATTCCTCCCAACACAGTTGCTAGGTATCCTGGAAGTCTGTGACCTATTGAACCAGTGTTGATGTATTCACTGATAGAGACTTCAAAGCACTTTTGTACGTCACTCTGGATAAAAGTGTCTGCCAAATGCCAGAAATGTAACGTAATGTAATGAACAAGAAACCGAATGGAGAGATTCTGGACAGATAGATGGTCAGAGGAAATGATGTGTAGAGGGGAATCTGGCTGTGCTGGGAACTTACCGATTTCAGAATGAGAAGTGGGCGGGGTGAAGGAGAAACATTCATACACAAACAAGACTTCTGGACCAGAAGACCACAGGTTTTTTCTTAAAACCTCTTTATCACACTGTAGGGATGTGCGATATGATAAATACATTGTGTCGTGATATACAGGAAAAATTGAAATGTGTCTAAAAATAAATTATTTTAAAACAGATGACTTTAAACTGAAAATGGTGAACATTTTTTATCATAAACAATTTTTTTTTTTACATTACTTGCACATTATTCAGTTTTGTTTATTTGAATTGTTTCTTATTTTTTTCTTATTCTTATTCTTTTTTTTATATATATATATATTTTAATTCATACACACAGTCTAAGGAGGAACAGGCTAGAAGTTGTATACTGTAAATAAGTGCAATAAAATAAACAAATAAAATTAAGTAAAATAAAAAATAAAATATAAAAAATATATAAATAAATAAAATCTTAAAATTATCTTGAAATTCTAACGAATTATATATATATATATTATTCACAATTTTATATGTGCAACATAAAATTCTCCCATCAGTTTATCTAAACCTAAAAGACTTTTTAAATACTATTTTTTTAAATGAAAAAGACAAAAGTCCACTGTTATTGTCTGGTCTAAAACCAACACATAATGATTTATAAGGACGGAAAAACAGCCGGTCAAACGGATACACAAACCAGTCCAGAAGCAAAATCCAGCTATTTCTGCATCCAGCTGCACTGTAATACTCCTACATGGAAAAGTCAGGTTTTGCTAAGAGAAATCATATAAGTCTTGAAATTCTGCTGGTTAGTGCAATGCAAGAAGTTATTATGATGCTAAACGGGTCGATGTATGTTGCTCTGGTAAAATAAATAAATAAATAAATAAATAAATAAATAAATAAATAAATAAATAAAAATTAGAAACTTCAAACACTTGTTATATTTTAATTGTTTTTTCCTTTTTTTTTGCTCTTTTTTTCTTCTAATGTAGTAGTGTATAGTGAATGTGTTCATTCAGGCTAGGTTAAAAAAATGTAGCTTGGTGGCCAATTTAGAGTCGTTGTTGTTTTGTCAGATTGAACACATATTATACTTTGTATATTAATTGATAAATTCATTCGACAGGTTAGACAGTTTAAACAAATATGGCTCATATAATCTCTTGTAAAATTTTCCTGGAAATGTTTCTTTTCTTCCGAAAGCTTAACCAGGAATTTTTCTTTGTATTTGATGTTCGCCTTGTACTTACGCTGTCTTGCTACAGGGGACGTGCACGTTGTACACACTCCTATTAACAGGATAATTTCTTTCTGGTTCTTTGTGTCCTTGCTTTTGCCCTTAGGTAGTATGCACCATCATCAGTAAGCTTTTCAGAAGTCTGGAGCTCAGCGCTTTGGTTATCTGTCACCATCATGGACAAGCCGAGGCATGCCGGTTATCGCAAGCTCTCTGAACATTACCGGCAAGGAATGCCAGCTTTGCAGAGTAACCCCCAAATTATTTTTCAAGGCATTTACAGGTGTTTGAAAGGGGCTTTGTGTTTGTGTGTGTGTGTGTGTAGATGAGAGAGTCATTGTACATGACTGAATGAGATCCAGGCCCAGCAGCCTGTAATGAATCCAGGAGATTAAAGCGAAGTTTGTCATAAACCACATTCAGCCATCATTTCGTCACACACACACACACGCGCACACACACACACACACACACACATGACTACACTGTAACATGTATACCATTTTATCAGTGATGTCAGACAGAACATAAATCAGAAAAGGTGCATGAATCAGACATGCCCAAATCATTAGGCAATGTTAATGGGCTTGTACAGGCGGAGCACTTTTGGCAGCGTGAATTCACAAGTGTGTGAAGTAACAACAAATAGCTGGTTAGCAAACAGCTTAGCTCAACATACAGACATGTATTTTTGCTTCACAAAACCGATAAGGCTCACGCACTCTGTGCAGGCTCTGAGATGAGTAATCACCTCCACTGTTTACCTTATCGCCTTCCTGATGGGTCCTGATACAAGGACTTTGGAGGACTTTGAGAAAAATATCAGCACTGCAGGTTTGGATATTACAGTTAAGGATCTACAGAGTGAGATTTGAGATCTCAGGTTCCAGCAAGTACGCTTTAACAAACCAGCTAGAAAAAACTGGCAGGTGAATTCACATCGATTCATACAGTGATTACGGGTGGGCATGGTGGCTTAAAAGGTTAGCACACATGTCTTGCACCTCCGGAGTGGGGGGTTGATTCCTTCCTTCACACTGTGTGCATGGAGCTTGCATGTTCTCCCTGTGCTTCAACAGGTTTCCTCTGGTTTCCTCTCCCAGTTCAAAGACATGCCTTGCAGGCTGACTGGCAACCCTAAATTGTCCATATTTCCAAAGAATCTGTGAATGTGAATGTGTGTTATTGTGCCCTGCGATCGGCTGGTACCCCATCCAGGGTGTTCCCTAGCTTGTACTCTAAGTCCCCTGGCATAGACTCCAGGCTCTCTGCAACCCTGTGTAGGACAAGTGCTGCAGAAAATGAATGGATGAACGGACAATGATTACAAAACCTTAAACAAAAAAGGATTCTTCGATTGAGTGTTTTCATATCTGGTTCCATCTGGTGCTTCTTGAGATAAGCAACAAACCCTTAAAGTATCCAAGAAACCATTGAGAAACACTATTTAACATGCTGGTGTTAAAATACAGACTGCATAACGCAATGCGATAGTGGTAAAAACAACACATGACCAACATAGTGTTAATTGACCTGCCTCATTAGACAGTAACTCTGCATCAGTTTTTTCTGTGTATGTATGTTCTTCGGTGTGCATACAGGGTGTCCAAAAATACAGGAACCTATGGAAATGTTACTGTATGTCAGTACTACTGGTGTCTCATATCTCCAGGCTTCCCGGGTCAACTTAGCTTGGGTTACTGCCTAGGTGGGGTTTGGGTTACATAGTCTCCCTGTGGGTTTCCTTGGGTTCTCTGGTTTCTTGTGACCTCCCAAAACATGTCAGTAGTTTGACTAGGGTGGGAATGAGTGGGTGAAGTGGCTGTAAGTGTGGTTGCTCCATTCAGGGTGTATTTATGCTCATACGCAGGGTTCCCAAGACACCATCAGTTCTGGATACACCTTAAACCTCACCTAGATAACAGGATCACTAGAAAAATAATCAGTGACAGGGTGAGGTAATGCAAGCGGTAATATGGACTGGGAGGGAAAACCAATGCAAACTTTCCTGCGTTTGAGGCTTCAACACTATGGAATGGTGGAATGGACAGCATGAACACACACAGATTCAGACTTATTGGTAATTTAGACTGGACCACCTACCAGAGGAAGCCCACATGGACACTGGAGAACATGCAGAACTGTATACAGACAGTGTAGAGCTCAGGGACATACCAGGAACCCTGGAGATGTGGGGCAGCAATGCTCATTGTGCTGCCTTTATAAAAATCCAAATTATTCAAAACGATCAAAATACAAAATTATTCAAATTATGTATCAAAATACAAAATCCTCTCTAAACATCTTTTGTCTTGAGATGTTCGAATTTGGCTCCTGAAAAAGCTTTTGACCTTTAAATTGTAATCTCAAAGTAATAAATGTAAATGGCTTCAATGCATGGTCCCATCTCCAAATATCTCAACAAACAGCTGCTCTTCACTCTCTGACACCAGAGAACTCACAGACAACACTGATCTGAAGCCCATTGTGGTCAAGTGCTTGAGCCGACTGTCTTTTGCTTAGGGATAGCGGCACAAAGAGGCGCTCTAATGCTGTTTGTGTCTGATCTCATGAAGAGCTTGAAAATCCTCTCTCTTTCTTTCTATCTTTCCCTGTATAAGTTCTAACTGCTTTTAAAAGCACGTGAAAAGAGGTGATCGTGATAAATGTCATCTCCGTAACTCAAGCACCCTCAGGCTCAGGTTCAACAGGATACAGGAGACCATAGTGCAGGTTAGAGGTCATTTACACCCTGTGGATTGTTTTCTCTTCCCTTTTTTCCCCCCTTAGCCTAAAACTCTGCCTCTAAAAGCATGGATCTCAGTGATTAAGAGAAGTCAAAGGGCTTAGCACTTTTCTGGCACATTCTTGGGATGTGTTCAACTCTGGATTGGAAACCCTCCCTGCTTTCACGATAAGGAATAAAGCTTTGTCATGTTTCAGTCTTTAATTGAGGCGACACATTGTTCCTTTTGACACCCTTTCCTTCTCCTTGCTATTAATCCAAGAGGAAACGACTGTTGTATTGTACATTTCTTACATGAGTAGGAAATTCATTCCATTCTTTCCACTGGTACTCCAATGGGAGTGGTGTCCTTTTCAAATGATAAAAAAAGAATGTTAATAAACATAAAGCAAAGCCATATTCGCCACAGCCCACAAGTACAGATAGTCATGCTTCCTGATTCACCATCTACTTTTGCTTTATCAGTCTAACAGACCCTATCCTTTTCTTTTTTAGGTGGGAGTGGATTAGAGGAAAACCAAGTTCATCTCAATATCCTGGCGAGGTCAAAACGTCAGGCTCATTCTGGAGAAGCCATCTGCATCAGTCTACTTTGTTTCATTGCACCTAAGAGCAAATAAACCCAACTGATTGAGAGAACACACTGGGTTTTAGCAAAGCCACCCAAGAAGATTTCTGTCAGCAATTTGACAGTATAAAGGGACTGTTACAGAGTTACAGCAAGTTGCTGTTTATCATCATGTACATGTTTAACATCATGTATGAATAATAATAAATCCTTGCTGAAATGTGAATTATTTGCACAGCGACACTGGGAAAACTGCGCGACCTTTTACGATGAATAGTGCTTTCATGCTCTAATGAAATTACAGCAAGCTACAGTACGTCACCTTTCTTTTGAGACATTGTTGTGTGTCTTTGGAGAACCGTGACTTGCCTGGTGGAGATTGGGATATACGAGCAGGGGAGTGTTTGGGGAATGAAAGAAGAAATAGAGGAAGAGAAATGTCTGGATCGCTGAGGAAAAACAAACCCGAAAAGAAATGTGGATGGTCTTTTAGCTTTTATCGGATCTATAGTGGAGCACATTGCAAATTGTGAAATTTCTTTGGGTGCTTTCCATTGGAACTGGTCCAGTGTGCGTCTGAAGGAATCCCCCGAGATTTTTCTTTTCGTATCTGAGTAATATTATGTGGCATCGAAAGTAAAAGTTCATCTCTGACTTGCTATGTAATGGACCGTTCCCTAAAAAGGACTGCCAGGCTGAAGCTGTAACTCTGATTTTGCTGGTTTGTTTTTGCTTAGAAAGCAGAGCAGCACTTAAAACCCTCCCTTCTGGCCATCCTGACCACCCATAAGGGACAAAACATTAGTCAAGCCCAGGCACGCAGAAAAAAAGTGGACCCTCTAGACCAACAACCTTTGCTGTTTTAATCCCTTCGAAGTAGCCATTCGTGAGCTGGAGAGATGGAAAGAGGACATGACCCTGTCAGGAGAGGGATCAGCTGGACTGGACACGGTACCACGACCCACAGCACCGTGATCTCATGTGAGGAAAGTACAGACAGGATTGGAGCTGAGTCCTGGGAAAAGGGGAAGCACAGCTGGGTCAAAGAAAAGCCTCTGATGACCTCCAGCACTGGTCATCCAGCACGGAAAACAAGTAAATATTTACTTCAGTCTCTTGTTTATTACCTTTTAGATAGTGAGCTTGCGACAAGACCAAATGGCTTTGTAGGTAAACACAGGTTTGGTTGAAACTTTTGCAAATCCCGTGACATGGTTGCTCTGTTCAGGATGAAATATGGAGGAAATCTATCTACTCTATATTTGGGAGAATCTTTAAAAACATTTAGAGGCATTCAGCATTAGTGCAGTTACTGAGATTTGTCTTGATGTTAGAGAAAGAGGGGTAATGTATGTGATAGAACTGGTGCTAAATCACATCAGTGATCAAAAACATGGCAGTGTGTCAAAGGTGCGATCGATGCTTTTTAAAGTTTTAAAGTCAATGGAATGCTACATGGGCCAGCTGAGATACTGTGGGTGGAGCTTCATGGGTGTAAATCGTTCAAAGTTCAAACCCTACCTACTTGTTAGAGATCTAATATTGGGGAAAAAAGACTAATCTTACTTAATGCACCTTTAAAATCAGAGCAAATTGATATGGGCCATTGCTGGACTTCTAATAGTTTCCTACAGTTCGATGGATATCTCATTATCAGCAAAAAGTCACATTTGTGGTTGACAGGAATGAGAACAGAGAACAGATCTCCATCCCCACACCCTCGCTGGTCAAACTTCAGAGCGTTAAACATTAACATCTGTTTCCTTGTGGCCAAAAGGCACATTTTCTGTACTGTAATGCTGTAATGGCCCTCACTCTCCCATGCCGCAGAACCACTGACCGTAATACGAGAGCCAAAAAGAGTTAGCTGGAAGGAATCGTGATCAGGAACGCAGATGAACGCTCACCCTCGTCGCATTCGCTCTTGCGTGGGCGTTGTGCAGATGGGAAAAGCGTTAAAGGAAGCCCTGCATTATAGACATTGTGCAGCTGTTTGTTAGATGATTGACAGCTGTTGTATTTCACGCTCATGTCAGTTGGTGACCGTTACACGCAGGATCTGGAGACAAAAGATGATGTTATCATGTTATATTGGTCCCAGACAGTTTCCAGGCATAAAAACCAATGACAAACTTAAACAAGTCTGAGAAAACACATGCATAAACACTCTCTTTCTCTCTCACTCCTTGGCTCCTCATTCTATACGGAATAAGATGTTTATACAGTGTAGCATATAGTATATAAACCTGTGTTTCTTGCTAAAACTGCGTCTTGTGTTTTGGCCTTTGTCCAGACGTTTAAACACATTAAACAGACCTGACATTCAGTCATGTGAATCAGAACTGTGTACTTTGTATTCGCAAGAAAAACAACTCCACTTGACTTCTGACTTCTAATTATGAATCAGACCCCTCTGCAGTGGAATGGCCCAGCCAGATGAGCCAAATCTGTTTATATAAACCGACCCTGGTGCGTCTGAGAATTAGATCTTAGATTAGAAAATGCAGAGCGCAATAAACATAGCGACATCTGATTCACAGCTGCATCTTCTGAATTTAGCCTTGTTAAAGTAAAGTAAGATTTTTGTGGGTAGGATCGCATGGGGAAAACCCTAAGTAACATTTTTTCTTCCTCCTTTCTTACACGCACACGCACACACACACACACACACACACACACACACACATATGCATGTGGAATCCTGTGGGAGTGGATCTGATGAAGGACAACATCCGACAGGATAATCTGACCTCTGATCCTTCCCTAAGGCTAGGGCGCTCCGAGTTCTCCTGATTTAAGGAAAAGTTCTCTCTCCACCCACATTGTAGCCTGACTACTGCACTACTGCCTAGGGCTCAAAGAGTTCCCTCCCTCCATCACTTAATCTCTCTCTCTCTCTCTCTCCTCTCTCTCTCTCTCTCTCTCTCTCTCTCTCTCTCTCTCTCTCTCTCTCTCTCTCTCTCTTTTTCTTCATCTGTCTCTTTCAGCCAGAAGAGGAAGTTCCTTTCCCTTCCTGAAAGCTTAACATGCAGTCAAGTGGCACAGAGTTAAACAACTAATCACTGCAAACTGCTGCCATTCTGTCAGTATTAAGCTCTTAACTCCAGTAGCTCTGAAGCAAGAACATTAACTCTCATTGGCTCAGTTGCAGAGTTGCATTCAGTTCTGTTTCCTGTAGGATAAAGTCGGATAGAACCATCTCCCGAACACACAGATGTGAATGTAAATCCCTGCTCTAAAGCAAACAGTAATAATCCCAACCCTGTAAATTTTAATAATGTCAATTCTAGCTGCAACCCCATCACTTACATGAATGCCAACCAAATCCCTTTGCACAGTAATCCCAATTTCAAACCCAATTCTGTATACAAAGTATGGTTTATTTCTATATTCTACCACTGATAATCTCAATCCCAATTTTAAATCTAAAACCAAACATAAAAAACACTTCTTTAAACATTAATAATGTTAATTCCATTACTAAACCCAAACACTAATAATCTTAATCCCATGACTAAACCCCAACATTAATAATCTCAATCCCAACTTCAGCTCTAAACCCTAGCACTATTAATCTCAATCTCACCCCCAACACTTTAAACCCTAACACTAATAATCTCAATCCCACACCTTCCCAATTTCTCAATCCCAACTCTACACTAATTATCTTAATCCCATTCCAATTTCTAAACACTACCACTATTCTCAAACCACACCCTAAATTCTAATAATCCCAAAATTAACAATCTCAAGTTAATCATTTCAATCCCACACCCTCCAAACTCTAAACCCCAACACTAATAGTCTCAATCCCACACCTTCCCAACACTTTAAACCCTAACACTAATAATCTCAATCCCAACTCCAGCTCTAAACCCTAACACTAATAATCTCAATCCCACACCTTCCCAATTTCTCAATCCCCACTCTACACTAATTATCTTAATCCCCACTCTACACTAATTATCTTAATCCCATCCCAATTTCTAGACACTACCACTAATCTCAAACCACACCCTAAACTCTAATAATCCCAAAGTTAATAATCTCAATCCCGCCTCGAACTCTGAACTGTAACATTAATAATTCCGATTCCAAAATCTTAATCATGCTGATTTTATATATTATTAAGTATTATAGAGATCCTACATCTGGTATGACACATATAGTGTAGTGCAACATGCTAAATTCACATTCTAATCTGACAAACAGACGTTTATTCCAGCTTTAAGTAATCCTGAATATTGTGAAATTACAGTAGAGACGAATCCCGAACGGCTCTCTGCTCTCTACATAACTGCACTGCGTGAAATGTGTTGGAATGTAGTCGTTATACAGCCTATGAAGGGCACTAGGTTTAAAAGAAGGACGCATTTGGGATTGAGTGTGAAACCGTTAAAAACAGCTGAACAGCAGCAAGGCGAAACACGAGCCGGAAAGAGGGCGTGAGCTGAGGCACGAGCTCACTTAAAACTGGAATATAACCGGACACAGAGCAGTTTAAAACAGACGAGAGGAAAGAGAGAGAGACAGACAGACAGAAAGAAAGAACACACCGACTCTGGTGAACTTTTATCACGGTAAGGGAAAGAAATCTGTATGTTTTTTTTTCTCTCAGCTATAACGTTCAGTCAGATAGTGCGCGCGCGGACAGGAGGGGGAAAAACGTTAACTGTTAAAAAAAAAAAAAAAAAGGGTCATAAATAAAGCTGAATAAAGAGTTTAGAGGTTTATTCCTTCAGGGGTTTTTTTTTTTTAAATAGTGACTAAAGTCTGCTTAATTTGTTTAATAAAAAATAAAAAATAAAAATTAGTTTTTCTGACAGTGGATGTAGAAGTGTTAATGGTCATGTGCAAGCTGCGCGTGAAGTCAGTGTGGATTAGAAGTAGTGTAGAAGTCAGTATCTGAGATGAACAGAGAAGGTATGAGGGTATGAAGGGTGAGGGTATGAAGGTCTGAGGGTACGAAGGTCTGAAGGTCTGAGGGTATGAAGTTATGAAGGTCTGAGAGTATGAGGGTATGAAGGGTGAGGCTATGGAGTTATGAAGGTCTGAGGGTATGAAGGTATGAAGGTCTGAGGGTATGAAGTTATGAAGATCTGAGAGTATGAGGGTATGAAGGGTGAGGGTATGAAGGTCTGAGAGTATGGAGTTATGAAGGTCTGAGGGTATGAAGGTATGAAGGTCTGAGGGTATGAAGGTATGAAGGTCTGAGGGTATGAAGGTATGAAGGTCTGAGGGTATGAAGGTATGAAGGTCTGAGGGTATGAAGGTATGAAGGGCTGAGGGTATGAAGTTATGAAGGTCTGTACACTATAGCATGTCCCTGCTTTCTCTCTCCCCCTCTCCCCCTCTCCCCCTCTCTGTCTCTCTCACTCTGTCTGTCTGTCTGTCTGTCTCTCTCTCTCTCTCTCTCTCTCTCTCTCTCTCCCTCTCTCTCTCTCTCTCTCTCTCTCTCTCTCTCTCTTTGTGTCTGTCTGTGTCTTTCTTTCTGTCTGTCTTCCATCATCTCATCTGTCTTATTCTCTCTTTTCTCTCTTTTCTCCATCTCTCTCTCTCTCTCTCTCTCTCTCTCTCTTTCTCTCTCTCTCTCTAGTTCAGTGAGAATCTGAAATATTCACTATAATCCTATAATCTCTCTTCCTCTGTCTTTTTTTTTTCATTGTTTCTCAGTTCCTCTGTTTTTATCATTGTCCATCAGTCCCTCACATCTCTCTAACGCTCATCTTTTCTTTCTCATCTCTCCATTTCTGTATATCCCATGTATATGTCACTCTCTCTGTTTCTCTCTCTTGCTCCGTTTTTTTCTGCTGTCTCTGATTTCTCATCTTTTTTTCCTTCTCTCTCTCTCTCTCTCTCTCTCTCTCTCTCTCTCTCTCTCTCTCTCTCTCTCTCTCTCTCGATTCATGGTAACAACCTGAAGTAAACCATCTGTCTTTATCCATCACTTTGTTTTTTCTATCCATCCTTCAGTCTCACTGTGCCTCTTGTTCATTTAATTTCTCTCTCTCTGTTCATCTCTGGCTCATTTCTCTTTTATATCAGTCTCTTTTCTTTTCTATCTGTCTTACTCTGTCTCTTTCTCTTTCACTTCTCACAGTGTCTCGTATTCTTCTCTGTCCATCCATAGGCTTCAGAATGAGACATGAACCCTGTGCTCTCTCTCTCTCTCTTCTTTCTTGACCTACGATTCCTGCCTTTATCTGTCTCCTTTCCCCCGCACTGTGCTTTTCTCAACATTCTCTACATTTTTAGATCTTTTCTAATTCTTTTCTCTGTTCTCCTCTTTCTGTTTATTCATCTTTTTTTTCTATTTCCATTCCATGTCTTTCTCCCATTTCACTTCTCTTTTTTCCATCTCCCCCATTCTCTGTTTATCTTTATGACTCACAGTTTTTATCCATCCCTCTCCCTTTGTTTCTCTCCATCTATCTGTCTGAACACTATATCAGATTTTCCTTCTCTCTTTCTCTCTCTTTCCTTGCTGCATGCCTTGCTTTGACTATGTTTGCGCATGTGTGTGTGTATGTGTGTGTGTGTGTGTGTGTGTGTTCAGTAGGGTTTATTAGGGTAAGAAGTCACGATCCTGCCTCGATGCAGAAGCTCCTCTGACCCTGCCTAAACCTCCTCATAATGTCCTCGAGGAAAGATTTAAATCAGCTTTTACTGCGTGACATAACTCAGCGTTTCGCTCGGACTGACAGAGCCACTCACACGCCATCCTGCCAAACATCCCGTGCAGGGCTTTAAGGGATAAAAGCTTCACCTCCCACAGAGCTACATGCAAGATCGATTAGAGCTGTGTAAAGGAAAAAGACTGTTTGCACTGAAGTGTTTAACAACACTTACATCGTCAATACCCTTGAGTCAGGCATCTACTTCGTCCATAGCTGATACTCGCTCAGTGATCTGCAGGTCAGCATGACACTCAGCTCAGGAAGATTAGTACACAGATACTAGAAAAGGGTTTATTGATCTGTCTGTAAATGTATTATTATTATTATTATTATTATTATTATTATTATTATTATTATTATTATTATTATAGTTGTTAGTAGTAGTAATTATTATTAGTAATAGTATTAGGTAATTAAAAAAAATAAAGTTTTTTTTATTAATAAATAAATAATTAATAAATAAAATAATAGCAATAACTATATAAATATAAAAACTTCATAAATCTGTATTTAAAACTAATTAATTAATCTGATTATTATATATTAATAATCTGTCTCCTTGAAAATTTATTATTACTATTATTATTATTGTTGTTGTTGTCAGTGTAATAATAATAATCATCATCATCATTATTATTATTATTATTATTATTATTATTATTATTATTATTATTATAGTTGTTAGTAGTAGTAATTATTATTAGTAATAGTATTAGGTAATTAAAAAAAATAAAGTTTTTTTTATTAATAAATAAATAATTAATAAATAAAATAATAGCAATAACTATATAAATATAAAAACTTCATACATCTGTATTTAAAACTAATTAATTAATCTGATTATTATATATTAATAATCTGTCTCCTTGAAAATTTATTATTACTATTATTATTATTGTTGTTGTTGTCAGTGTAATAATAATAATCATCATCATCATTATTATTATTATTATTATTATTATTATTATTATTATTATTATTATTATTATTATAGTTGTTAGTAGTAGTAATTATTATTAGTAATAGTATTAGGTAATTAAAAAAAATAAAGTTTTTTTTTATTAATAAATAAATAATAAATAAAATAATAGCAATAACTATATAAATATAAAAACTTCATAAATCTGTATTTAAAACTAATTAATTAATCTGATTATTATATATTAATAGTCTGTCTTCTTGAAAATGTATTATTACTATTATTATTATTGTTGTTGTTGTCAGTGTAATAATAATAATCATCATTATTATTACTATTATTATTTACTCTTCTTATTATAGTTGTTAGTAGTAGTAAATACTATTAGTAATAGTGTTAGCTATAACTAGGTTGAGAAATAAATTTCATTTTTTAAAAGAAATAAAAGTTTTTTTTATTACATTCAGTTATACATTTGGTTATAATGGTATATACCATTATTCATATTCATATATTTTAACTATAACCATAACTTTTAGACTTATAATACTGTGTCTAAAATTTCAAATAAATCAATAAAATAATAGCAATAAATATATAAATATAAAAATGTAGAAATATGGATTTAAAATTATATAATTAATCTGTTTACTGTATATTAATAATCTGTCTTCTTAAAAATATTATTATTATTATTATTATTATTATTATTATTATTATTATTATTATTATAGTTGTTAGTAGTAGTAATTATTATTAGTAATAGTATTAACTATCACTGGGCTGAGCAATAAATTTTTTAAAGTTTTAAAAATAAATAAAATAAAAAATAAATAACAACTTATTTGATTACATTCAATTATTTGGTATATACATCAGGAATGAATCACTATTCATATTCATATATTTTAACTATAACCATAACTTTTAGACTTATAATAATACTAAAAACTGTGTCTCAAATTTCAAATTTTAAAAAATAAATTACTAAAATAATAGTGATAACTATATAAATATAAAAACTGTATAAATATGCATTTAAAATTATATAATTAGTCTGTCTAATATATATTAATCTGTCCTTTTGCTTTAAAACCCTAATACTAGATCAACTGATACCACTACCCATATGATATTTTTTTCTAAAAAAAAAAATTAAAAGTCTTTTTAATGCAAAAATCACTGATTAAATATTTGTGTTCAATGCACATGAATATATGAGAGAACTGAAAAGTATAGGAAATATTAAAATAATTAAGTAATCCATTTATTCAGTAAGTACTTTATTCAGTTCAAACAGTCCATCCAGTGGATAGACTCCAGGGAACGCTGGGAGTGAGGTGAGGTGGGAATACTGATCAGATGGGACGACACAATACACACACTCGATTCACACACCTAGCAACATCTTTTTAGGATGTTGGAGGAAACCAGAGAACCCATGTGGAGATCATACTGTACGAACATACTGCACACAGACAGTACGCTGAGCTCATGATCGAATTACGTTTAGCAAAATAGTAATTAGACAGTATTTTACATTAATTAAATTTTTTGGTAGCTAATTATAACTAGTTAACTACTATATATGTGCATAAACATGTAAACCTTTCCACAGGTCAATCTTTTATTAACTGACATTAACAATATGTATGTGAGGGGCATTGGTGGCTCAGTGGTAGGTTTCTCGCCTATCATGCAGAAGGCCCGGGTTCGATTCCCAGCCAATGCCTCAACCCTAGCCACTGGATGCAGTGCCGGTCCCAAGCCCAGAAAAATGGGAGGGTTGTGTCAGGAAGGGCATTTGGCGTAAAACATTTGCCAAGTTGTTGTGCGGACCAGTTGGTCCGCTGTGGCGACCCCAAACAGGGAGCAGCCGAAAGCAACTTATTAACAATATGTATGTGAAATTATTGCGATCTTACAGATTAGCTCTCAGAAGCAACAATGACTCCGGTGACAGGAAGCTTACCTAAAAAGATAATGTTAAGACAGATGAGATGGAGGGAAACCAAATTCTCAAGGTCAGAGCTAAAGGAATTTTAATTGCAGTGTGTGTTGTGTAAAGATGTGTCAGGACACTGGTGCAACTGGTGCAGCTGTGTCTGGGAGCGAATGCCACAGACCCGAGTGGGGAGATTTTTCGGCAGTTGAGGAATGCTGAGTGAGGGAGAAGAGAGCCGCATGCTAAAGGAAATACTTTGTGCAGAATGGAATGGCAGCTCTTAAGCCTAGGCAATAAAACCGCTGCCATATTCAGCCGAAAGATAGCTGTCTGACATCCCTCTACGCCAGGATGCTAACAGAGGCCCATAGTCTTTTACAGTGTTGTTATTTGTTTCTTTTGGAAAAGCAGAACAACATTTCACCTTATTTTACCTCAAATGTGGTGCAAGGGTTTATTATATCACTGAAACCTATTTGCACAAACATCTACATTGTATACTTCCAAGACATAATAATAATAATAATAATAATAATAATAATAATAATAATAATAATAATAATAATAATAATAATAATAATAATAATAACAATAATAATAATAATAATAACAATAATAATAATAATAATAATAATAATAATAATAATAATAATAATAACTACAATTTATTTGATATAGCTCCTTTATAAAGGCATTTCAAAGCACTTTACATAAGAAAAAAAAGAGAAAAAGAAGTATGTAGCATACAACAAAGTACACTCATATTGCCAAAAGTTTTGGGACATCTGCCTTTACATGCACATGAATGTAATATGGAGTTGTCCCACCCTTTGCAGTTGTAACAGCTTCAGCTCTTCTGGGAAGGCTTTCCACAAGGTTTAGGAGTGTGTTTATGGGAATTTTTGACCTCTAGAAGTGCATTTGTGAGGTCAGACAATGATGTTGGACGAGAAGGCCAGGCTCGCAGTCTCCGCTCTAATTCATCCCAAAGGTGTTCTATGGGGTTGAGGTCAGGACTCTGTCAGTCAAGTTCCTCCACACCAAACTCACTCATCCATGTCTTTATGGAGCTTACTTTGCGCACTGGTGTGCAGTCATGTAGGAACAGGAAGGGGTCATCCCCAAACTGTTCCCACAAAGTTGGGAGCATGAAATTGTCCAAAATGTCTTGGTATGCTGAAGGATTAAGAGTTCCTTTCACTGGAACTAAGGGGCCGAGCCCAACCCCTGAAAAACAACACTTGAATTCAGTCATTAGAGGGGTGTGTATGTAAGTATGCATCAAAATACAAATTCCTAATAATATACAATAAAACAATAATAGTAATTGACATGCTCTCTAAGTTTCGACATGTTTTTTGAAGAAACCTCAGCTAGTATTGAACATGTAGCAAACATGTGTTATTACATCATAAAATGTAACAGCCAATCAGGTTCAAGATACAGTACCTAAGCAGGCCAGGCAAGATTCTGCTTGTCTTTTGTTGTTTCACACTTGTAGGGCTGGAAAAGTTTCCATTTTGCATTTACAGTATTGTAATTGCTTCTGGAGTGCCTTTTTTATTGAACCATCCATGCGAAATAAATGTATTCAATAAAGAAACAATGGTAAGGTCTTTGACAGGTCTTTCACTGCCGCTATTGAATCGATTCATTGTTCAAGGAATGTGCTGCAGAGCTAAATACTGAAATTATCTTTAACTTGCTGTGAGGCTTTGCTATTAGGATGTCCCATATGGCTGAAATACAGGCAAATCCCAAATTCTCATGACAGTAATGAGAGAATAATGAAAATAAAGACAGCGTAGGAGTCCTCAGGCCTCCATCAGAGACACTATAATTCAAAACAGGACCAAACCAGGATATGTATCACCCTGGGCCAATGCTGTTCAAGAGCGGCTAATCAGATCCACATGCAGCAGGAACAATTATAGAGGTTTTAAAATAGTATATAGATCACCAGGATCATGAATAGTCAGTGTTTGGTGGTTCACAGTGAGCTGGACATTTACAAGCTTTGCTGAGAAACACCTCACACAAAGCTCCTTGTTAACTGGAAGAAAAAAAACATAACTTTGCATGTGGGCTAGACCATGTGCCTCATAAGTGATGAGGTCATTGCACAGACATAGTATAACATCTTATTTTCTTTTGACTGCGCTGCTCTTCTGTATTTTCAGATCTTGGACGGAGTGCCAGTTTGTCAGAGAAGGAGCTGAAAGAAGCAAGGACACGAAGTCAGATCATTGCTGCACAGCTGACTGTTCCATCAAACCCCAACTCCCGTGGTGTCCAGCTCTTCAACCGCCGCCGAGAAAGAGTGAACGCTTTCACAATTGTGAGTGTTGCTGGAGGAGGAGGAGAAGACCATCAAGAGTACCACAATGAACCTGACTCACCTTCTCCAAGTGCATTAACATGGAACAGGGAGTGCTCAACTGACAGCCAGGTCAAAGATTTGAAACACAGACGAAGTGAAACGCATCTCCGGTGGCCAACTGTCGTAACACGCAACAGAGGAGATAGAATGGAGGAGGTTGGGGAGGTGACCCCTGAAGTGGGAGATAGTGTGCACGACAGGCATTTTCTCCCTGTAAATGATAAGGATGAAGAAATTCCTGCGCATCTAGAGGCAGGGAAGGATGTCAACTCTGGTGGTGACATTAGTCCTGCTGTTCCTAATCCTAACCAAGAAAGAGAGCGGGATGTGCATCTAAATGGGGCATATGAAAGCCCATTGGAGGCTCCTCAAGCCATCCCAAATGGAAGCCACAGCACTGAGTCCAATAGTAAAGCAGACGACTCAGCATCGAAGCAGTTGTCCATTGCAAACAGGACAGCCCGGCCCTTTTTCTCCCCGGTTGTGGTGAACTCGAACGAAGCTAGCAGTCTCTCTCGAGACAACCCTCTCTCCCCACCTTACTCAACTCCTCCACTTCCAGCTCACTATGAACCACCTGCTACTGTATATCCTGGCCAAGAACCTCAAACATTTGTTAAACCAGCTTTTGCGGTGTCCTCCAGACAAGTGTTCTCCCCTCCACCTCCAGCTCCTTCATACCCAACCCCTCCCCTTCCCGGATACATGATCCTACCTCCATCTATCCCAACTGATCTTCCTCCACAATCAGCCATGTCTCCCCCTCCATCACCTGCCTACTACTCTTCCTTGACCACACCAAGCTCCACCTATATCCCTCAGCTACTGGCTGATAGCAGGTCAATGACGCCTGTCCGCACAGGTATTCTAGATGAAGGCCGATGTAGGCGAACTAACAGAAAGTCGATGTTTACATTTCAGGAGAAGCCAAAATCAGCTCCAACTCCAGAGCTCCTGAATCTGGTCCAAGGAACAGATGACAAGAAAAAAGGCAGAGGACAAGCAGAAACACATCAGGAAGAGGAGCAGCTGGCTCTAGGGGCAGAGGCCTCTAATTTCCTGGTCAAGAATGAGAGTGGTGTGGAAGAAGCTTTAGTGCCAGTGTGGGCCTCAACACTGAAAAGCTCCAGAACTCGAGCCAGGGCAGAGCACAAGCCAGAGCAAGCCCTGACCAAGGCATCCGGCAAAGGAGCAGAGCTGTTTGCCAAACGCCAGACCAGAATGGAGAAATATGTTCATGAAAATGCAGAGGGACTAAGATCACCATCTCCCACCACGTCTCTGCCTCCCTCGTGGGTGTATCCGTCAAACATGCCTGGCCGTGTCAAGGCTATGATTAATGCCTCCAACATCTCCACAGAGATTTCCAAGACTCTCCAAGTCCAGCATGCCACACAGAAAAAGAATGTGCCAGCGAAGGCACCAGTACCAGCTCCAGTCCTGGAAAACCCGGCATTAGAAAATGGCTGCAGCAGAGTGGAAATGGAGCTGTCCCGGCACCAGCCTTACCAGCTCAGTTCATCCCTGTTCATCCTCAACCCAAACAAGGGCCCTGTAAGCAATCTTCCCAAAGCAGCACCCCCTCCAAAACCTGTGGTGATGAAATCCTCATACTCCAGACAGACCTCTCTTCCATCTACTCCTGTCCCAACCCAGTATGACTCACATGCCTACAGGTTGGCCAATTGCTTCTCACCACCCATGATGCCTGTGGAATCGGTGAGCAGGAGTGTGACCACCCCTGTGTCAGCTCCTGAGCGTGTGACTTCTCCTCAGTCGGCCATCCAGGCACCCAAGCCCACCTTCTCAACTAAGAAAGCGGGGATTACCCCACAGGTGTGGAAACCAACTTTTTTCTTCTAGTCTATTTCTCTTCTTCCAGACCTTCCACTGCTCTTGTTCAATCTGTCTTCTCAACAGACTAAAGGAAAACATGCACAGAGGCTTAACAGGAAATAACTGAACTCTTTATGTAGTTATAGCTGATGAGCAGGCAGAAGAAATGTCAGGAGTGGTTCCAGGAAAACGAAACAACTATAAACGCTATAGATTATTTTCACACAGAGACAGTTTATTATTCTCTCCAGGCTCCCAAGATTCCTTCGGTCTCTGATTAAATGATGTATTGCATTTGGCTATAGTTTATTTTCCCGGTTTGACATGGCAAAGCAATAACCATCAGGTGGCCCGATGCATACGGCTTGGTATCAAAGAGCCTTTTTAAGTCTTGTGGACTATTGCTTCCGCTAAATTTGCATCTTATTTTAGGACGTGCTATTAAATAAAGCCTGGGCAGTTCTCTCAGCTTAATTTAAATACATTTTAGCTGAAATGGCAGTATGTTTTTTGCTGTTTCTTTCTAGATTTCTAGGTTAACTTAAGTGTGCTAGGTTTCCCTAAAGCACTTTAGCAGATGCTGTTTCTGGTTTGTGATCTACGATTTGTAATTTAATAAGAGCACACAGACATGAAAGAAGGAATAAGCATACACCCTCAACGTCTCTTAACTGTATACTTGTAATTATGCTGTGTGGTTGCTTGTGAAATGTAGCTGCAGGATGACAGTTTTAGTCTAGTTTTAATAATGCAATGAAACAATAATTCCATATAAAGTTTATTTCTGCACGTTTATATGACTGGAGAGAGGCGGACTATGTGTTGTCTTGCAAGATCAAAACAAAACAGTTCATTAGAGTTACCATGTCTAGTTTCTGCTCTTCTTTTCTAGTTTCCTTCTTTATTTCACTGTTCTCTGATGCTTTCTTTTTCTTTCTCCTCGATTAAAGCTCAACTCAACCTACGCTCTATGGATTCTTTCACAATGTTTGGAGTCATTTTCACAATGTTTTAACGTTTATTTAACATCTGAATTATCTTTCTCAATGTTTTGTATTGTTTCGATTCCATAAAAACTACATATCAACCATAAAAAATTAAACCTTTAAAACAGATGTCAACCTGCACATTTTGGCCTCCCTCATCCATCTGTGCAGGAAACAAAACCAATATATATTTTGGGTTAATCATAATTTTCATAACTAAATTCATGCAGGACATGTAACTAGTAACACACTAGTGTTAGGGAAGAACCCTAACTACTGAACCACACACAGGCCTTGTCCTCATACGATGTAAATGTTTTCTGGAAGTGAAAGCCTACCCAGGAGGCTCTCTTCAGAGCAAATGCATATCTCAGCAAAGGTTAGTAGCATTGGCTGTCTGCATGTTTGTAACCTGAAGAGGACATGCAAGCTCACTTTGCAAGAAAACAGAGGAGAGGAGAATAAATAGAGCCTGCTATATTTACCCAGAATGCTCCAGAAATCCTGCTATACCTTGCAGTTTAAAATTTTACATGGTTTCATGGATTTATTTGGAGTGTATAATTAAGGGCTTCCTAATCCTTTTAAAATATTCAAGCATGGTTTCTGCTTGGCATGCATTAAACTGTATTTAACCACATGGATATTTGTAACCATTTTTTTTTTGTATACAGAGTGAGCTTAGTATATAGCTATAATTAGGATTAAACTTGCAAGGGTAAATATCAAGCCCTTCATGAGTTGTGTCAGTTGTTCAAGAAGGAATAAACTAAAATGTGCTGTGAGCTTTTAGGATTTGCACAGAGCAATGAAAGCTTTGACTATGCTTAATCTTCATCAGGCAAACTCATCCCTGTTGTACTTGTGGGTTGCTATGGTGTGTCCGTTGAATAAATGACTAAATCAAACTGTTTTCGAACTTGCTTGCATGTAAAGAACTTCTGTTACATAATGTATGTCAGGTCAACATGAACAAACATATTTAGTTACATATTTATTCTGACAGTAACTTTATTTTTTCCACCAACAGGGTAAGGAAGAATCTCCACTTGCACCGCAGTACAACAGCCGCAGCAGCCCAACGCCTTGGACACCTAATGTGTCCCGCCGCCTCAGCAGCACAGACAGGTCCCCAGGTGTAGTGTGGTCCCCCAGCAGCCAGCGCAGCTCTCTGTTCACTTCCCCACCACCAAGAACCATCCATAACCCAATCAACTCTGTTTCCTCTTCACCACCACCAAAGTCGATCCATAATTCCATAACCAGCTCCCAAAACTCTGTAACGCCATGTTCTGTCCAGAGCCCCATCAGCCCTCCCCTAACCCCAAGACCCTTCCATAACCCGGTCACTTCATCCCCAAATCCACGGTCTGTCAGTTCCTCCCCAACACCGAAACCCTTCAAAAGTTCCGTCTCTATCATTTCATTGTCCCGGCCCACCAATAACCGCACTGCTACTACTCCTGTATCTCCACCTTGGGAAACCAGATGCCAATCCCCCAGCCCTCTTCAAGACACCAAGGCTAATCACCGCCTCCTAGCCAAGAACATCATCAACGCAGCCAAGCGGAAGAACAGCCTTTCACCCGGGGCTCTAAGTGGCCAAGGTCTTCTTATGTCTCCAGTGAGCAATACCATTTTGCCCTTCGAGACCAAACCTCAGAGTCCCTTTCAGTCTCGATCACTAGGTGCCCAGTCACCCACATTCACCAGCCCCCCTGCCACACCCACACAAATGGTCCGGTCCCCTCTGCGCCTCTACACTACAAGGTCGCTCACTGATTCAGATGCATCACTGGAATCAGAAGACTCTGGAATGCGTTCCCCTGGAGTCCGCAGCTACAACACCTGCCCTCGTGGCTGGTCTGGAAGCTTGAGGCTCAAGAGAGGTGGAATGTCAGAAGATCTGTAGGTTGGAGACATAATGTTGAATGGAATTTGGACTTAGGCTGGACCATTCAATGGAACAGAACAGTGGTCATCTGTTATCCTTCTGAAGACCTACTTACCTACCTATAGAATTTCATTTACCACACTTGATTCAGATATAACACCTGCCTATGCTTTTACCATTCAAAATGTTGGAAATGTTTTTATGGAAACCAGGAGAAGGACAAGAAGAGTACAAGGATTACAGATTACAGATAAGTGACTAGAGTGACTGATTTCATGACAGATGTTTCAGACTTGGGGTGGAATTGAACACCTCAGGCCAGTCAGTTGGGTTGGTGACCACTGGATGATACAGAATGGATAAGAGAATGGAGTGCAATCCAGGGACCACAGAGAATGAACTCTGATCTAGGAATAATAGAGAATGGATTGGATGGATTGGAGCAAGGACTAAGACTGTCATCTAGGGTTCATAAAGAAAGAATAAGAGAATGGATTACAATTTAGGGATCAGGGAGAATGCACTAAAATCAAAGGACCATAGTAAATGGACAGAAGAATGGACTACATACAGGGATCATAGAAATTGCCCAGAAGAATGGACCTACAATTTAAGGATCATAAAAAAGGACAGGAGAACTAACAACAACCAAAGATTCCCAAAGAATGGATCGGAGAATAAAAAACAGTCAAAGGATCCTTAAGAATGGATGTGAGGAATGTTTATAAACTGAGGGATCCTAGAGAATATACCATAGTCTTGACTAGAATCGAGGAATCCTAGAGGACTAGAGTAGATTATATAATGGATAAAAGAACAGACTCAGTCTAGTAATCATGAAGAATGGGTGAAAGAATTGGCTACGGAATGGAGCTAGACTGTTCCCAGTTTTTTTCCTCTCATTCCAAAGTGGCCTTTATATTCTGAATGTAATGCTGGGGGATTTGATCAACACTTGTGTTGTATGATGTTAATCTGCTTGGATTTATACAGCAATAATGAAAAAAAAAAAACTTTTATACTCTCAATCAGTGGTGTTCGGTCTCAGTCTGGTTTCACTTTCTGCACAGGTTTTAGTTTTCCGTGCTCTGCCACACCTGATTCCACTCACGATGGACTTGACAATGGGAATGAGTGGAACCAGGTGTGTTGAACGAGCTTAAAAACACTAGCCTGTGCAATAAAAGGGAAGCCCAAGCCTGGCACTGAATACCTCTGCTTTTATTGCCTTGCACCTGACTGTTTGTTTGTTTTTTTGTAACAGACTGCACATTACATCTACTTGGATTTATTTAACCAAAGACTTTCAGTGGCTTCTGGTGACCAAAGAAATGTTACCTTAGAAGCAGTGTTATAGTTTTTCAGTTGTGCATTTTGCCTCGTTGGCGTTTTGTGTTCAGTGTTGATTCGGAGTCAAAGGTATGTAGTTTACTGGCCGTGTTTGTGGTTTGACACAAACGTAGAAGGAGTGGATTGGCAAAAAAAAAAAATGGCTGAGTGTTTTGTTAATGAGAAGCGATTAGGTTTAATGGCATCGTTTATGTCTATGAATTAGATTATGTGCTATAAAAGCAGTATTCTGATGGCTTTACTTTAAAACACAATTACTGAACTGCACTTTTAGCAAACAGTAATAAGAATCTGATGGATGACGGCGATTTGGCATTTAATCTAATCTAGAGGTTATGGTATGGTCTTGCTTTGCATTTAAACAGAAGGTTTAATGTCTTGTAATGGAAATAAGCAGGCAAAAAGCGTGCAACTTAACGAAAGTAGAGAGGTGTCTAGAAGGTAGTATGTTGGAATTAAAAACGAAAGATGTAAGAATACAGCGAATGACAAATGCGAAACAACGTAAGCGTTCTGTAAGTGCCTACACATTTATATGAGCTTCATTCCAATATCAAAAGCATTACAGGTTTTAAAGGCAAAGGGAAATAATGGAAGAAAAACAAATGACCTTTTTAGATTGTGCTCAGGGGTGGACAAATTAGGAATTCATTTGCCACCTTGACCCATCAGATGTGTACAAGCTCCAGTGTGCTGCCCATTAGGCTAATAACTAGCTAACATAATGTAACGTATAGTTAGCTAGTGAAGTAAATTAAGATAGACTAAGGGAAGTGAACAGTTGCTGTAAGCGATAATGTAGCACATTATCGTTTCAAATATTTGAGCAAAGTCTGCATATATGTTTATTTTCTATCTATATGTTTTTACCGCGAGGTGAGACATACTATCGGACAGATCTGATGTGTGTGATTCTGATCGAGAATCATGTCCTATAGCCTACTTAGCGCTAAATAAGTATTGCTTTGTGAATAAGTCAGTCAGAGGTAGGGTTTATTTTCATGATCTGGGTCGAGTTTCCCAAAAAGCATTGCAGCACAAAGATGATTCAGCAAAATAGCAGAGCGATCATCGCATTAAACATTCTCTCTAACACTTAAGACGATCTGAACTATGTGATGTGGCACTATGTGTCATTTTTTTAATCCTAAGGAATATTTCACCAGAAAAAAACATGCATAGTGAATGTAGATACCAAATCTCACACTGCACCATGGAATTTTCATAATGCTAACAGACTTTCGTTCATTAATAGAAATGTTACTATTTCGGATGGGGTTCCATTAAGGGTCGTTGTAATTTTATGGAGAAATCATGAGTTTTAAGGTGTCAAGAACGTTGTAGAGATTGAACAAGCACATACAGTATATTCATTGTTTGTTTTTTTAATATGCAGGATCACTTTTTGCACTTTTTTCTCTAGAAGCATGCATGAAACACATCCAGCGTACTACACCCAGAAGGAATTGACACCATTTCTGTAAACCGACTGCACACTGATTCCTCCTCATTCGAACTCCCGGTAATGACAGAGCGAAACATTCCTCACAGCAAACTGCCAGAGGTGTGAAACATTCAGTATCAAATCAAGCATCGCATCTCACCTCACAGTGAGTCTTCTCTGGAGTCGTGACACTCTATATATCGGTACATCAGCAGATCACTGAGTCGTCACTTGCACATACGTCCTGAGTGACAGGAACACCAGCTGCAGGGTGACATGGCACCTCGGACCAGGGTATCGTCTCAGCTTTTCAGCCCCCCAAAACCAACCCCAGCCTTCATATGCACTTCTTCTAGCAGTTAATGTTTTATTCCTTTTTTTTTTTTTTTTGCTATTATGGATATAGATATGCAACCAGCATCTTTGCTCTTATAAATACTGTGTAATTTATAAATAAATAAAAATAATCAAAAGGTCAGACTTTCTTTATTTGCTGTTCGAATTCTGCTGTTGAGAATCACTTCATGTTGCGTAATATTAATGTGCAACTTTACATAAACACCAGATTTCAGTTATAATAGAATGCACGTTGTTTTTATTACGTAACAACATTAAGGCTAGTTTAGTTATACATGCTATGTTAGCATATTAGTATACATAACACAGCACTTTGCCAACTAGTTGTTGTTGTTGTTCTTTCGTCTGCTCTCTGTCTGGGAATCGAACCTGGGCCGTGGCAATGAGAGCGCGGGATCCTGCCGCTGGACCACCGGGAGGCTCTACTTTCCCAACTAGTACAATTTTTCATGTAGAAACAAACAACACATTGTACTTTAAGCCATTCTAGTTATATTTAACGATAGTGATACATCCACGAAACAAGATAGCTCCAGCTTAATACTAATAATAAAAAAAAACGCAAAGCCTACCATACTAAAATTTCACAGAAAGATTCATCATGTCATCAAGATACAAATATATGCATCATTACTCTTAAATCATGAGAAGTGTCCACTGTACAAGTCCCTCTGAATGCACTGTTACTATAGAAACGATAACGTATTAGAACGAGTTAATATAATCCTGCGAATCTTTGTCTCTGCACTACAGTCACAGCACCTTCTGACCAATCAGAATCAAGGATTTTACAGCGCTGTGGTGTAAGAGATATTATTATCATTGTTGCACAATCACAGGTCCAGCACTCTATACAACTGTAAATTCCGCTGGGGGAAAAATGGTGCAAGATAATCATAGAAAACTACACACACACACACTCAGACATAAACAGTCATCTTTATGTAACTTCAATCAGATTAAATCTCTTTTACAAGAGTGACCAGGCCAAGAAGGCAGCAAAAAACACGACAACATTTAAAGACACAATGACAAACACGACATAAAAACAACCTAGAAATATGTACACAATCAAATATCAGAGATTTCCAACATGGGTCTTCTCAAAGATATTTACAAGTGACATAAATACAGAGAGTTTTCTTCTAAGCTACTCCACAGTGAAGAGGCATTTAAAGTTAAAGCTTTTTTTTGTTCTTTTCTGAACACAAGGACCGAGCTGACCTTTGAAGGACAATTATGATGGATGATAAATAATAAAACAAAACAAAAGAAATACAGAAAGAGATTGAACAGAGATTGATTAATTGCTAAAACACATAAAATCATGAGTCACGAATGAATAATAGTAATACGTGAGAATAATAACACACGTAATGTGAGTCATGGTGTCTATCACGTCAACAATAGCCTACCAAAAGAGGACACACCTACACACACCTACACACACACACTGATAGATTGTCTGCTGTTTCTAATAAAGAATCACTTAAATCACTCGACCCACTACACACACACATACACACACTCCAGGTGTAATCTAGAAATAATTCAGCATTTATTAACAGCTAATTCTCTGCAGGTGACTGACTGCTAATCACAGCTCTCTCTTTTTTTTTTCACCATCGTTATGCATATTATTATTAATTACCATCTAATTATAGTTATGATCTGAGGTATTCTAGTCATGTCACGTCAGGTGAAGTCAGTTATTTCTAGACGTTCCTCTATTTCTACCTTGTTGGGCTGATCATTTGATAGAAAATAAGATGGAGGAAAGGTGCAGCTGAGGGAATGATATGGTTCAGCTAGAACCGTATTTAAGTTATCTTTATTTGTCACATGTACATGACTGCACAGTGAAATTCTTTCTTCGCATATCCCATCCTTGGGGGTTGGGGTCAGAGCAAAGGGTCAGCCATGATGCAGTGCTCCTGGAGCAGGGTAGGTTGAGGGATTTGCTCAAGGGCCCAACGGTGGCAGCTTTGCCGTGCTGGGGCTTGATCTTCCCACCCCGATCTTCCGGTCAACGACCCAGAGCCTTAACCACTTGAGCTACCACCGTCCCCCTTTTTTTCCTCGTCTTTTTAATTTAACTGATAAAAAGAGCGCAAAAGTGGATGAGACAACTGATTGTAGAGTTAATAATCACTAATCACTAGTACTAATCCCAGCAACACTACTCCAGCCGATACACTACATGCGTACTAGACTGTGCTGTACGTGTCACAGCTATAATTGTGTGTCTAAGTAAAAAAATGAAAATAAAAAAATTCCACAAATCAAATACAGTCAGTGATTCCACAGAGTAAACACACACTCAGACATAAACTGTAATCTTTATACAATAGTTATACAACATATTCTTGCCTAATTACACCAGGTGTGAATGAGTATGTGTGTGTGTGTGTGTGTGTGTAATTACATCCTGTATGCAGTGTATAGCCCCATGCTCCTGATCCATCGCAACCCCGAACAGGATAAAGCGCTTAATGAAGATGAACGAATAAAACCCCCCAGAAAAAAACAGCATCTTTGCAATACTATGCAAAGTAGGAAACACACACAACAACAACAACAACAAAATAAATGCTAGCATGACACCACACATGAAAAGTGTTCAAGACATCCTTGATTCTATCCATGGTTGATTTAATCCTGTATTAATATCTAACACCATCTGAGAAGCTCCTTTCCAAGTGTAAGATCTGAAAAAAAAAAAGAAAAGAAAAATAATACAAGAGAAATGCATGACATTAAAAAAAAATAAAAGTACACACGGTGTTGATGCACAGATACATGTAATGGAATTGTGATGGTCTCTGCTGCCCTGTGTAGGAGGAATTGGTCATTGCAGCTTCCTGTACACCCTCGTCCTGCTGCTCAGTGGACAGGAAGGTACTTTAACTTCGACAAAACAAGCTTCATGTCAAGACTAGAACAAACCTCCTGGTTACAGAGCTGCACTTTTGATCATATAGCACACAGTTATAGAATGGAAATGATTTATTATCTCACTCTCTGGTGATGACGATGATGAGGAGTCTCTGAAGGTTTCTTCCTCGTGTCGTCTCGGGGAGTTTTTCCTCACCACCGTCACCTCTCACTTGCTCATTAGCGATAAACATAAATATAAACTTTATCATTTAAACCATGAATTGATGAAATATATTCCCATAAAGCTGATTTATGACGGTTTCCATTGTCACTGGATTGAAAACAGGAGCTATAACTGAACTTATCAACAAGCAAACAGAAGACTTGGATGTAAAAAAAAATGGATAAAAATATCAACATTATAATTTCAGCACAAAATATGGTAACGTGTTTGTCTTTTTTCAAAACAAGAACATAAACTCTTTGGTTAAAGTTTGTAGCCCTGTTCTAATTTTTTGCTGTAGGCCCCAAGCCACCAGGTGGCTCCATAACACTGCACAATGTCACTAAAGACACAAAAAATACTTTTTTGGATGTCATTCAACATATTTAGGTGGAACATTTTTTGTACTCTAATAGTGGCCAATGAAAAAGAAGAAAAGAAACTCTCAGTTCTGACTCTGACTACGGCTGTGTCTCAATCAGATCCCTAGTTTACCTCTCGGGGCACTGTTCAGGGAGTCGGCCATTTTAAGGTATCTCTCTCTCTCTCTCTCTCTCTCTCTCTCTGTCTCTGTCTCACTCATTCTCTCTCCCTCTCTCTCTGTCAACCTCAATCTCAATCTCAATCGCAAAATCATTTCAGTTCTCTGGAAAGTTCGCTCTGTAAAATATCCCACAATGCACCACAAAAACCAGGAAGCATTGATGCTCACTGTGTTCCCCTGCAGGAAATGATGTCATATATGAAGATAGAAGTGTCTCAGCTGGAAAAAAAACCCACAGAACCCTTAGCTGGCTTCCTCTACAAATGTAACTGTCTTATTATGGTGGTTGTTGTGGCTCTAAAATGTTTTTTTATTTGACTTGACGTTCTGTATCTGGTTTGTATCTAATGACTTTTAATTGTTCAATTATTTTTATTAGGGTAACACATTTATATGATGTATAAAACTTAATTATTTGATACGTTTGAGTGTTTAGAGTGAGTGATGAGTCATCAGTGTCCTAGTGTGCAGTGAATCAGGCTCCTTAGCAGTGTCCCAACTCATATACACTATACACTGATCCACTACCCAGGGAGCTAGAGAGCGGATTGAGACGCTCCCTGCATTTGTGTCACAAAGCAGTCAGTCAAGCCAAAACGGGTGCAATAACACAATAATATACCAATAGTACAAGTGGAAGAATAAAAAGAGTAATCTTGTAATAACAGCAGTAACACACAATAATCATGATGATAGAGGAATACAAGTAACCGTGAGCGAGCATAAACAACTCTATCACAACTCAACAAGTAACAGCTTGACTAAAGAGAACACACCCAAACAGACACCCACGCACACACAAACACACACACACACACACACGCCCTCATCCCCTTATCCATGCCCTGTGTGTGTGTTTGTGTGTGTGTGTGTGTGTGTGTGCATTTGTGTATCTGTCTGTATAAATTTGGAAAAGATGGGAAAAGGAAATTCAGTCCTTGTGTGTTTTTTCAATGGTGTCCTTCAGGGGGCAATGCTGGGACCGATTTTATTCCTTATTTAAATGACGGTAATATTTTGCTTAGATAGATAGATAGATAGATAGATAGATAGATAGATAGATAGATAGATAGATAGATAGATAGATAGAGCCTCAGTTTTATTTGAATGTCTTTGGATAACAGGAGAGATGTGAAATTTTGCATTTAACTGGCTTCTAATAAGATGAAGAATTTCAGGCATGTCATAATCACATGCATTAATTTTTTGTTTCTTTTTTGTCTTTTGATTTTCATCTTTTAATAGAGTTTTGTTGACATGCTATGTTCAGTTAATTACCTTCAGGATTCTGATTGGTCAAAAGATGTTAATGAATTTTCTAGAACAAAAGCTCAGTCACATTTATCACATTTATTCTTTGCAATAAAACACACACACACACACACACACACACACACACACACACACACACACACACACAGGAGCAATTTAGAGCCACCAATCTCTCTACTAGAATTTATTTCTGGATGTTGGAGGAAACTGGAGAACCAGGAGAAAATAAACAGACACATGAAGACCACACGGAACTCAAGCTTCTTCTTCTTTTTCTTCTCCTCAGCATTGAACTAGGAATTGAACTAGAGACCGCAAGGCTGCTCTCTACTCCAACATCCTTGCCGCACTATCATTTCAATTGTAACCACTAATTTACAACAATTATCACATAAACTGAATAATCTAGCCATGGGGTCACAGTCCAGTGACTTCTGTGCCAGTGCCAACCCCAGATAAATAGAGAGGGTTGTGTCAGGAAGGGCATCCGACGTAAAACATTGCCAAATTTAACCATGCAAATCGTCAGTACTCTGAATTTCATACCGGATCGGTCGAGGCCCGGGTTAACAACTACCGCCATCGGCGCCGTTGACCTACAGGGCGGCGGTGGAAATTGGGCTACTGTTGGTCGAAGAAGTAGAGGAGGGAGGAGAGTGCACAGACAGAGAGAGAAGAGGAAAGGTAAGAGTGTAGGACTGAGAATAGGAACTCTGAATGTTGGTACTATGACAGGGAAAGGTAGAGAGCTGGCTGATATGATGGAGAGAAGGAAGGTGGATATACTGTGTGTACAGGAGACCAGGTGGAAGGGTAGCAAGGCTCGTAGTATAGGAGCAGGATTCAAGCTGTTTTATTATGGTGTGGATAGTAAGAGAAATGGGGTAGGTGTGGCCCCATTCGGAAGAAGGAGGAGCATAGAGTGACTTACAAGAGTGGAGGTAGGAGAACACAGGTAGACTACATCCTATGTAGAAGAGGCAATCTGAAAGAGATTAGTGACTGTAAAGTGGTTGTGGGAGAGAGTGTAGCCAGACAGCATAGGATGGTGGTGTGTAGGATGACTTTGATGGTCTGTAAGAAGAAGAGGTCAAAGATAGAGAAGAAAACCAAGCGGTGGAAGCTGAAAAAGGAGGAATGTTGTGAGGAATTTAGACAGAAGTTGAGGCAGGCTCTGGGTGGTCAGGTAGTGCTGCCAGATGACTGGGAAACTACAGCAGAAGTGACGGGGTAGACAGGGAGAAAGGTGCTGGGTGTGTCATCTGGACGGAGGAAAGAAGATAAGGAGACTTGCTGGTGGAATGAGGAAGTTCAGGATAGTGTCCAGAGGAAGAGGTTAGCCAAGAAGAAGTGGGACATGGACAGGACTGAAGAGAATAGACAGGAATACAAGGAGTTACAGCGCAGAGTGAAGAGGGAGGTGTCTAAGGCCAAGCAGAAGGCATATGACGAGTTGTACACTAGGTTAGACACTAGAGAAGGAGAGAAGGACTTGTACAGGTTAGCTAGGCAGAGGGATCGAGATGGGAAAGATGTGCAGCAAGTTAGAGTTATTAAGGATAGAGATGGAAGGGTGCTCACAAGTGAGGAGAGTGTACAGAGGAGATGGAAGGAGTACTTTGAGGAGCTGATGAATGAGGAAAATGAGAGGGAAAAAAGAGTAGAAGGGGTGAACTCTGTGGAACAGAAAGTAGATAAGATTAGAAAAGATGAAGTCAGGAAGGCTTTGAAGAGAATGAAAAGTGGGAAGGCAGTTGGTCCTGACGACATCCCGGTGGAGGTCTGGAAGTGTCTGGGAGAGGCAGCAGTGGAATTTTTAGCTAGTTTGTTCAACAGGGTTTTAGAGAGTGAGAGGATGCCTGAGGAATGGAGAAGAAGTGTGTTAGTGCCGATCTTTAAGAATAAGGGTGATGTGCAGAGTTGCAGCAACTATAGGGGGATAAAGTTGATGAGCCATACAATGAAGCTATGGGAAAGAGTAGTGGAAGCTAGGTTAAGGAAGGTAGTGGAAATTTGTGAGCAGCAGTATGGCTTCATGCCCAGAAAGAGCACAACAGATGCAATTTTTGCTCTGAGAATTTTGATGGAGAAGTATAGGGATGGTCAGAGGGAGTTGCACTGTGTGTTTGTAGACTTGGAGAAAGCGTATGACAGGGTGCCAAGAGAAGAGCTGTGGTACTGTATGAGGAAGTCAGGAGTAGCAGAGAAGTATGTCAGAGTGGTGCAGGACATGTATGAGAGGAGCAGGACAGTGGTGAGGTGTGCTGTAGGTCAGACAGAGGAGTTCAAAGTGGAGGTGGGACTGCATCAGGGATCGGCTCTGAGCCCCTTCCTGTTTGCTATAGTGATGGACCAGTTGTCAGAGGAGGTCAGACAGGAGTCTCCTTGGACAATGATGTCTGCAGATGACATTGTGATCTGTAGTGAGAGCAGGGAGCAGGTGGAGGAAAACCTGGAGAGGTGGAGGTTTGCGCTGGAGAGAAGAGGAATGAAAGTCAGTCGTAGTAAGACTGAGTACATGTGTGTGAATGAAAGGGAGGGAAGTGGAACAGTAAGGTTACAGGCTGAAGAGGTGAAGAAGGTACAGGAGTTTAAGTACTTGGGGTCAACAGTCCAGGGTAATGGAGAGTGTGGGAAAGAGGTAAAGAAGCGAGTGCAGGCAGGTTGGAATGGGTGGAGAAAGGTGTGGGGAGTTCTGTGTGATAGGAAAATATCAGCGAGAATCAAGGGGAAGGTGTACAGGACAGTGGTGAGACCGGCCATGCTGTATGGTTTAGAGACAGTGTCACTGAGGAAGAGACAGGAGTCAGAGCTAGAGGTAGCAGAGCTGAAGATGTTGAGGTTCTCTTTGGGAGTGACAAGATTGGACAGGATTAGGAACGAGTACATCAGAGGGACAGCTCATGTTGGACGTTTCGGGGACAAAGTTAGGGAGGCCAGATTAAGATGGTTTGGACATGTTCAGAGGAGGGACAGTGAGTATATTGGTAGGAGAATGTTGGACATGGAGCTGCCAGGCAGGAGGCAAAGAGGAAGGCCAAAGAGGAGGTATATGGATGGAATTAATGAGGATATGAAGCTAGTGGGTGCAAGTGTTGAGGATGCAGAAGATAGGGATAGGTGGAGAGAGATGATTCACTGTGGCGACCCCTGAAGGGAAAAGCCGAAAGAAGAAGAAGAAGAAGAAGAAGAAGAAGAAGAAGAAGAAGAAGAAGATCACATAAACTGAGTCAAAATGTAGAATCATTGACACAGTGAAGTTTTTTAGTAAGGAGATCGATATTTATCATTTGTTAAAGGAGTGTCAAGCTGTAACCTTTCACTTTTAAATAACTTTTTATTTTTAATTAGTTTCATAACAGAGCAGTTCACAATTTGTCGATTCTTTACAACATGACAAACTTAATATTTTTGTATTATTAATTTCATTTCATTTAAGAGTGAAGAAAGTCAGCATGGTGAGGAAACGTCTGTTTTTAGCTGTAACTGTGAACAGGAGCGAACTTGTTTCACAGACATTCAAAGAATTCTTTAAAGTAACTACATGAATAAAAATAATATATACTTTTATGTGTATTCGTTATATGTTTTAATTAAAAGGTAAATTGCTGTGGTTTAAGAGAAATAAATAAATCGCTTTAGCGTGTATTAGCATGGATGCTAACAGAAACTTTGCTTCATTAACACAGTTTGCTTTCGATTGTTTTGCTAAAACAGCGCTTTTAAAAGTGTTTTATTCTAACGCATTATATTAAAACTGAGCATTTTGTATCAGATTTGTCGTTCAAAACGACTCAATTCACGTGTGCTTAAGTTTTGGTTCAGACTGCTAACTTTTGTAGCAGCATAAACTTTTATATTGAAACGTCATCACTCTGGCGGCCATGTTTTTTCTTCATCCTCAGACCTCTCCTCCCCCCCCCTCCCCACTCCTAAAATCACAGGCGCTTGTCGTGTCCGCGCTCTCGCCGCTTTTTTTTAATGGCTTGCTTGAAGCTGAAAATTTCTCCCAGTCCCAAATCCTGTTAAACATCACCAATTTTACTCCTCCAGCCTCACCTTAATGGCAGCGTGTCGCAGGAAATGAGCGTTTCCCAGCGCCGTGCCATGCATATTTTGTGAGCACGACCGCTGATGCTAGCCTCTGGATTGTTGTTGTTGTTGTTATTATTGTTGTTGTTGTTGTTGTTAGCTAGCAGCCAGGTTGCTCACTCGGCTAGCTAATTATGGATGCCTGCCTGGCTAGCTAGGGTTTATAAACGTGTAGCTTGTTTGTTTTTGTTTGTTTTTTCTTTTTGTGCATTTAGAGAGTAAAGTCAAGGCGAGCTGTTTAGTTTTTTTTGTTTGTTTTTGTTTTATTTTGGCTAAGGATGAGTAGGAAACATCACCATTACAAAGGAGCTGAAGTGAGCTGCTGCGTCAAATATTTCCTCTTCGGCTTTAATATTATATTTTGGGTGAGTATTTGAACAAAATGTGTTTATTTTCCATATCTAAATCTTTATAAGTAGCTCACTGTTGTGCTGTCTTTATTTCACCTCGTTTTATCTCAGGAAGTGTGGATGTGCTTCACTTACATGTGCTCTTAAAAATAAATAAATAAATAGACACAACTTCATAATCTTGTAATAAAGCCAATGATTCGCTTTAAAAAATGGCCAGACGTCTTGGGGGAAAAAAAAATGAAAACATTTTTTAAACATCTTTCCATCATTCTGAAACC
>JAUCMX010000013.1:21764509-21782009 GCA_033459395.1 Hemibagrus guttatus
CACACTTACATACACACTATATACTTACACTACTACACTATACAGTACACACTTACAGTACACACTATATACTTACACTACTACACTATACAGTACACACTTACAGTACACACTATATACTTACACTACTACACTATACAGTACACACTTACACTACACACTATACAGTACAACTTACACTACTACACTATACAGTACACACTTACACTACACACTATACAGTACACACTTACACTACACACTATATACTTACACTACTACACTATACAGTACACACTTACACTACACACTATATACTTACACTACTACACTATACAGTACACACTTACACTACACACTATATACTTACACTACTACACTATACAGTACACACTTACAGTACACACTATATACTTACACTACTACACTATACAGTACACACTTACACTACACACTATATACTTACACTACTACACTATACAGTACACACTTACAGTACACACTATATACTTACACTACTACACTATACAGTACACACTTACACTACACACTATACAGTACACACTATATACTCACACTACTACACTATATACTTACACTACTACACTATACAGTACACACTTACACTACACACTATATACTCACACTACTACACTATACAGTACACACTTACAGTACACACTATATACTTACACTACTACACTATACAGTACACACTTACACTACACACTATATACTCACACTACTACACTATACAGTACACACTTACCCCTACACCCCTATATACTTACACTACTACACTATACAGTACACACTTACAGTACACACTATATACTCACACTACTACACTATACAGTACACACTTACAGTACACACTATATACTTACACTACTACACTATACAGTACACACTTACAGTACACACTATATACTTACACTACTACACTATACAGTACACACTTACACCGTACACACTATATACTTACACTACTACACTATACAGTACACACTTACACTACACACTAAAATACACACTATACACTACACACTACTACACTTACACTACACACTATACACCTACTACACTAACAGTACACACATTACACTACACACTATACAGTACACACTTACACTACACACTATATACTTACACTACTACACTATACAGTACACACTTACACTACACACTATATACTTACACTACTACACTATACAGTACACACTTACAGTACACACTATATACTACACTACTACACTATACAGTACACACTTACAGTACACACTATATACTTACACTACTACACTATACAGTACACACTTACACTACACACTATATACTTACACTACTACACTATACAGTACACACTTACACTACTACACTATACAGTACACACTATATACAGTACACACTATACAGTACACACTTACACTACTACACTATACAGTACACACTTACAGTACACACTATATACTTACACTACTACACTATACAGTACACACTTACAGTACACACTATATACTTTACACTACTACACTATACAGTACACACTTACACTACACACTATATACTTACACTACTACACTATACAGTACACACTCCACTACACACTACAGTACACACTATATACTTACACTACTACACTATACAGTACACACTTACACTACACACTATACTCACACTACTACACTATACAGTACACACTTACACTACACACTATATACTTACACTACTACACTATACAGTACACACTTACAGTACACACTATATACTCACACTACTACACTATACAGTACACACTTACAGTACACACTATATACTTACACTACTACACTATACAGTACACACTTAAAAAAGTACACACTATATACTCACACTACTACACTATACAGTACACACTTACACTACTACACTATACAGTACCTTACACTACTACACTACAGTACTACAATATACAGTACACACTTATCTTACCTACTACACTATACAGTACACACTTACACTACACACTATATACTTACACTACTACACTATACAGTACACACTTACACGACTACACTATAAGTACTTACACTACTACACTATACAGTACACACTTACACTACACACTATATACTCACACTACTACACTATACAGTACACACTTACACTACACACTATATACTTACACTACTACACTATACAGTACACACTTACAGTACACACTATATACTTACACTACTACACTATACAGTACACACTTACAGTACACACTATATACTTACACTACTACACTATACAGTACACACTTACAGTACACACTATATACTTACACTACTACACTATACAGTACACACTTACAGTACACACTATATACTTACACTACTACACTATACAGTACACACTCACACTACTACACTATACAGTACACACTATACTCACACTACTACACTATACAGTACACACTTACACTACTACACTACAGTACACAATTACACTACACACTATACAGTACACAATTACACTACACACTATATACTTACACTACTACACTATACAGTACACACTTACAGTACACACTATATACTTACACTACTACACTATACAGTACACACTCACACTACTACACTATACAGTACACACTATATACTCACACTTACACTATACAGTACACACTTACACTACACACTATACAGTACACATTACAGTACACACTATATACTTACACTACTACACTATACAGTACACACATTACACTACTACACTATACAGTACACACTTACAATACACACTATATACTTACACTACTACACTATACAGTACACAATTACACTACACACTATATACTTACACTACTACACTATACAGTACACACTTACAGTACACACTATATACTTACACTACTACACTATACAGTACACACTTACAATACACACTATATACTTACACTACTACACTATACAGTACACACTTACAATACACACTATATACTTACACTACTACACTATACAGTACACACTTACACTACTACACTATACAGTACACATTACACTACTACATTTTAATACAGTACACAACTTAAAACCCTTAAAACCCCTATATACTTACACTACTACACTATACAGTACACACTTACAGTACACACTATATACTTACACTACTACACTATACAGTAAAACCCCCTTACAATAAAACCCCTATATACTTACACTACTACACTATACAGTACACACTTACACTACTACACTATACAGTACACAATTACACTACACACTATACAGTACACACTTACACTACACACTATATACTTACACTACACACTATACAGTACACACTTACACTACACACTATATACTTACACTACTACACTATACAGTACACACTTACACTACACACTATATACTTACACTACTACACTATACAGTACACACTTAAAACTACACACTATATACTTACACTACTACACTATACAGTACACACTTACAGTACACACTATATACTTACACTACTACACTATACAGTACACACTTAAAACTACACACTATATACTTACACTACTACACTATACAGTACACACTTAAAAGTACACACTATATACTTACACTACTACACTATACAGTACACACTTACAGTACACACTATTCCCACATACACACTTACAGTCCCCTACACTTTAAAAACATTACACACATTACCCCCTACACACTATACAGTACAAAACTTACACTACACACTATATCCCTTACACTACACACTATACAGTACAAAACTTACAGTACACACTATATACTTACACTACTACACTATACAGTACACACTTAAAAGTACACACTATATACTTACACTACTACACTATACAGTACACACTTAAAAGTACACACTATATACTTACACTACTACACTATACAGTAAAATTACTCACACTATATACTTACAGTACACACTATATACTCACACTACTACACTATACAGTACACACTTACACTACTACACTATACAGTACACATTACACTACACACTATACAGTACACACTTACATACACACTATATACTTACACTACTACACTATACAGTACACACTTACATACACACTATATACTTACACTACTACACTATACAGTACACACTTACACTACTACACTTTACAGTACACATTACACTACACACTATATACTTACACTACTACACTATACAGTACACACTTACAGTACACACTATATACTTACACTACTACACTATACAGTACACACTTACAATACACACTATATACTTACACTACTACACTATACAGTACACACTTACAATACACACTATATACTTACACTACTACACTATACAGTACACACTTACAATACACACTATATACTTACACTACTACACTATACAGTACACACTTACACTACACACTTTACATACACATTACACTAACATAAACTTACACTACACACTATACATACACACTTACAGTACACACTATATACTTACACTACTACACTATACAGTACACACTTACAATACACACTATATACTTACACTACACACTATACAGTACACAATTACACTACACACTATATACTTACACTACTACACTATACAGTACACACTTACAGTACACACTATATACTTACACTACTACACTATACAGTACACACTTACAATACACACTATATACTTACACTACTACACTATACAGTACACACTTACAATACACACTATATACTTACACTACTACACTGTAAAAAAAGTACACACTTACACTACTACACTTTACAGTACACGATTACACTACACACTATACAGTACACATTACATACACACTATATACTTACACTACTACACTATACAGTACACACTTACAGTACACACTATATACTTACACTACTACACTATACAGTACACACTTAAAAGTACACACTATATACTTACACTACTACACTATACAGTACACACTTACACTACTACACTTACAGTACACATTACACTACACACTATACAGTACACATTACACTACACACTATATACTTACACTACACACTATACAGTACACACTTACACTACACACTATATACTTACACTACTACACTATACAGTACACACTTACATACACACTATAACTTACACTACTACACTATACAGTACACACTTACATACACACTATATACTTACACTACTACACTATACAGTACACACTTACATACACACTATATACTTACACTACTACACTATACAGTACACACTTACATACACACTATATACTTACACTACTACACTATACAGTACACACTTACATACACACTATATACTTACACTACTACACTATCACATACACACTTACACTACTACACTATACAGTACACACTTACACTACTACACTATACATTACACAATTACACTACACACTATACAGTACACACTTACACTACACACTAATACTTACACTACACACTATACAGTACACAATTACACTACACACTATATACTTACACTACTACACTATACAGTACACACTTACAGTACACACTATATACTTACACTACTACACTATACAGTACACACTTACATACACACTATATACTTACACTACTACACTATACAGTACACACTTACAATACACACTATATACTTACACTACTACACTATACAGTACACACTTACACTACTACACTATACAGTACACATTACACTACACACTTTACAGTAACAACAATTACCACTACACACTATACAGTACACACTTACATACACACTATATACTTACACTACTACACTATACAGTACACACTTACATACACACTATAACTTACACTACTACACTATACAGTACACACTTACACTACACACTATATACTTACACTACTACACTATACAGTACACACTTACATACACACTATATACTCACACTACACACTATACAGTACACACTTACATACACACTATATACTTACACTACACACTATACAGTACACACTTACATACACACTATATACTTACACTACACACTATACAGTACACACTACACTACACACTATATCCCAACTACTACACTATACAGTACACACTTACACTACACACTATACACTTACACTTACACTATACAGTACACACTTACACTACACACTATATACTCACACTACTACACTATACAGTACACACTATATACTCACACTACTACACTATACAGTACACACTTACACTACACACTATATACTTACACTACACACTATACAGTACACAATTACACTACACACTATATACTTACACTACTACACTATACAGTACACACTTACAGTACACACTATATACTTACACTACTACACTATACAGTACACACTTACAATACACACTATATACTTACACTACTACACTATACAGTACACACTTACAGTACACACTATACTTACACTACTACACTGTACAGTACACACTTACACTACTACACTTTACAGTACACGATTACACTACACACTATACAGTACACAATTACACTACACACTATATACTTACACTACTACACTATACAGTACACACTTACAGTACACACTATATACTTACACTACTACACTATACAGTACACACTTACAGTACACACTATATACTTACACTACTACACTATACAGTACACACTTACACTACTACACTTTACAGTACACGATTACACTACACACTATACAGTACACAATTACACTACACACTATATACTTACACTACACACTATACAGTACACACTTACAGTACACACTATATACTTACACTACTACACTATACAGTACACACTTACAATACACACTATATACTTACACTACTACACTATACAGTACACACTTACAATACACACTATATACTTACACTACTACACTATACAGTACACACTTACACTACACACTATATACTTACACTACTACACTATACAGTACACACTTACAATACACACTATATACTTACACTACTACACTATACAGTACACACTTACAATACACACTATATACTTACACTACTACACATACAGTACACACTTACACTACTACACTATACAGTACACACTTACACTACTACACTTTACAGTACACGATTACACTACACACTATACAGTACACAATTACACTACACACTATATACTTACACTACACACTATACAGTACACACTTACAGTACACACTATATACTTACACTACTACACTATACAGTACACACTTACAATACACACTATATACTTACACTACTACACTATACAGTACACACTTACAATACACACTATATACTTACACTACTACACTATACAGTACATACTCACACTATATACTTACACTACACACTATATACACACACTACTACACTATACAGTACACACTTACACTACTACACTTTACAGTACACGATTACACTACACACTATACAGTACACACTTACAGTACACACTATATACTTACACTAACACTATACAGTACACACTTACAGTACACACTATATACTTACACTACTACACTATACAGTACAACTACACTACACACTATACATACACACTATATACTCACACTACTACACTATACAGTACACACTTACACTACTACACTATACAGTACACAATTACACTACACACTATACAGTACACACTTACACTACACACTATATACTCACACTACACACTATACAGTACACACTTACACTACACACTATATACTCACACTACACACTATACAGTACACACTTACACTACACACTATATACCACACTACTACACTATACAGTACACACTTACACTACACACTATACACTTACACTACTACACTATACAGTACACACTTACACTACACACTATATACTCACACTACTACACTATACAGTACACACTATATACTCACACTACTACACTATACAGTACACACTTACACTACTACACTATACAGTACACAATTACACTACACACTATACAGTACACAATTACACTACACACTATATACTTACACTACTACACTATACAGTACACACTTACAGTACACACTATATACTTACACTACTACACTATACAGTACACACTTACAATACACACTATATACTTACACTACTACACTATACAGTACACACTTACAGTACACACTATATACTTACACTACTACACTGTACAGTACACACTTACACTACTACACTTTACAGTACACGATTACACTACACACTATACAGTACACAATTACACTACACACTATATACTTACACTACTACACTATACAGTACACACTTACAGTACACACTATATACTTACACTACTACACTATACAGTACACACTTACAGTACACACTATATACTTACACTACTACACTATACAGTACACACTTACACTACTACACTTTACAGTACACGATTACACTACACACTATACAGTACACACTTACAGTACACACTATATACTTACACTATTACACTATACAGTACACACTTACAGTACACACTATATACTTACACTACTACACTATACAGTACACAATTACACTACACACTATACAGTACACACTTACACTACACACTATATACTCACACTACACACTATACAGTACACACTTACACTACACACTATATACTCACACTACACACTATACAGTACACACTTACACTACACACTATATACTCACACTACTACACTATACAGTACACACTTACACTACACACTATACACTTACACTACTACACTATACAGTACACACTTACACTACACACTATATACTCACACTACTACACTATACAGTACACGCTTACGTTGCACAAACACACTACACACGCACACTACTCACTTTACACTACACATTACACACCACACTTACACTGCTACAGTACACATAGCTCACTATATTCTTACACTACACTCTTACACACTGTTACACTGTCAGGGAATGTCGTACTCTGGCTCAAGAAACTGCAAGACTTTCTTAAATCCTTCCCCCTCGACGAAACTTAAAGGAAGCCGATCTCTTGAGATCATGTTTGCTATGAGCCGAGCGGGCTTCTCGGCACGCTCGGGAGTACATCTCCGCCTAGTTGAAGTCGCGAACGTGGTGATGGGCTGTGTCTTTATTACTAGGCTGGACAGTTATTACATTTCAGTGCATGGACTCAGTATGATTCCTCCTTGTAGTGGTGCTGTTGTGATAACTCGGTTTCCCCTGACAGATTTTGCACGCTACATGTTCTTCGTCAAAGCTTAGATTCATAGGACGCCATTTTGTCATCAAACACAATCAACTTGTTTCCACTGCACGCTCCACAGCGCCACCTAATATTTACACTACACAGTGGAGTATAACAGTATGAGAGTTGAGATGCTCCTCGTGTCTTTAACACGTTTGTTGATGCGATGCTCCTGTTGTGTCCTTTCTTGGAGAATCCTTAACAGGCTTTTTTCCCCCCTTTTTTGGACTTGTAGTTACATAGACAAAACATCGCCGCCGCTTCAGGAAGTCGTGTTTACGTTCAAATGCGTAAGAATGTTCAAATCGAAATGAATGATCAATTTGTCTATTAATGGTAACTCACTGTATTATTATTTGGGTCAGTGCTGATGTGTGATGTGTGAGCTGCTGTATTGTGTTTTGGTTTGTTTTAATCTGGACTGGACGCAGCAAGGAATCTTTTCCGGGAGCTCTGAGTCATGATGAGCGAAGGCGGTTTCTGGGGAAACTCTGGTCCTCGGCATCCCTCTCGTAGCCGTAAATTCCATCCAGCTTGCGGTTTTGTCTCTTGTACTCGGTGATGAATGGTGTGTGTTGTGCCTAAAACCCCCCTCTGGACGACTCGGAGCTCATTTCCACCCCCGCCTCCGTCTCTTTAACGTTCCCTGCCTGAGAATCTTAACCTTTCATTATGTGCCACTGAAACTGTCTTTGTTAGAGGACAAATACCAACAACACTAACCCTGATTACATACAATACATCCTTCTCTCTCTCTCTCTTTCTCTGTCTTTCTCTGTCCCCCCACCTCTCTCTCTCTCTCTCTCTCTCTCTCTCTCTCTCTGTCCCCCCCACCTCTCTCTCTCTCTCTCTCTCTCTCTCTCTCTCTCTCTCTCTCTCTCTCCCCCCCCCTCTCTCTCTCTCTCTGTCCCCTCCACCTCTCTCTTTGTCTCTATATCTCTCTCTTTCTCTATCCCTCTCTCTCCCCCTCTTTCTCTCTCTGTCTCTGTATCTCTCTTTTTCTCTATCCCTCTCTCTATCCATCTCTCTCTTTCTCTCTCTCTGTTGCTCTCTCTCTGTCCCCCCCTCTCTCTGTCTCTCTCTCTTTCTCTGTCTCTTTCTGTCCCCCACCTCTCTCCCTCTTTCTTTCTTTCTTTCTCTGCCCCCCCCACATCTCTCTCTCTCTCTGCCCCCCCCACATCTCTCTCTCTCTCTCTCTCTCTCCGCCCCTCTCTCTCTCTCTCTCTCTCTCTCTCTCTCTCTCTTTCTCTCTCTCTCTCTCTTTCTTTCTTTCTTTCTTTCTTTCTTTCTTTAGAGTGAGTTCGAAATATAAGAAGCTAAAAGAAAAAGAACAATTTTACAATTATGTACTGCAAAATGAAATAAGTCCGCTAGTCGTTGTCCAGCATTTCAGCTACGAAGTGAAGAATACAGCGTTGTTGAGGTGATATCCGAGGGGGCGTGGCCAGATATCATGTTACACCATTACAGCAGGAAAAGTAATATAGGATTACGAGACGTTTTTATTTTATTTTTGTGGATATTTAAACTACAGACACAATCCGAGATGGCCGCCACGCCATGATGGTTAACCGGTCCAGATTGCTAGTCAGCGTGATATGGGTGATTCCTGACACCTTCATGTCCTGTGTATCTCGTGAGGACGTGAACTTCCTTTTAACGTCACGAAGCATCGTGGCTTGGACAGATTTCCATTTCCTTTTGTCTTTCCTGCCAGGGATTTTCTCTCGCTGTTGGATCTGAGCGCACAGCCGATGACGTATATCCTTGACCCGGTTCAGCGAGAGACTGGTCCAAACTTCCCTCAATTGACCACAGCAGCCGTTACAGCCATGACGTTTTTCAGAACACAGGGACACGCGAACTCGACGGCACGTAAATCGGAGCGTTGCCATAGGGCTCGTGTTGACCCTCTGTGTTAGACTTTATGGAGTTTTATCCAACGAGCATTTATTAGGATATCTTAGTTACACACACACACACACACACACACACACACACAGAGTTTACCACTTTAATGCTTATTTCTCATAGGGTTTTAATCCTGGTTCGGTTTTCAGGATTCTGTCCACTTATTGTCATGACACACTCGTTTAAGTCCATGGGTATGCAGTTAACAAAGTGTGTGTGTGTGTGTGTGTGTGTATGTGTGTGTGAGAGGGAGAGAAAAGTGAATGAACTCTTAAGGAGCTCAATTCAGCTATTGTATTGGGTGACTATTGTCTCTCTCTGTTACACACACACTTATTCACTAAAGTAGACAAAGAACTTGGATTGTGTGTGCGTGTGTGTGCGCGTGCACACATGTGAGAGAGCATTTGCGGTCAGATGGAGATTGAGCCTTCGTTCCTGTGCATATTCATGAGACAGCAAGAAACACTAAGCAACTGTGTGTGTGTGTGTGTGTGTGTGTGTGTGTGCGCGCACGAATTTGTACTCAGACACATCCGTCAGGTTTAGATGGCAGATGGGAGCCACACGTCTGTTTCCCCTTTTCCTCCGTTGTTCCTGGAGTGACACTACGTTCCTGCCATTTCCCAGCATGCTCCATGCGTCCACACACACACACACACACACTCTCTCTGACTCATTCTGACCAAAACACATGAATCAGGAGTTGAATCATGGCTCATTAAAGTGTTTACACGTGATGTGATCTGACTCGGAGTGAAAACAGAGGTGTGGGAAAAACGTAGAAGAAAGCGACTTGTTTTTCACTAAAAGTGTTCTGAGAGTCATTTGAGGTATGAGTCAGGTATTATGAGGTATTATATCACTTTCTGTCAACAGTGCATCACACACACACACACACACACACACACACGCAGTAATGCCTAGTGAACGATGTTCCATCCAGAGGGATAGGTGAATTAATGGCGTCTGATCTAAAATTTTAAATGAGGCGTATCGGCGTCTCCCACGTTGAACGCTCGATGTCATCATGTCCCATCTAAACTAGCGGAGAACATCGACAAAGCAGGCACCGCTGTTGATGTCAGGGGTTTAACTAGCGAGTATTTTGCTATCTATTGATTAATCTGTTGTCACGGAGATCTGATCCAGGCTGAAGATGTCTGATCTGTCAGTAACAGCGCTGATGTTTCTCTGTGTTACTCTGTCACTTGGTGCTTGGACCCCATCGCTCTTATTCAAAATCCTGTCTTATGTAACTAAAGCTGTCATCACGCTAGTCTGAGGAATCTCCGCTGCGAATATGGCGGCAACCGGATATGACATCACACACCACTTGGCGACGCTGCAAATCTGGCAGCTTTTCTTTTTCTGACCTTTCATATTCTTTTAAATTTGTATCATATAACACCAGTTGGAGTGACCCGGCTATTACCAGGGCTTCCTCCATCTTGGCTTTTCTGAAGAGGTCACTAGAGGTCGTGAACTTCATCTTAGGAATTTACTGCATGTCTTAATATGTTGCTTTCTTTTAAAGCAAATTTCAATTTAAACGCTGACAATCAGCCATTATGTTCAATCCACTCACAGGTGAACAGCGCTGATTATCTCGTTACCATGGCAGCCGTAAAGGGGTGGGATATACACCAATCAGGCATAACATTGTGAGCAGTGAGAGGTGAAGTGAATGACACTGATGATCTGTGGTCCAAGGAAGGAACAGTGGTGAACTGGCGACAGGGTCATGGGCGGTCAAGGCTCAATGATGCACGTGGGAAGCGAAGGCTGGCCCGTGTGATCCGATCCAACAGACGAGCTACTGTTGCTGTTACTTGCTGAAGAAGTTAATGCTGGTTCTGATAGAAAGCTGTCAGAATACACAGTGCATGACGGGTCAGGGCTGTTTTGGTAGCAAAAGGGGGACCAACACAATTAGGCAGGTGGTCATAATGTTATGGCTGATCGCTGTATTTGAGCTTCTGTTCTTGATGTGCATGTGTTAGAAGCAGGAAAAATCGGCAAGTCTAAGAATCTGAGCCTCTTTCACGAAACCAGATTGTGATTCAAACACGTTCCTTAAACTTTATGGATTAACGGCTCCATGTTGCCTGAACAGCAACTTTTTTTTTTTATTGTTTTCAGTGAAATAAAGCAGTAGTTTATTGGGCTGTGTCCCAATCCACATTAGTGGAAAGTATATACTGATACACTGTAGTTAGTGTACACTTTACTGCTCTAGTATGCTGTTAGAAATGAAGTGTTTATCTGTTTTTCCTACATGTGGTGAGGTTCTTCGACATCAGGGCACTGAAGAGGAATAGAAGTGGGCAAGAGAGAAATAAAGAGATTTAAGAGCCAATGAAATGGGGAGAGAGAGAGAGAGAGAGAGAGAGAGAAGGGAAGCTTGTTGGTGGTATAGAGTTAGAAGGTGTAGAAAGAGCAGTGCTGTACGTCTGTAATCCCCTGGGATTAGTCGCAGCTGGAGGCTATGGGATGGGATTATGGGATTTTACGACGGCTGATACCGGACCTCTGACTCGTGCCTTATTGCTCTTCATCCTCGAACAATACGTGATGATGTTATAAATCAGAGAACAATGTGTGCAATAAAAAAACAAAACGAACATAAACAGCTGAGTTATAAATAAAATAAATAATCGAGTTCACTCCTTAAAAGATGAACCTCTCTAGTCTGCATGAGTCTGTGCTCATGATGGCCTCAGATCTCTCTTCTCAGCTGACAGAGGAACCCGATGTGGTCAGCTGCTGTTGTAGCTCATTCTTCTACTACTAGTGGTGTAGCTCAAGTGGTTAAGGCTCTGGGCTGTTGATCAGAAGGTTGCGGTTCAAGCTGCTAAGCACTGCTAAGCTGCCACTGCTGGGCAATTGAGCAAGGCCCTTAACCCTCTCTGCTCCAGGGGCAGCTGTATCATAGCTACCCCTGTGCTCTGACCCCAACTTCCTTAGCTGGGATATGTGAAGAAAAGAATTCCACCGTGCTGTAATGTATGTGTGGGGATAATAATAAAGGGCGGTGTTAGCTCAAGTGGTTAAAGCTCTGGGTCGTTGACCGGAAAATCAGGGTTCAAGCCCACTGTTGGGCCCTTGATTAAAGCCCCCAAACCACCCTGCTCCAGGGGCGCTGCGTCATGCTTGACCCTGCGCTCTGACCCCAAACCCCAAGCATGGGATATTTGAAGAAAGAATTTCACTGTGCTGTAATGTATATGTGACAAAGACAACTTATCTTAATCCACCTCAAGCTTTTAATGATCTGAGATGCTTTTCTGCTCAGCACGGCTGTAAAGAGCGATTATATGACTTACTATATCCTTCCTGTCAGCTCAGATAAGCTCCATCAAGGCATTTCCACTCAGAACTGTTTAGCATTCAGTGGTTTTTGTTTTTCACACCATTCTGTGCATAAATGAGCAACCTAATTCCTGTTGAATTGGACAGCGAGTGATGATTTCCGAGCTACAGGCTCGTCCTGTGTGTTTTAATATTTCTCTTTATAAATTAGACGGACAGCGTCAGACTCTCCAGCTCGGACATCGTAAACCCAGAGATTTCACGTACCGTGTTTGACGCAGGCGTCCTCACACTTATCTCATTAAGTCACTCTTGGAAAAGAACACATTTAAATATATTTTCCTCCTCCGTCGGTTTGTTATTGATGCCGCATCTGCCACATCGCTCAATCCTCTTCAGACAGCAAGCCCATCTGCTACGATATCGGCCCTCGCCAGTAATGCAAAGGATTCTGGGTAAGAGGCTGTCGCTTAGCAGGCTTTAATGAGGGTTTGAGTGAAAAGAGCAAAGCTTAAGAACCGTGAAACGAGACGCGAAGGAGAAGCGCAAGGCCACGAGGGACAGGCCTTATATCAGAGCAGGGTGTGTAGGATGGGGATGAATTGTATAAGTGGTTTAATCTGATTGTGGTGTGTGTGTGTGTGTGTGTGTGTGTGTGTTTTTTAGTTGCTGGGAGCAGCATTCCTGGCAATCGGACTCTGGGCATGGGCTGAAAAGGCAAGTAGACAACACAAAGAGCTGAAGAAACACCGGTGATTCATGACATACCTGACATTCCTCTGTTTTTTCTTTTTTCCTTAACAACACATACACACACACCTTCTCCGCTTACTGATACACTCCTGCACCGTTAGTTTAAATTGTACGTTTTAGCGTTTTTTTTTTTTGTTACCGTGTGTTCGAGTCCTCTGGGATGTTCGTATTTACAGGTTAAGAAGTGAACTAAATGCAGAAGGAAATACGCAGCATGTTTTGCTTTTTGTTGTTTTTAGTCAGTCACTCTCTCTCCTCTAGACGCTTCCATCTCAACCAGTTTGCTTCCATCTCAACCAGTTTGCTTCCATCTCGACCAGTTTGCTTCCATCTCGACCAGTTTGCTTCCATCTCAACCAGTTTGCTTGTATTTCAGTAATTTACTGCATCATAACTGAAATCAGCTCTGAGACGAGAAAAAGAAATCAATTTCAGCAAATTGCCCCACAGCTACAGACGTTACATCCACTCGTTCCACCGTGTTTTCTTACGGACACTGACACCAAGTCGGAAACTCTGAGCTCAAAGAGTTTCCAACTCGTAATTCCCGCTTTGTGGTGGCCTTCATGTGCGTTCACATAAATGTAGATACAGTCTTTCCCACATGACTCCAATACACCAATAGATTTAATGTAGTGGAACAGCAGAGAGACAAATTACCTCCTGTTCTCACTTACTGTATAACCCTCTCTCTCACTCTCTCTCACACACACACACACACACACACACACCACTCTCTCTCTCTCTCTCTCTCACTCTCTCTCTATCTCACTCTCTATCTCACTCTCTCTCTCTCTCTCTCTCTCTCTCTCTCTCTCTCTCTCTCTCTCTCTCTCTCACTCTCTCTCTCACACACACACTCACACACTCACTCTCTCTCTCTCTCTCTCTCTCTCTCTCACTCTCTCTCACACTCTCTCTCTCTCTCTCATACTCTCTCACTCTCTCTCACATACATGATTTTATAAATGTGTGGTTTCTATGGTAACGTTTGTGTTTCCGCAGGGCGTGCTTTCGAACCTGTCGTCCATCACGGATCTGGGCGGCTTTGACCCCGTGTGGCTCTTCATCGTAGTCGGAGGGGTGATGTTCGTCCTCGGCTTCGCAGGCTGCATCGGTGCTCTGAGAGAAAACACCTTCCTGCTCAAATTTGTGAGTTTTGCACTGTTCCTGTGTGTGTGTGTGTGTGTGTTTCCTGCAGATGTTTGGCTAGGTTTCCTCTTCCCCAATCGTTTCAAGGTTTATTCAGTCCCTTGTGGAAATAAGGATGGAATTAATTACTCGCTTGAGTGGAGCAAATCCACAACAAAGTCTAAGCAAACATTTTTCTGAACACCACACGCCCGGCCTGAGCACAGCCGATCTATATGAAAAAGAGAGAGAAGTTTCTATATAAATGATTAACCATTATAATGTAAAAGTGATCCTTAATGTAATTTTTTAATCCTTAATGTAAATTCTTGATGTCTACCCATTGGTTGAGGGTGAAGGCTAAAATTATATTCACACAAGTCTCCAGTCGCTGTACTATGACGTCATCAGGAGGCGTTCCTTACTACCGGTTGCCATAGTAATATCATTTATCAGTGGGTGGAGCAGATAGCAATTCGGATCCATTTTCTTGCGGCTGAAATGAATAATTCTTGAGGAATATTTGCGTATAAAATTCAGCAGTGTTTATCTGCATCATATCATACGAGATAAAGGAGTATGATCTTTCACATGACCTCTTAAGTATCTGCACGAAACGCTAGTGGACACGCCCACTAGTCACCAAAGCTGTCTGTCTCTCATGGCTCCAGAAATCTCCGAACGATCTCCGTTCACCGAATGCATCATTTCAAACTGCTGCTCCTGCTGCACCACAGGGCTGTGGAACAGTCGGAGGAAAAGCGCTGGTCGCCCTCTTCCGCATAATTGAGCCCACAGATGGCCATGATTGGCTAGTGTCACTATGATTGATGGGGGGGGGGATTTTGCCCCTCCCACCCAGACAGAACAGTCTGTTTTGCTGTCCTGGGCTTCAGGCCACAACTGGAACGTGATGCAGTCTACAGTGCTTTTCTGTTGCCCTGGAAAAATTAAATGTTCTAGAAAATGAAAACACTTAATATTAAAACTCACCCTTAAAATATATATATATATATATATATATATGTGTGGATAGATAGACATTTATTTATCTATTTTTATATTTAAAAAAAAATAATATAATAAATAAAACATTTGTTGTTTATAATAAAAATAATTACAAAAAATAATGTTTTTTAGAGTGGGTTTTGATATCAATATTTGTTTCATTTACCAAAAGTGTATATATAAATATATTTATTTTTAATGTTTTTTTTTTTTTTTTTTTTTTTTTTTTTTAATTTATAAATTTTTTGAAGT
>JAUCMX010000013.1:21787009-21867009 GCA_033459395.1 Hemibagrus guttatus
GAGGCTTGTGTATCAGAAGTGACCGCGTGTTCCTGTGCTCTTTCCAGGAAGATGTTCTGAACACCCAGTGCGGATACGACGTGCGGCTTCAAGCAGTAAGTACCTTCATCATCATCATCATCATCATCATCATCATAATCATACAGTGGCCAAGAAGTGCAAAACACAATAACAAATCTAAAAACACAAGGACGATTCAGACAAACCGTAAGAGGTAGGTATAGATTGTTAATGAAATTCTAAACAGGAAGTCCAGCAGGCTGCAGCAGTAGAAAGTGGACTGGTGTGTGTATGAATGCAGCTCTGCTCTTATAGCGTTCCTTACATCCTTTAATCTGGAATAGTTTGTTTACAAATCCAAAATTACGCCATGTGAACTTACTCAAAGTAGTGCTGAAGGAATTCCAGTTTCTTATAAAGATATATATATATATGTTTATTTTCTTAGATTTAAAGTTTAACTAAAAAATGTAAAAAATGGTTTAAAGTGAACGCAGAACTCCACACACGTACAAGAAATAAAGTTAGATACACAATTTCCTACTTCCTGTATATCCTGAGTGACAGATGTCTCATCCAATCAGAGGCAAGAATTCCATTCGCAAAATATACTTACCTTTTCCGGTTTGTCTGAATCATCCTTGTGTTTTCTGATTTGTTATTTTGTTTTCTGATTTTTTTTTATTTTGTTTTCCTTTTTTTTGTTTTCTGATGTTTTGTTTGCCAATTTGTTATTTTGTTTTCCGTTTTTTTATTTTGTTTTTGGTTTTGTTATCTTGTTTTCCGTTTTTTTTTTCTTTCTTTTTTTTTTTGTAGATTTTTTTATTTTGTTTTCCGATTTGTTTTGTTTTTGGAATTATTTTTTTCTGCACTTCTCGGCCACCATATCACCGATCATCATCATCATCATCATCATCATCATCATCATCATCATCACACTTATCAGCTCCAGTGGATTAACAGTGTCTCTGCTTCCTCACACCATCACACCTGATGTTGATGTTGATGATGTTCCTCAAACAGCACTGTGTTATTCCTTCCTTCTTGCACAGTTCAAGCCTTTTACAGTTCAAACTGTCAGTGTAGAAAGCTCCGCCTCCTACATTTCTAACCTCCTTATGTTCTCTACATGCATATGATCTTCCAGAATAGTCCGTTTACATCAATTATTTTAGATTTAATCAAGAAGCTGAATTCTTATCGTTCAGACTAGGGAACACCGGGGTTTCACTCAATACGACGCAAATCTGATTCTTAAGGGAATGATTCTAAATTTGACTGTAATGTCGAATCGATACGAGTGCCTCTGATCCAGAGCTCCATCACTCTGTCAAGGCTAAAAGTTTAGTAGGTCACGCTCTACTAATTTGCATGGGAAATGTTTGCCGTCGCGACACCACATACGGAGGGTTTATACAAATTTGCTGAGAATGTTTTTCAGCGTGTTAACAAGCTTAACCCAAAGCTAAGAGGAGTACACAGATTTTTTTTGGACTTTCCCCTTAAATCGTGCATACGTGCTTCCGGCACACTCCATACGATGAGCGTAGGATAATGATACGTGCTGTTTATAAACGTCATTGTGTTTAAATCACATTCTCTCTCTCTCTCTCAGAGACACAGAGTGAGCACTGACCCCACCCTCAGGGGGTTAAGTGCAATAATTGAACGCTTTAGCTCATGGAGCAGAGCCTGTAATAACAGTTCGAGCTGGCCAGGGTGATAATTAGCTTCCCGTTTTAGGCAGAGGAAAGTGGCGCTCTGTAATCAGGGACTCAGAGAGCTACGCCAGGCCTCGCTGCTCTCCCTCAGCGCGGGCGTGGTAAGTCACAGCACCCGCCAGCTCTGTTACCATGGCTGCGCTGTCAGAGCGGGTGATTTAGGAGCACACTGTACTCTGATTTAACTTGTGTTTTTTTATTGGATACGGGGACTAAAACGGATACAGCGTTAGATGAAGTAGCGTTTTAAAGCAGTTGCTCTGTGTGTTGATGGATATGACAACGTTTCTATGGCAACAGCTCATTCACAAGGGGGCATAGCTGCTTAGGTGTGATCGAACATTTATGGAAGGAGTCTCCATTGTCAGCACTTTTGGAACAGTCAGTATGTTTTCCCAGGCATAGGAATGTCTTCTATTCTATTCTGTTCTATTCTATTCTATTCTATTCTATTCTATTCTATTCTATTCTAGAAGATGTTACTTTCGGCTGCTCCCTGTTCGGGGTCGCCACAGCGGACCAACTGGTCTGCATAACAACTTGGCACAGGTTTTACGCCAAATGCCCTTCCTGAATCAACCATCCCATTTTTCCGGGCTTGGGACCGGCACTGCATCCAGTGGCTGGGGTTTTTTTTTTTCTATTCTATTCTATTCTATTCTATTCATATAGCCTGTACCAGATAGCACTTTGGAACAATCAGTATGTTTTCTCAGACATAGGAATGTCTTCTATTCTATTCTTAAAAATTTTCTATTCTATTCTATTCTATTTATTATTATTTTTTCTATTCACTATTATATAGCCTGTACCAGATAACACTTTGGAAAATCAGTATGTTTTCTCAGACATAGGAATGTTTTTTTTCTTTTTTTTTTTTTTATTCTATTCTATTCTATTCTTTTTTTTTTTCTTTTTCTATTCTATTCTATTCATATAGCCTGTACCAGATAACACTTTGGAACAATCAGTATGTTTTCTCAGACATAGGAATGTCTTCTATTCTATTCTATTCTATTCTATTCTATTCTTTTTTTTTTTTTTCTATTCTATTCTATTCATATAGCCTGTACCAGATAACACTTTGGAACAATCAGTATGTTTTCTCAGACATAGGAATGTTTTTTCTATTCTATTCTATTCTATTCTATTCTATTCTATTCTATTCTATTCATATAGCCTGTACCAGATAACACTTTGGAACAGTCAGTATGTTTTCTCAGACATAGGAAGTATTTTATTCTATTCTATTTTCTATTCTATTCTATTCAAATTATATAACCTGTACCAGATAACACTTTGGAACAGTCAGTATGTTTTCTCAGGCATAGGAAGTATCTATTCTATTCTATTCTATTCTATTCTATTCTATTCTATTCTATTCAAATTATATAGCCTGTACCAGATAACACTTTGGAACAATCAGTATGTTTTCTCAGACATAGGAAATCTATTCTATTCTATTCTATTCTATTCTATTCTATTATATTTATATTACCAGATAATTTAAAAGTCATATTATATTAGACATAGGAATGTATTATATTATATTCTATTATATTATATTCTTTTTCTATTCTTTTTCTATTCTAAAAGCCTGTACCAGATAGCACTTTGGAACAATCAGTATGTTTTCTCAGACATAGGAACGTATTTTATTCTATTCTATTCTATTCTATTCTATTCTATTCTATTCTATTCAAATTATATAGCCTGTACCAGATAACACTTTGGAACAGTCAGTATGTTTTCTCAGACATAGGAAATCTATTCTATTCTATTCTATTCTATTCTATTCTATTCAAATTACATAGCCTGTACCAGATAACACTTTGGAACAATCAGTATGTTTTCTCAGACATAGGAAATCTATTCTATTCTATTCTATTCTATTCTATTTATTATATTATATTAAATTTATAATTAAAAAATTTAAAATCAATATTATATTAAAAACATGTTATATTATATTATATTCTATTCTATTCTATTCTATTCTATTCTATTTATTCTATTCTATTCTATTCTATTCTATTCTATTCATAAAAGCCTGTACCAGATAACACTTTGGAACAATCAGTATGTTTTCTCAGACATAGGAAGATCTATTCTATTCTATTTTTCTATTCTATTCTATTCTATTCAAATTATATAACCTGTACCAGATAGCACTTTGGAACAGTCAATATGTTTTCTCAGACATAGGAATTTTCTTCTATTCTATTCTATTCTATTCTATTCTATTCTATTCAAAAATAGCCTGTACCAGATAACACTTTGGAACAGTCAGTATGTTTTCTCAGACATAGGAACATTTTATTCTATTCTATTCTATTCTATTCTATACAAATTATATAACCTCTACCAGATAGCACTTTGGAACAGTCAATATGTTTTCTCAGACATAAAAGGAACATTTTATTCTATTCTATTCTATTCTATTCTATTCTATTCAAATTATATAGCCTGTACCAGATAGCACTTTGGAACAGTCATATGTTTTCTCAGGCATAGGAAACATTTTATTCTATTCTATTCTATTCTATTCTATTCTATTCTATTCTATTCTATTCAAAAATAGCCTGTACCAGATAACACTTTGGAACAGTCAGTATGTTTTCTCAGACATAGGGAACATTTTATTCTATTCTATTCTATTCTATTCAAATTATATAAACCTGTACCAGATAGCACTTTGGAACAGTCAATATGTTTTCTCAGGCATAGGGAACATTTTATTCTATTCTATTCTATTCTATTCAAATTAATTTTAACCTGTACCACATAGCACTTTGGAACAGTCAATATGTTTTCTCAGGCATAGGAAGTATTTTATTCTATTCTATTCTATTCTATTCTATTCTATTCTATTCATATAGCCTCTACCAGATAACACTTTGGAACAGTCAGTATGTTTTCTCAGACATAGGAAGTATTCTATTCTATTCTATTCTATTCTATTCTATTTTTTCTATTTTTATTTTAACCTCTACCAGATAGCACTTTGGAACAGTCAGTATGTTTTCTCAGGCATAGGAATCTATTCTATTCTATTCTATTCTATTCTATTCTATTCTATTCTATTCATTTATGTTCTGTCAGCCTTAAAGTACAAATTGAAATCACAGGCAAACTGTTGTGTTAAAATGTTTTCAGACTTGTTTTTATCAGATAAGGCAGCATGATTTTGTAAATTGTGACGTCTCCTGTAAAGTCGAGTCTGTACTGAGTTTTGGACGTGCTGAGTGACGGTCGTTAGGGAGTTTAGTAACTTTGAAAGCTCTGAAAGGTGTTTTGCCTGAAAAAATAATGCTGCAGGATGTTTTCTGGGGAAAAAATCATGACAAATGGATTAAATGTACTGAAAGATCCTTAAAAATGGTTTGTTTTGGTTAAAGGTGAAGTTCTCAGGAGCAACGTTCAGCCAATCAAGACACGAGAGGAATCTCTTCTCGGCTGTCAGTTCAGAAAGCTCCGCCTCCTGCATTTCTAACCTTGTTACCTACACTGATCAGGCATAATATTATGACCACCTGCCTAATGTTGTGTTGGTTCCTCTTTTGCTGCCAAAACAGCCCTGACCCATCATGCACTGTGTATTCTGGCACCTTTCTATCAGAACCAGCATTAACTTCTTCAGCAATTTGAACAACAGTAGCTCGTCTGTTGGATCGGATCACACGAGCCAGCCTTCACTCCCCACGTGCATCAATGAGCCTTGGCCGCCCATGACCCTGTCGCCGGTTCACCACTGTTCCTTCCTTGGACCACTTTTGATAGATACTGACCACTGCAGACCGGGAACACCCCACAAGAGCTGCAGTTTTGGAGATGTTCTGATCCAGTGGTCTAGCCATCACAATTTGGCCCTTCATCAAACTCGCTCAAATCCTTACACTTGTACATTTTTCCTGCTTCTAACACATCAACTTTGAGGACAAAATGTTCACTTGCTGCCTAATATATCCCACCCACTAACAGGTGCCATGATGAGGAGATCATCTCTTCACCTGTCAGTGGTCGTAATGTTGTGCCTGATCGGTGTATCTACACAAATGATCTTCCAGGATAGTCAATTTACATAAATTTAATATTTAAGATTTAATCCAGAAGCTCTATTCTTATCATTCACACTAGGAAATCTGATTCTTAAGGAAGTTGTATGAAATTGTTCGTTGTAACGTTGTTCTGTGTTTAATCCAGTGCTTCTCGTTGTACTTTTGTCTCTACTGTTGAGGATGTTGGCAGATACGACTCACTGTTTTTCCATGACTAACAGCTATCAGGTATCAGGCCATGGAAAATATCCGCAGACTGAAGCCAGTGCAATTCCTTTGAATCTTTTGTATCCTGTTAGTCTAGAGTTGCTGTATTTTATTATTTTTTTCAGACACCCTTTTCTGTGTGGAAGGGTGTGGAGAGGAAGCGGGAGAAACAAAACACACACACACACACACACACACACACACACACACACACACACACACACACACACACACAAAGAGACTCCCGGAATTAGATTTTATTTCATAATAAGCAATTATGTAGCACACAGAGGCTTTTTTTTTTCCAACACTGAAACGTGCAGAGATTATGTCAGGAAATAAAACCCATTTTTTTTCCCTTTTCTTTAAAGCTTTTTGGGCAGTTTTTCAGATGCCATGTCAGTTCTCAGCTCTGTACCCTGAGGCTGCCCGCGGCGTGGGAGAGGAAATAAGAGACGGGTAAAAAAAAAGCCACCGTGTTAAAAGAGACCTTAACCGAATTGACCCCCAGGGGAAATCACTTTGCTGTCATCTCATTGGTCCTCCAGCACATCCTCTCCACTTCTCATTGGCCCGGACGTCGACGTTCAGGGTGCTTTATGTCATCTGCCGAGAAGGAGAAACCCTACGGGGATACGCCCATGACTCATGCGCAGCTTTTTACATCCTCTTTAACTCATTTCTTAAGCGCTAGCTTAAAAACCTTTGTCCGGATTTCTTTTTTGCCTCATTTGTGATTTGCGTGAGCTCAAAGTAACGGCTAAAATCAGTAGGTATGATCTGAACTCCGCCTGGTGTAAAGGTGCTCTCAGGTATGCAGCGAGAACCAGATCCCGAATGCAGGAAGTAAAGGAACCACGCCCGTGTGCTTGGCTTGTGGATTAAACTCCACAAAGAGAAAATAAATAACACACAGTCTTTCAAACACGTCGTTTGTGTAACGATCTATTCATATATCTTGTGTGTGTGTGTGTGTGTGTGTGTGTGTGTTCTTGAGTCTGGTGATTTTTATGATTTTTGTTCACGCTGGTTGTGTTTAAACCCATAATCCTCTAATCTTCTCACCTCCAAGTGGAAGCGGTTCTGTCTACTCAGTGTGGCGGAGAAACTGCATGTCCTCACACCCATTATCAGCCAACTTGCTGCTCTTGCTGAAAGACACATGAAAAAACACACACACACACACACACACACACACACACACACAACAGAGAGTACTTTGTTAAATAAAAGCTGCAGTTTTCCTGACAAACATCCCCATAAGGTCAGAGCTGTCAGATATTCCTATTCTTGTGGGGGCATTTTAAAAGTATGAAAACATGCTACACACACATGCACACACTTCCACACACTACCCCCCCCACCCACCCCTCCAAACACACACACTCTTGTAGTTTGTATTTGTGCATTGTAGTTAGTGTGTGTGTACATGATTAAAAGAAAAGTACACACACTTGATTCTATTTGTGTATTGTAGTGTTTGTGTGTGTATATGTGTGTGTGTTTGTGTTTTATAAAAACGTGCATACACACATACACTTATAGTTTGTTAAATAAAAGCTACAGCATGTTTTCCTGTCCCCACAAGGCCGGAGCTGCCAGATATTCCTATAGAAAGAAAAGTATAAAAAGCATGAAAACATGCTACACACACACACACACTTGTAGTTTGTACTTGTGCATTGTAGTTAGTGTGTGTGTGTGTTGTGTGTGTGTGTGTGTACATAATGAGAAAAAAAAACTTGTGAACACACACACTTGTTTTTATTTGTGTATTGTAGATGTGTGCTTTTATAAAAACATGCATGCATACACACACACACACTTGTTTCTATTTGTGTATTGTAGAGTGTGTGTGTGTGTGTGTGTGTATGTATGTATGTGCTTTTACAAAAACATGCATACACATACACACACACTTGTTTCTATTTGTGTATTGTAGAGTGTGTATGTGTATGTATGTGCTTTTATGAAAACATGCGCACACACACACACACACACACACACACACACACACACACACACACACTCACACAGCTATTGACACCAATATCTCATCCATGTGATTTATTTTTTCCTCAGGAGCTGGATCGGCAGAAGTACATCTACACTAAGGGGTGCGTGGGGCAGTTTGAAAAGTGGCTGCAGGACAATTTGATCGTCGTGGCCGGCATCTTCGTGGGCATCGCACTACTACAAGTAAGAACCCGTTCTGTCCCTGTGTCAGAATCCTGCACCGTTTATCTCTCTCTATTTATAGAGACATTCCATTTCATCTGATCCGCAGTTATACTCCAGGTTTAGTGTCGACGTTGTCATGACAACCAGGAGTCCCATCAGCTCGTCCAGCAGCTCTGTAAATCGTTTGTGTTACTAACGAGTTTCGAATTCTCATCGAGCAAAGACGTCACACAATCCCCGCCTCATGACCACGTGATAAATACTGATTTAAAGACTTTAGGGAGATTTTAGGGAAGAAGGGTCTTGCTAAGGAAGAAGAACAATGAGTGGATTTTAGTGTTTGTTTCTTTTATCTAAACACTGACCGTTCAGTTTATTAGGAACATCTGTTGTCTAAGCAGCCAATCAGGTGGCAGTAGCAGCTCAGCGAATAGCTGCAGTCACGCAGATTCAGTTCCATATCCAACATCAGAATGAAGACGAAGTCTGATCTCTGGGAGTTTGTGATGTTGCTGCTTTGAGTATTTCAGAAATCTCCTGGGATTTACACACAGAGTCTTGCGTAGATTCTGTGTGACTTTCAGACCAGATCATGGATAAATAAATAACCATAATAAATGTACGAACCACATTGTTTGCTTATTAACAGCACAAGAATAAGGACTGAATACCTAAAAGATGCTGGAAAAATGTTCAATGTTGGCTTGAAATGTTTAACCTGCAACACAAGATTCACGACAGCATGCAATATTTATATTTATATTTATTTTTGCAATATAATATGACGTCCCATTCTTAATGCGTGGGGTGTAATATGGAGTTGTCCCGCCCTTTTCAGCAACAACATCATCAACTCTTCTGGGAAGGCTTTCCACAAGGTTTAGAAGTGTGTTTATGGGAATTTTTGACCATTCCTCTAGAAGAGCATTTATGAGGTCAGGCACTGATGTTGGATGAGAAGGTCTGGCTCACAGTCTCCACTCTAATTCATCCCAAAGGTGTTCTATGGGGTTGAGGTCAGGACTCTGTGCAGGCCAGTCAAGTTCCTCCACACCAAACTCGCTCATCCATGTCTTTATGGACCTTGCTTTGTGCACTGGTGTGCAGTCATGTTGGAACAGGAAGGGGTCATCCCCAAACTGTTCCCACAAAGTTGGGAGCATGAAATTGTTCTAAATGCCTTGGTATGCTGAAGCATTAAGAGTTCCTTTCACTGGAACTAAGGGGCCGAGCCCAACCCCTGAAAAACAACCCCATACCATAACCCCCCTCCACCAAACTTTACACTTGGCACAATGCAGTCAGGCAAGTTCCATTCTCCTGGCAACCGCCATACCCAGACTCGTCCATCAGATTGCCAGACAGAGAAGCATGATTGGTCACTCCAGAGAACACGTGTCCACTGCTCTAGAGTCCAGTGGCAGCGTGCTTTACACCACTGCATCTGATGCTTTGCATTGCACTTGGTGCACTGTGATCCTCAGAGCGACCCATTCTTTCACAAATGTTTGTAGATGCAGTCTGCATGTCTAGGTGCTTTTATACACCTGTGGCCATACAAGTGATTGGAACACATGAATACAATGATTTGGACGGGTCTCCCAAAACTTGTGGCAATATAATGTATGGCAATATAATGTATGTATTTATGAATTAACACACGATCACTAATGACTGGACACCAGCAATCCCTCCTGCCTTTTTTATATTTCTTTATAATTTGTCGTGTAATGAAAAGGCGGATCAGATAAGACGGGATACGATGAATCCACGGTTGTAAGTCAGATTATCCAAACGGTAGATTGAAAAATAACAAAAAACCATTGATCTGAGGAATCATTCAATTTGGATTGGAGTTTGCTTCACCATGTCAGGTCCCAAGTTGCATGAAATGAAGACCACGTCGGTTGTCATGTCAGCTGTTGCTGAAATCGAGGTTGTGTGTCTCGCACAAAAATGAATAAGGTATTTAGAAAAGAACGCTGGTTACACTTGTAGTAATAGGAATAAGAAGGCTTTGTTTGACAAAGGAGTGAAATTCTTTTCTCTGTCGTCGCTCATTAGGAAGGTCAGACTGGCATGATACAGCTTTCTCGGAGCAGACAGGGTTAAAGACCTTGCTGAGCCCTAATATGAACCTAAAAGACCTGTTTTTGCTTCACTAACAGTAATTTCAAGGTCTGGGTTAGTATATAAACAGCTCGTTATCTCACACAGACCTTACAGACCTTTCGCGGTCTAAATAATATCTGATTGGTCTATAGATGTAAAAGGGGGCCAATACTTTTAAACAGCGCAACATAGAGGCTACAACGTGACCCTGATGATAGGTTTACTTGGTAAATTAGTCACTGAATGCAGCTACAAGACAGGTACTAGAGTTTTGCAGGAAACCTACCAAAGTAAAAGTGTCCATCGAGCCTCTGTGTGGCAGATGATGATGTTAATGAGATGCTGCCCCCTAATGGACACACTGCTGTATTACACAGACTAATTTTTCTGTTTGTGTTCGTGTGTGTGTGTGCGTACTTTTACAGATCTTCGGCATCTGCCTCGCTCAGAATCTGGTGAGTGACATCAAAGCGGTCAAAGCCAACTGGTGACGCCCGGCGGCGGACGGAGAGGTGAAGCCCAGTGACCTCTGTGTGTGTGTGTTTTAAACTTTAATCCACCACCGAGCGGAGATCCGTGTTCTCCTGGAGCTTTACACGCACACTGACATTCCGATCAAACTGACTGCTAGTTTCTTTTTCTTCTTAATGGGAGAATGACGTCAAAACCCCCCCCCCGAAAAAACAGGGAGGCGGAGCCTCTCTATAAAAAGCGTGTGGGCTCATGCTCTTTTTTTCAGCCTGTGGAAACTTTCTGGCTCCTATGCACTTGCGGAGAGAGACGGATATGTACAAAGCCTTATTACGATGCACGCCGTGTGGACGGGTTTCACGCTCTTCTCACTCTGGATGTAAACAGAGACTTTCGAGACGACTCGTTTCTTTCATCCGCTGCAGTCGAAGGGACGGAGGACGTTTCGTAAAAGCCGCGTGATTTTGCTCGACGGGATTCTTCGTTAATATCCGGCTTCCGAGTCTCTTTTAAAAAAAAAAAATATTTTTTTGTATGTAATTATTTTTTGTTCAGCTAGAATATAAATAGTGATATGCTAACGTTAAACAGATCCTGTCACAATATGAACAATGCTGCTTTAACTCGTAGAGGATTATAGACTATACGTAATACTAACCAAGGAATATTTTTCATTTTAAACCAAGAGGGAGAGTCCACTGAAATTCAGTTCAAGAGCCAACCACTATGATAGCCTTCACCTCCATCACGTCCGTCCTTCTTCCTGCTGCCTGCCCTGTTTACATACGCACAACCGCACGTCAACGTTACAGTCAAACTAAAAATTCCTGGCAAGTTTGCAAAAGTTTCCATAGCACTGATTTTCTTAAACCGTGCACGTTTCGAAGGCCGACATTTACCCGAGCTTGTTCACGGCATAACGATTAGCCCCACCCATAAGTTTCCATAAAAGGAAAGTTCAACGAAACGGCGGCTAAACGGTAAAAGAGTGCAATGCACCACCTTGGCTACTTATAGATGCCTCCTCCTTTTATAGGGCACCGTTACTTTTGTCTCTTAGTTGTCTTTCGTTCACATAGTTATTATGGAACGATCAGGTTTCAGACGCTTACATAGGATGGGGAGAATTTTTCCGAACAGAATTTTCTCAAATATTACGTTTGTGGTTACCTGCAAACGATTTATGAAGAAATCTTCGAATTTAATCAAAGAAGCCCAGCGTTCCTTCATATAACTTAGCGCCTGAGGGTCTGATGGTGAAGAATAAAGGAAGCTTATAGCCACCAGTTTAGCATAGTCTAAATCAGCACACTCTGAAACGACGTACGGCTTCTTAGATTTTAAGGAGGTATTGTTATAGTCAGGAGTCCAAAAGAAACTAATCTATCCATCCATCCATTCCATTCCATTCCATCCCATCCATCTATCCATGACCTGGAGATATCGAGAATGATTTGCTTATTACAGGTTTAATAACACCTCATATAATTAACAGTTATCTAACTTGTCTATTCCTCAATGCTAGCTACAAAAGAATCTACACTACCTCCGTCTTGGTCAGGCTCGGGTTAGGAGCGTGGCCTGAAATTTAAAGTGTGCTGGGGAATACGGATCCAGCTTGAGCACTGCTTGGTGGAATAGTGTCCTAGCTGTCTACGTGTACGATGTGCAGGATTATAGGCGAGGTTATACAGGAGAAATCAGCGGTCGTAACTAGCATGCGTGAAATTCTCTTAGGAACAACCAGAGATTTGTATTAGTGGCTCTCCTGAGTGAACTGAAAACTGTTCGTCCTGTAGTCGAGAGATGGAGGTGGGAGGGGCTTACTCATTCTCTGCTGTCAGTCACAACGACACTAACCAATCGTAGGCATCAGAGTGTTCATGTATGCGGAAGAGGGCAGATTTCCTCAGTTACTGCGCCCCTCCCCCACCCAAAAAACAGTGTTAGTAATACCAAATGAGAAGATCTTTTTTCTCGGTAATAATCAGTATACATTTGATTATTATACACTAACAATGTTGGCACATCTATAAGTATTCTTGAGGAACGTTAAACCTGTAATAAGCATTACACCGAGCCATACACCGTAATGTAATAACCTGTAATAACCATACACTAAGCCTTACACCGTAATGTAATAACCTGTAATAACCATACACCGAGCCAGGCCGAGCGCTAGAAGTTGACAAACAGGTCATAATACAAACCGTAGGCTTGTGGTAGTATTTATTGTGATATCTGGGGACCATATAAAAACACACACACACACACACACACACACACACACACACACCTAGCTCCTAGCCAGCCTCCATACAGCACAACAATATATATATATATATATATATATATATATATATATATATATATATATATACATATATATATACATATATATATACATATAGAGAGAGAGAGAGAGATATTTACGTATACGCTCAGGCATTTCATTTCCCGAGGACTGAAACAGTCACACAGCAGGGACGAGGGAGTTTTTATTAAAAATGGCTGCATGTTGCCGGTGTTGGTGAGAGAGTTGAATGTTGTGCATGCTCTTATTATTATAATTATGATTATCTTTTTTATTTATTTTATTTTTTTTAAACGCTCTCGTTTGAGAGCATCGCGTCCGTCGCAGTTCAAGTTCTCAGCGTTCTGTCTGTCAGAGAGACGCAGATGTTTATGCACAGGTATGTTTATGCCAGCGCCGTTATCAGACCCGGGTTCATTCCTCGACTGTTTGTTGTTCAAGCAGAGTGGCCTTTCTTTTCCTCTTTCTCTTTCTTTCATTCCTACTTAGAAACCTGCTCATCACGTATGTACTGCGTGACTTGATGTTAAATCAGACGATCGACATTCCATTTTACTTTTCTTAAATCTCCAGAATCCATAAAGGATTATAACTCTATTATAACGTAATGCTGAATGATGATGATGACAACCTAATCATCACACTTTTAATGACACACTAGAGCCCTAGATATATCACTAGAGTACGCGCTTAAAGCTAGATCTGACATGTTAGGCACACAAGAGGATCAGATGTTCATTTTTTGGACAGTATTTTCTCATTATCGAGCATATATTTTACATTTTATGTTTTTATACTCAAAGATTTCAAAGATCTGGTTTCGCTTGGCTTGGAGAGGATATAAAAAAAAATAAATTTCTTAGCTTATCGCATTTTAAACAGGAGGGGAAAAAAAATGATGAACTCACGTGAAAGTTATTTCCCCCATCTCGGGAAAAATTAAAGCTACAGCTTCACCTCTGACTGTTACACGTCCCAGTGTTACTATAGCAACGGTAACACATAAGGAATGAGTGCTGCGGTTATAGAAAATGAATCCGTTTCCTCTCCGATCGATCAGAATCCAGGATTCTACAGAACCTCACCGCCTTCTGGTGGAAAATCCGATACTTTTGAACCGATAGATCGAGCTGTGGATATAAACATCAACCTCTGCTACGTAGTTACACCCCTGACTTTCCCAAAACACTTCATAGTGTTGTATAACTAATCAGCTAACGTTCATTAGCATTCAGTAACAATTTGTAACAAATCGTTTAAAGCACTTCTACACAGATTTCCTGGATCCGTTCATTTTTTTATTTTACTAATACATCTGTCTATGGGGTTTAGACTCTTTTTTTTTCCGGAATGATCCGTAGACTTTCAAATCAGCTTTTAAACAGCGCTCTTCAAATTAAAAGCCAAACCGATTCATTTCAGGGAATTTTCCTACACATAGCACCGTGTTGGATCTGTTCATCAGGTCCAGCACTCGCCATTTTGTTTTTTAGAACACATCTCGTTTATATGCTTATTCTCCATATTTCTCACTTCTGTTGCTTTGCTTTAAGCTAAAAACTCAATGCTAACGGCTCCCTAGCTAGCTTTCAGTCTTTCTTAACCGCGTCATTTCCCATTGAAGTGTTAACGTCTGCAGGATTTCCTCACTCTTCCTCAAGCTCGTTTAAAGGAATAGTTTTTTTTGTGGGGGGAAATAAATCAAAATGTCCATAATGTTCCTTTTTTTTTTTTTTTTTTATATCCAAGCTGTTCCTTTAAGACTTAATCACGATCACTTGACCTGAGGAAGCTCCTGTCTCTTAGCATGTGTTCGTTAATCTGTAAAATCAGGGCAGCACACAGCACATTCCTAGAGATGCAGTGTCTTTCATAAGTATTGGCCCCCTTGAACGTTTCCACATTGTGGAGTGTTACAAACGGAGTTCATTCGGCGATAAAGCGTGAATCTACACAAAATAGCTGCTTTGTGTTGATATACTGATAAGTATCAATATAGTTTACAGAATTATTTACGTGATTTTTTTTTTATTTAAAGTTTGTTTAAAGGTTGCATAAGTATTCACACCCCCCTAAACACACACATATTGCTGTGAAAATATTTCTCTAACTTCTAATGGCAACTAATTTTAACAAGAGCTAATACTTTTGCAATCACGTCTTCTACGTCTTATGTTTAAATATTCGGATCTGTTGCGTGTAGATTCACGACATTTTAGTTGAGCAACACGTGGAAAAGTTTAACAGGGGGATCAATACTTGCGCACGGCACCGCATAATACGGGATGTAGAGATTCTTACGTCAAAGCGTCTAGCCAGCTGTATAGTAGCGTCCACTCTTTATACTAGTTCGTGTGATGGCGCTAATCCGAGACGGTCATGCCTTTTAGGTAAAGGTGTGAGCGAAGCTGCTGCGCTCTCTCGCTTCTCACCGTCGCAGAAGAACTGAAATCGTCGCTGAAATGATCCTATCCATGCCTCTGGTTTGAGGAGAGGCTTTTTTTTTTTTTTTTTTTTTTTTTTTTTTTTTATATAAAAAGTCCATTTATTGACTTGATTGTGGGACATGGTCTGTTACACTGTATGTTATATAAAATATGCTCCTTTTTCATATTCAATAAAAGGATTTATGACCTTGTAGGTTCTTTCCGTCGTCACCACTAGAGTTATTTACCATCGTTACTCCTGCGGTTTGGGGTCACGGATAAATTTGAGGTTCTATAGTAACCTAAATGGATCTGATACATATATTGGAGCAAGGTCAAGATGTTTATGAAATGAATTGGGATCGTAACCTGGCTGAAACATAAAGGCTGAAGTTGTGCTCAAGTCTCCACCAGATGGCGACCGATTCACCCTTAGAGTTACTGACTTCACCGACTTCACTGACTACCTTAAAATGACCTGAATATACAGACAGATCGTGAATGAGATCAGAATTATTCATAAGCCAGCTAAAAATTTTATTATTTAAGTCAAATTTTTGACCATTTTACAGATTCTATAGAGATTCCTGAGAGGAAAACAAGCTGAATTTCAGAATAATTAAAAAAGATAAGAGTTGAGACGAAAATAAAAGGAAAAGGAAAAAATGTTAAAGACTGACGGTAAAAAAAAAAGGAAAGAGAGTAATCATAGGAAGGAAAGATGGAACCGATGATGGACACACACACAGCTGTAGGAAGAAAATATGAAAAGAGGGACATGGAAACATTCAAACGAAGGAAGGAAGGAAGAAAAGAAAAAAGGAAAGAAAGAACAGGACCGACAAGAAGAAACAGAATATAAAGGAAAGGGAAATGAAGAAGACTGGTATGAAGGAACGAAGGAAGAAAGCCATGCCAAAAATCCAGGAAGTACTTTAAGAAAATAAGCAACCAAAGAAAGGCAGAAAAATAGACAGAAAGGAAGATGCCAACAGGGGGAAAATGAAAATAGAAGGAAATGGGAAAAAGTCCACACAGAAAGGTAAAAAAAAACGAAATGACAACAAGCCAGACATAACAAAAGGACATGTTGAAAGTTAGGAAAAGAAATCAAATGACCAACAGGAAGTATATGAAGAAAAATTGGAAGAAGAAAAAAATCAACTAAAGAAAAACAGAAAGAGAAAGGGGAAATCAACTAACAGGAAAGAAAAGAAAGAACAAACCAACATGAAGAAATAAATATAGAAGGAAATGAAAGAGACAGAATTAAAGAAAATGTTGAAAGCTAGGCAATGAAGGAAAGAGATCAACTAACAGTAAAAAAAAAAAAGAAAAAGAAAGAAAAAAACTGGAAAAATTAGGATATGAACAAGATTGATGCAGAAGGAAGGGGGAAAGGGAAATAAAAAAAATGAAAGAAACACAGGAAACAGCAAGAAGAAAAGAAAATTTTGCAAGAAAAAGAAATTTAACAAAAGCAGAAAAATGATGCCCTATTCACACCTTTTATATTTTGTTATTTTGATATTTATTTATTTTTTTATTTCTAATCTAATGGCAGGTCTGTTATTCTTTGTTTATTTCATCGTATTTTCTGCTTTAACACACCGACGAGTGTGACATGAGTGTGTGATGTAAATGTACTGCAGAGGATGTTTTAATGTTTATTTCATTTCCATCTGTTCAGCGTGACTGGATTACAGCAGCAGTGTGTGTACAGTGTGTACAGTACAGACATTAAGCTGTACATTACGTTATAAAACATGACATTAGCGTCGTGTCCCATGCCCATAAAGAACAGAGATCGGATTCTGCTCGGCTGCACTTCCCTCCGATCCCACACACACTCCACACGAGCACGATCTGTACATTACGCCATAAAACACACAGCATTAAAGTATTTAATGCCCATAAAGGACCTCAGATTCAATTCTGCACCGCTTCATTTCCTGCTCGTCCCTCGAGATCAGACGCTCGAGACCTTCGACATGTCTCTGACGATTTCCAGAAGAGACTCGGCTGATAGGATCAGCTGCTCAGGTTGGACATCTGACAAAGCTCCCTGAAGTCTACGCTGGAGAAACAGGAGCACTGTGGAGAACCTGTCCCAAACCACACTGTTCACTACACTGGACACAAAAACATCTTTACATCACATCTCTGTGGGTGTGGCCTAAACCACACACTGTTCAGTATACAGGACACAAAAACACATTTACATCACATAGCTGTGGGCGTGGCCTAAACCACACACTGTTCACTATACGGGACAAAAAAACACATTTACATCACATAGCTGTGGGCGTGGCCTAATCCACACACTGTTCACTGTAAAAACCCCTTCACATCACATTGCTGTGAGTGTGGCCTAATCTATAAACTGTTATACAAAAGAAAGTGAAAAAGAACTAGTAGGAAAAGAGAAAGAAAGAAAGTAAAAGAAAGCTTGTGGAAAGTGTTTAAGGATGAATGCTTCTTAAACACTGATACATGACAACACTGTGCACATCAACATATCACAACACATCACTGTGGGCGTGGCCCAGCGCTGTCTGTGTAGACTGTATATATTTGGAGTTTGACTCCGTCAACCTGAGGAAGAAGGTTCTCTGCTCTGTTGAGACCAAATTGAGACCAACATTTGAAACCCCACAGTGAAGCGTGGTGGTGGAAGCATCATACTTCTTCTTCTTTCCGCTTTTCCCTTCAGGGGTCGCCGCAGCGAATCATCTCTCTCCACCTATCCCTATCTTCTGCATCTTTAACACTTGCACCCACTAGCTTCATATCGTCATTAATTCCATCCATATACCTCCTCTTTGGCCTTCCACTTTGCCTCCTGCCTGGCAGCTCCATGTCCAACATTCTCCTACCAATATACTCACTCTCCCTCCTCTGAACATGTCCAAACCATCTTAATCTGGCCTCCCTAACTTTGTCCCCCAAACGTCCAACATGAGCTGTCCCTCTGATGTACTCGTTCCTAATCCTGTCCAATCTTGTCACTCCCAAAGAGAACCTCAACATCTTCAGCTCTGCTACCTCTAGCTCTGACTCCTGTCTCTTCCTCAGTGACACTGTCTCTAAACCATACAGCATGGCCGGTCTCACCACTGTCCTGTACACCTTCCCCTTGATTCTCGCTGATATTTTCCTATCACACAGAACTCCCCACACCTTTCTCCACCCATTCCAACCTGCCTGCACTCGCTTCTTTACCTCTTTCCCACACTCTCCATTACTCTGGACTGTTGACCCCAAGTACTTAAACTCCTGTACCTTCTTCACCTCTTCACCCTGTAACCTTACTGTTCCACTTCCCTCCCTTTCATTCACACACATGTACTCAGTCTTACCAAGGCTGACCTTCATTCCTCTTCTCTCCAGCGCAAACTTCCACCTCTCCAGGTTTTCCTCCACCTGCTCCCTGCTCTCACTACAGATCACAATGTCATCTGCAAGCATCATTGTCCAAGGAGACTCCTGTCTGACCTCCTCTGACAACTGGTCCATCACTATAGCAAACAGGAAGGGGTTCAGAGCCAATCCCTGATGCAGTCCCACCTCCACTTTGAACTCCTCTGTCTGACCTACAGCGCACCTCACCACTGTCCTGCTCCTCTCATACATGTCCTGCACCACTCTGACATACTTCTCTGCTACTCCTGACTTCCTCATACAGTACCACAGCTCTTCTCTTGGCACCCTGTCATACGCTTTCTCCAAGTCTACAAACACACAGTGCAACTCCCTCTGACCATCCCTATACTTCTCCATCAACATTCTCAGAGCAAAAATTGCATCTGTTGTGCTCTTTCTGGGAATGAAGCCATACTGCTGCTCACAAATTTCCACTACCTTCCTTAACCTAGCTTCCACTATTCTTTCCCATAGCTTCATTGTATGGCTCATCAACTTTATCACCCTATAGTTACTGCAACTCTGCACGTCACCCTTATTCTTAAAGATCGGCACTAACACACTTCTTCTCCTTTCCTCAGGCATCCTCTCACTCTCTAAAATCCTGTTAAACAAACTACTTAAAAATTCCACTGCTGCCTCTCCTAGACACTTCCAGACCTCCACCGGGATGTCGTCAGGACCAACTGCCTTTCCACTTTTCATCCTCTTCAAAGCCTTCCTGACTTCATCCTTTCTAATCTTATCTACTTTCTGTTCCACAGAGTTCACCCCTTCTACTCTTTTTTCCCTCTCATTTTCCTCATTCATCAGCTCCTCAAAGTATTCCTTCCATCTCCTCTGTACACTCTCCTCACTTATGAGCACCCTTCCATCTCTATCCTTAATAACTCTAACTTGCTGCACATCCTTCCCATCTCGATCCCTCTGCCTAGCTAACCTGTACAAGTCCTTCTCTCCTTCTCTAGTGTCTAACCTAGTGTACAACTCGTCATATGCCTTCTGCTTGGCCTTAGACACCTCCCTCTTCAATCTGCGCTGTAACTCCTTGTATTCCTGTCTATTCTCTTCAGTCCTGTCCATGTCCCACTTCTTCTTGGCTAACCTCTTCCTCTGGATACTATCCTGAACTTCCTCATTCCACCACCAAGTCTCCTTATCTTCTTTCCTCCTTCCAGATGACACACCCAGCACCTTTCTCCCTGTCTACCTGTCACTTCTGCTGTAGTTTCCCAGTCATCTGGCAGCACTACCTGACCACCCAGAGCCTGCCTCAACTTCTGTCTAAATTCCTCACAACATTCCTCCTTTTTCAGCTTCCACCACTTGGTTTTCTTCTCTATCTATGACCTCTTATTCTTACAGACCATCAAAGTCATCCTACACACCACCATCCTATGCTGTCTGGCTACACTCTCTCCCACAACCACTTTACAGTCACTAATCTCTTTCAGATTGCCTCTTCTACATAGGATGTAGTCTACCTGTGTTCTCCTACCTCCACTCTTGTAAGTCACTCTATGCTCCTCCCTCTTCTGAAAATAAGTGTTAACCACAGCCATGTCCATCCTCTTAGCAAAGTCCACTACCATCTATCCTTCTAGGTTCCTTTCCTTAACTCCAAGGTGGAAGCATCATACTGATGAATACTTATGCAATCAAAGCTTTTAGGTTTTTATTTACAAATAATTTTGCAAAAGATAGACCCCTTCACCTTATTTTAATATTATGAGCTGCTTTGTGTAGGTTAATGAAATCTTCTACATGGCACTATACACACACAGCATGATAGATCACCTAAACACTTACCTCACACCACTTCATCACCACCTTCTCAGGATAGTCCACATAACCACCATCATCATTCCACTGAGTCTCAAATTACACACCATATCCATGGAGATATGCCTTTCAAAAGATCATTTCCACAGAGCTTTCAGATATGACTCGTACTTCCCTGAGAACCAGTGACCTTTGCCCTCTGACCTTGGCTGCTTCTTGACAGCTGCAGCTGCCAGACTTTCTGCTGTGCGGTGACATTTCAGTAAGCAGCTGAAGATTATCCGGAACAATCTTCTTCAGTGAAACGTGTCCCAAACCACAACCCTTTTCAGGGCACAAGCTTCTAAAAAATCTTGTCTGATTTGATCATCAAGCTATCCAGGTTATCAAGCTAGCTACTAATTCTTGCATTTTGGATCATTTTAGCTAGCTGGCTAATGTAACCTGTGAAAATCTAGTATTAATCGTTTTTATTATAAATCTGTGTGGATATTACTTGAAATTTCTTTTTGAGTTAGCCTTTAGTTATCTCATGCTAACATTCAAGTTAATGTTATCTCAGAAACATAGCATTTCGGAGCAGTTTGGCTATTTATCCTCTCAGATATCAGTTTGTTTTGCTAGCTAGCTAACTACACTTTTACTTCTGTTTTGGGACATCCTTCCAAATCATTGAATTCAGGTGTTGTTTTTCAGGGGTTGGGCTCAGCCCCTTAGTTCCAGTGAAAAGAACTCTTAATGCTTCAGCATACCAAGACATTTTGGACAATTTCATGCTCCCTGCTTTATGGGAATAGTTTGGGGATGACCCCTTCCTGTTCCAACATGACTGCACACCAGTGCACAAAGCAAGGTCCATAAAGACATGGATGAGCGAGTTTGGTGTGGAGGAACTTGACTGGCCTGCACAGAGTCCTGACCTCAACCCCATAGAACACCTTTGGGATGAATTAGAGCAGAGACTGCGAGCCAGGCCAAAACTGGGACGTCTGCCTTTACATGCACATGAATGTAATATGGAGTTGGCCCGCCCTGTGCAGCTATAACAGATTCAGATCTTCTGGGAAGGCTTTCCACAAGAAGGCCTGGCTTGCATTCTCCGCTTTGATTCATTCCAAGGGTTGAGGTCAGGACTCTGTGCAGGCCAATCTTTATGGACCTTGCTTTGTTCACTGGTGCGCAGTCATGTTGGAACAGGAAGGGGTCATCCCCAGACTGTTCCCAGAAAGCTGGGAGCATGAAATTGTCCAAAATGTCTTGGTATGCTGAAGCATTAAGAGTTCCTTTCACTGGAACTAAGGGGCCGAGCCCAACCCCTGAAAAACAACACCTGAATTCAATGATTTGGAGGGGTGTCCCAAAACTTTTGGCAATATAGTGTATATAGTATGCAATGCTTGTGTGCTTGTTTTTAGAGAATAAAAGGCTCTTTAGAGGTTTCAGTTCAGTGTTTTTTGAGCCGCCAGCATTGCACAAATCTCACTCACGTGTGTCTAGAAGGTGCTGAGGTCCTTCATGTGACGGCTTGCTCCCTCCAGCCCAGCTGACGCTGATGTGACGCCCTGATAGAGGTCAGTGGAGGCTTTTAATACACAGAAGAGTTAATCCTCATAAATCACAGAAATCTCTTCCAGGGGACTTCTTCTTGATCATCGGCTGGATTACAAATATCTGTGGCTGAGCGATTACTTAAGAGCAGCTTGCATCTCACTGGCAAATTATTTCAGACTAAGCAGAACTATGCATGAACTGTACATGCCTCACTAGGCTAGTGATGTTCATGTGGCTTTATAGGGAATGAAGCATGTGATTTGGGACATGTCCATAGTGGACTAATGATGGTGAGATGTTTTAGATGGTTGGTGTTGTGTCCTGACCAGCATGAACAGGGTTTATGTGTATTTGGGACATGTCCCAATGATGAGATATTTTAGAAGGTTGGTTTTTGTGTCCTGAAAAGTGAACAGGGTTTGTGGTTTGAGACACAACCATAGTGGACTAATCATTGTGAGATATTTTGGAAGGTTGGTATTATGTCCTAAAGAGTGAACAGGGTTTATGTGTATTTGGGACTAGTCCAGAGTGGAGTAATGATGGTGAGATGTCCTGAAGAGTGAACAGGGTTTATGTGTATTTGGGACTAGTCCAGAGTGGAGTAATGATGGTGAGATGTCCTGAAGAGTGAACAGGGTTTATGTGTATTTGGGACTAGTCCAGAGTGGAGTAATGATGGTGAGATGTCCTGAAGAGTGAACAGGGTTTATGTGTATTTGGGACATGTTTATAGTGTGTAACCAGATGATAACTCAGAGGAATTTCAAGTAACATCCAGACAGGTATATAATATAAACTACTAGTCTGAGATCGTTACCTGAGAAAAGATAAAATAACATGGTTTCTGTTAAGGATTTTCACAGATTATATTGGCCAGATAGCTAAAATGATTTAACCTGACAGGATTTATAAAGATTTTATTAGCTATCTTGATAACTTTAGCTAATCTGACAGAATTTTCACATATTTTACTTCTCAGCTATCTTACATGAGCTAATCTGACAGGATTCTTACAGATTTTACTTCTCAGGTATTTTACATGAGCTAATCTGACAGGATTCTACTTTATTAGTCATCTAGAGCTAAAATAATCTGACAGAAATATCAGATTTAATCAGACAGCTAGCATATGCTAACCTGTAATAATTTCTGAAAGTGATCGAAAAATGTGTAGAAAATTATAGGCTAAAATTAGATTATTAGATGGCTAGCTAACATAAGCTAGCTGAATATATGTTCAACAGAGAGTGTGTAGAGACACTTAACATCTACAGGATCAGATAGATGTGAGGATCTGATAAATGTGCTTGGACTGTGTGTGTGTGTGTGTGTGTGTGGTCTTTACCTCAATTCTGGATCTTGAGGAAACAGAAACAGCAACAGTGGCTAAGTTAGCTGTAAATAAAGACTTTAGCACTATTAGAAATGCTGGCCAAGCTTAACTATGGGCATGTTTAATTAATTTAACAACTGAAAATTGATTAAAATGTGCAATAATAGTAAGTGCTGGATCAGATGCTGGCATCTTTTAATTTAGTTATCACTCTGTTAGTCTTTTTTATTTTTAAAAATCTCCTGCTTTTGTGTTACAGTGCATTACACATGGCTGCAATAAAACCTCAATCTTCTTAGTCCTTATTTTCTATCCCCTAATGTAAAGTTGGTGCTATGGGCACCTCCATTTAAAAAAATAAGTCAGTCTTGAAGAACTCAATCCCTTTTTAGCCTATATCTCTCCCTCTCTTGTCCATGTCCTTGTTTCTTCCCTGTTTGAAGTCACCCAAACCTTTCTTCATCCCTTGCAGCTGCACTCTGTAGAGCCGAGGCCGGGTCCTGCTGTTATCTCAGCCCATGAAAGACCGCAGTGTCTTAAGGAGGTCACATTATTTATTGCTTTTAATCTACTGATTGGATGATGATGTAATTGGATTGCATTACGTTTCCAGCAGCAGTTGAGTCAGAGAGTTCACTGGCTGTCTTCGTATGTCGAGTGAAAACACCAACCTTTTCCTGAAATAGAGGGCATGAGGGCATGAAGCCTTTATTATCGCCACACATACGTTACAGCATAGTGGAATTCTTTTCTTCGCATATCCCAGCTGAGGAAGTTGGGGTCAGAGCGCAGGGGCAGCTATGATGCAGCGCTCCTGGAGCAGAGAGGGTTAAGGGCCTTGCTCAATTGCCCAACAGTGGAGCTTGGTGGTACTGGGGCTTGAACCCCGATCCTCCAATCAGCAACCCGGAGCTTTAACCACTTGAGCCACCACTGCCCCAAAATATACTGAAATACTGAAACTGGCACTTGTTTTATTTTAAAAAATATTGTTTGTCAGAGTTTGTGAGTGAAATTTCACCAATAAAGCATGGCTACAAGTGCTTCTGTACAGCTGCTTCTGATTTTAGCACGGTTGATGCTAGCTGAATGTTAAAGGTCATTATGATGTGACATGAAATTATTAGAATTTGAATTCTATATTTATACTTAATGGCTTTCCGAGCTGTTTATTTTCAGCTGCCAGTTTGTCCTGGTAAATGAACATGAATCACAATTTATTAGTTTGAGATACTTTAGTAACTTAGTCAAGTAGAGTTTTATTTTTAGTTTTAATTCTATAACTATTCTTGACTTTGAAGGTTTCAAAACTAAAGAATGTGAAATTCTAATTCCTTATAGAATTATAGATTTTTTCTTGCTTCTGAAGTCATTGAAATTCTAGAGTAATGTTCTTGTCATTGAAATAATTTGAAGTCTTAGAGTTGTTGTTTTAAAATGATTAGAATTCCAAAGGTATTTGGTCATCTTTAACATGATTTGAATCTTACAATGACTTTTCTTGCCTTTAAAATAATTAGAATTCTAGAATTCTGGCTGTGTATTATAATGAGAATACTAGAGTTTATCTTTTCTTTGAATTCATTAAAATTCTAGACTGATTTATTTTTTACCTTTGAAGTTCAGGGAATTCTGTAGTGGTTGTCCCTTCCCATTTAACTCATTAGAATCATAGAATTGTTCTTGTCTTTTAAGTCAGTAAAATTCTAAAATGATTTTCTTCCCTAAAATTCTAGACTTGGTAGAATTCTAGAGTGATTTTTCTTGCCTTTGAAGTCAGTAAAATTGTACAGTGGTTATAATGGCCTTTTAAGTCACTGGAATTCTAGAATTTTCTTACCTTATAAGTCTTGAATGACTTTTTCATACCTTGGAAGTCAGTAGAATTCTAGGGGGATTTTTCTTGCCTTTGAAGTCATGAGAATTCCAAAATGATTTTCCTTCCTTTTAAAGTCAGTAGAATTCTATAGTGGTTGTTCTCGCCTTTTAAGTCATTGGAGTTCTAGAATTTTCTTACCTTATAAGTCGTTAGAATTCTTGAGTGATTTTTACATTTATGAAAGTCAGTAGAATTCTAGAGTGATTTTTCTTGCCTTTGAAGTCAGTAGAATTCTAGAATTTTCTAACCGTATAAGTCACTAGAATTGTAGAGTGATTTTTTTCTTACCTTGGAAGTCATTAGAATTCAAACAGTGGTTGTTATTGCCTTTTGAGTCATTGGAATTGTAGAGTGACATTTTCATACCTTGTAAGTCAGTAGAATTCTAAAATGATTTTTCTTCCCCTCTGAAGTCAGTAGAATTATAGAGTAATTGTTACCCCTAACCCAAGTCATTGGAATTCTAGAATTTTCTAACCTTGCAAGTCATTAGAATTGTAGAGGGATTTTCTTCATACCTTTAGTAGGATTCTAGAATGATTTTTGACTTTGAGGTCAGTAGAATTATATAATGATGATCTCAGCAGAGTTGTAGAAGGTGTATCCCTTGAATAATGAGTGAGAAAAATACATAATTACACTTGAATGGTGTCCTTGAAAATCATGTGGCAGCTACCAGTCCAGTGATGTGATGCCACCGCTGCATCTTTTTCATTAGAATTTTACAAATCACTCTTGCAAATTTGACCCCAATTTTTTACCTCCATTTCCACCCACTAGCCAGTTATGTACCCTTGGCCATGATGGCTGTGGTGGTGTTGGATTGGGACGCTGTTCTGTTGAGCCACTCTGGAACCCTACTTTGATAGACAGTGCAGCGAGGAGAGCTGCCTCCATCCTGTGGTATCAGCACATTACTGTCTCAGTGATAGGGCAAATAATTCACAGCTTTTCTTTCATATCACTGAGTATCATCACTCATTTTTTCCCCCTCATCTTGCTGAAGGCCTTTCATATGACACTGACTCCAACAATACTGCATTTTTGTTTTGATTTCCATCTTCTGTGCTCTGAGGGGTTGAAATGTTGAACATCAAAAAGATATAGATCAGTACAGACTTTTAGGAATGTCTTTATTATTTACAGCCAACACTGTGGCATATGCATGGTGATTTCTAGGCTGATTAGCGACCTAAATATCACAGGTTTCTCACTCTGAGCTTTTATTATTTTTTTTTCAAAGCATTGATTTGGCTTGACCTAGTCCTCGGGTTGTGCTTCTCAAATGATTTGCACGCTGCTCTCATTTCAGTAATGGAATTGTGCCTATTGACTTGAGAGCTATTGATGGCCAGAACTTAACAACACTATATGCTCACTGCTGCAGCTAATTATTTTACTTCTGTTTTACTGATTAGCACACAGACAGACTACACAGAGCAGCAGCAAAATGCTAAACTAGGTAATGTCACTGTGCAAAGTGACTGCATGTAAACCGTCGTGAGTAGCAGTGTATGGAGGACACAGATAAGTGAAAATTAAGGACATTGCAGAGCTTATTGTTGTGCAGTAAATTTCCTGCAGAGGTTGGAGTGCATAGAAATATTTTGTTTTGTAGTTGTCTTGAGTCACCCTGAGCTAATGTATTAGCAATTATCTATATAGTCTATAATTATAGAACTATAGATTTGTATCTTCAAAATAAATGTTGATCTCAAACCCATTTCTGCTCTCTGAGATGCTCTGAGTGCTTGTTCATCTAAAAAGCAGCATAAAATTTCATCTTCAGCCAGTAAAATTGTGTGTAAGGTTATCCGACAGAGGGAAAAACACACGTCTAAAACACACCGAAAGCCGTCAGAGTCCTGACTCATTGTATATCAGACTCACAGCCTGAACATCACTCATTTCTGATTGTTTTCTGGTTGTTTAGTCAGAGCTTGTTAAAGACCTGAGCACTTTTTGGTGGATGAATATGTGAGGAGAAAAGCATGAAAAGCCAAAGGGATATGATTTCTGTGTGTCACAAAGGCTATTAAATACTTCAATAATGTAGAAATATATATAAAAAACAAAGTAGAAATAATGTATGCATTTTATTTTGCATGTGGTGGGTTGCCAGGTGTTCAGACATTGTTTCATACAGTACATGGTGGGTGTGACGGTGGATTCTGGACTACAGATCTACAACCACCAGGTAATTTTAACACTGTAATATGAATTTCATTTAGAGAAACCGAGCACGTTGTTTATTTTTGGAAATATTTGAATTGTTTATAACGAGTGTATGCAGCTCCAGTGGTTCTGGTTCAGCTTCAGTTACTGTCTGTGTGGAGAATCACATGTTCTCTCCGTGTTCCTCCAGACATTAGCCCGAGCGCAGGCTGCTCCTGTGAGACATCAATAGTTGAAAATATCTCATGCTTGTAAATGTAAACAGTTACAGCTTAGGAAGCATGAAAAACAGCCCCAAGAAAAGCAGCTTATCTACTCATCCCTTGAGGAACTCTCCTTTTTTAATGTACTTTTTTTAATTAATATACCAACATTTGAAACAATCTACATCTCTGCCACCGGTGCCTGATCTATTATTTAATAACCAATAATTATTTATTATTTCTTGATTTATTTGGTTACACATCCTTGTTTAACCAAATAAATCAAGGAGGAAGACTTGATAAAATAATGCATGGAAATGAAAGAATATGAAGAGGAATTGACAGCAAATATATTTTCCAAATGATGCACTCTTGTTCACTTAAATTTCACATTAAATCTTTTGACCTCACTTTTTTTTTTTTTTTTTTTTACAGCTTTATTGCTTATCCTTCGGCAGAAGAGACCTTTACATACACATACTGTGTGATTCTGCACTGCACTGCGTATACATGAGGCCTTGTTGCACATAAATACAGTACTTCTCCTCTCTCTCATTTTTATGGGCTTTTAATACATCTTTTTTTATTAGGATCCATGTTTTTTGCTGCTGACTACTAGCATTTTGCTGTTGAACGAGTAACAGAACTGAGGTAAAGATTAGCATCCAAGAAAGAACCCAGTGCTCCAAGACCGACATTAAAACACCAGACTAAAGTTTTCAGGTGATCGGAAGCAGAGTTTGAAGTTGACCTGTTTGACTATTTACATTTACAGCATTTGGAAGACGCCCTTATCTTGAGCAACTTACAATTTGTCTCATTTTATACAACTGAGGGTTAAGGGCTTTGCTTGGGGCCCAGCAGTGGTAGCTTGGTGGACCTGGGATCCGAACTCACAACCTTGCTATCAGTAGTCCGGCACATTAACCACTAAGCTACCACATCCCCCTATGGCTATATTATGACTATAATTATCAGCACAATATATGGCGGAAAATGTGTTTTTTTATCAAGTTTTTTAAACTTGAGGGGTGGCAGCGTCATGGTATGGGGTGCCCTCCAGCAGGACAGGGATCCCAGGACCACCTCCAAAATGGCTTAAAGTCACCAAAGATTAAAGCATTGGAACGCAAGCATTTCTGGCATTTGGCAAACACCCTTATCCAACTTACATTTTATCTTATACAACTGAGCAATTAAGGGTTAAGGGCCTTGCTCAGGGGCCCAGCAGTGGCAGCTTGGTGGACCTGGAATTCAAACACACAACCTTCTGGTCAGTAGTCCAACACCTTAACCACTAAGCTACCACATCCCCACCAGCTCCACTGACTGTAGAGTTTGCAATTTATACAATATTATACTGCATTATTATGGAGGCATTGGTGGCTCAGTGGTAGGTTTCTCGCCTATCATGTGGAAGGCCCGGGTTCGATTCCCAGCCAATGCCTCAACCCCAGCCACTGGATGCAGTGCCGGTCCCAAGCCCGGAAAAATGGGAGGGTTGCGTCAGGAAGGGCATCCGGTGTAAAACCTGTGCCAAGTTGTTGTACAGACCAGTTGGTCCGCTGTGGCGACCCCGAACAGGGAGCAGCCGAAAGCAACTTCTTCATACTGCATTATTATACAGGTAATGTTTTCTTTTGAAAATTGATATTTTGTATGTTTGCGCATACAAGGAATTTGTTTTAGTGTCACAAGCTCCAGTGCACAGAGACAACAACAACAATAACAGTACAAACAACAACAACAAAAAAAAATAGGATGAGAAATAAAAACACACATATTTAAAGAGGAAAATAAAGTAATTTGTATGTACAGAATAGAATAGACTGAGTTGAGATGTAGGGATGTGGGGGTGGTAACAAATAAATATGAGGTTCTTGCACTTTTTTTATTGCCCAATGTTGGGAACATTTAACTGTTCAAAAGGTAGATTGCTTGGGGGAAGAAACTTGTGCCTGGCTGTCCTGGTAATTGCTGCTCTGTAGCACCGGCCAGATGGCAAAAGTTCAAAAAGGAGATGGCCTGGATGTGAGTGGTCCAGAGTGATTTTCCCTTTTCCTCACTCTGGATGTATACAGTTCTTGAAGGGTGGGCAGAGGAGCACCAATAATCCTTTCAGCATTCCGAACTGTTCTCTGTAGTCTTCTGATGTCTGATTTTGTAGCTGAACCAAACCAAACGGTTATAGAAGTGCACAGAACAGACTCAATGATGGCTGAGTAGAACTGTGTTAGCAGCTCCTGTGGCAGGTTGATCTTCCTCAGCTGCTGAAGGAAGTACAATCCTTGTTGGATCTTTTTGACAATGTAGTCTATGTGAGTGTCCCACTTCAGGTCCTGAGAGATGGTGGTGCCCAGGAACCTGAATGACTCCACTGTTGGTACAGTGCTTTTCATGATGGTGAGTGGAGGGAGTGTAGGGGTGTTCCTCCTGAAGTCCACTATCATCTCCACTGTTTTGGGCGTGTTGAGCTCCAGGTTGATAAGACTACACCAGGCAGCCAGCTGCTCAACCTCTTGTCTGTAAGCAGACTCCTCACCGTACTGGATGAGGCCGATGACTGTAGTGTTGTCCGCGAACTTCAGGAGCTTGATAGATGGATCAGTAGAGGTGCAGTCATTGGTGTAAAGGGAGAAGAGCAGTGGGGAGAGGACGCAACCCTGGGGTGTGCCAGTGCTGGTGGTGCAGCTGTTTGACGTGAATTTCCCCAGTTTCACTAGCTGATGCCTATCTGTCAGAAAGCTGGTGATCCACTGACAGATAGAGCTAGGGACAGAGAGCTGGGTTAGTTTGGTCTGGAGGACTGTTGGGATGATGGTGTTGAAGGCCGAACTGAAGTCTATGAACAGGAGCCTCACATAACTCCCAGATGCTGTAGGATGAAGTGCAGTCCCATGTTGACTGCATCATCCACAGACCTGTTTGTTTGGTAAGCAAACTGCAGGGGGTCCAGTTAGGGTCCAGTGATGTTCTTCAGATAAGCCAACACCAGCCTTTCAATGACTTCATGACCACAGACATTAAAGCAACAGGTCTGTAGTCATTAAGTCCTGTTATCTTGGGTTTCTTTGGGATGGGGATGATGGTGGAACGTTTGAAGCAGGCAGGGACTTCACACAGCTCCAGTGATCTATTGAAGATCTGTGAAATGATGAAGGCCAGCTGGTCAGCACAGGGTTTCAGACAGGCTGGTGTGACACCATCTGAGCCTGGTGCTTTTCTTCTCTTCTGCTTCAGGAAGACCTGATGTACATCATCTTCACTGATCCGAAGTGCAGGAGGGGGGAAGAGGGTGGTTTCTGAAGGTGTTAATGGTTGTGTATGTTCAGATGGGGCATGGGGTGTTATACCGGCAGTTTCAAATCTGCAGTAAAACTCGTTCAGGTCTTCAGCAAGTTGTTGATTGGCCTCAGTGCTGGGGGATGGAGTCTTGTAGTTTGTGATGTCTTTCAGGCCTTTCCACACTGAAGCAGGGTCGTTGGAAGAGAACTGGTTTTCCAGCTTTTTAGCGTAGCTCCTCTTAGCCACCCTAATCTTCTTATTCAGTGTGTTTCTGGCCTGATTGTACAAGACTCTGTCCCCATTCCTGAAGGCATCCTCTTTGGCCTGACGAAGATGTCTGAGTTTTGCTGTGAACCATGGCTTATCATTGTTGAATGTTAAATAAGTCCTGGTAGGGATGCACATGTCTTCACAGAAACTGATATATGATGTTACAGTCTCTGTGAGCTCATCCAGTTCAGTGGCACCAGCTTCAAAAATACTCCAATCAGTGCATTCAAAACAGGCTTGTAAGTCCTGCTCGGTTTCACTGGTCCATCTCTTGTGCCTTAAAAATATTATTCTAATATTTTTTCACCCTGGCTTTACACTACTAATTTTTTAGTAGTTTTTACCAAGTTTTTTTTACCAATACACTAAGGCAAATTCCATGTACATGTAATCTCACAGTACTTGGCAATAAAGCTGATTTTATTCTGAAATCGAATAAAAAAAATAAAAAAAAATAAAAAAAATCATGTATTAGTAAGGAGACCCACAATCCAGACACCTGTTTTGAAGGAAGGAGCCACCAAATACTACTGAAGTACTGAATGTCAACTTTTGAACCACGAGAAATCAAATCCAGTAAATAAAATATAAAATATATTTCTATGTCTTTAAGTTTTAAATTTAAATATTTTTGAATTATTTCTTTTTATAAATAAAGAAGATAGACTAATTGATAATTGGGAAAAGATAGACTCTTTTCCCCAGAGTCCAAATAATAGTATTCTGTACTTTAGTTCTGTATTTCTGTTTTTCACTAGCCTACTAGAGGCAATATATACATAGAAAAGTTCCAAAAGAACCCCAAAATTGTTAGGGTTAGTTTCAAAGTAAATGCTGATACCCATTTCTGCTGTCTGAGATGCTCCAAGTGCTTGTTCATAAGCCTGTAAAATTTAAAGGTGTTTATCTTTAACCAGTAAAATTCTGTATAAGGTTATCCAACAGAGGGAGAAACACATTGAAAGCCAACAGACTTATTTTCTATCAGACTCACAGCCAGAAAATCGTTCATTTCTTTATACTGATTGAAAACGTCCCATAAGTCCGTTTCCATTCCGCAGGATGATTGGCATACCGGTGTACTGATAAAAAAGGTTAACACAGGAAATGTACAGTAGCATACAGTGTGTTACCTAAATAAATTTAGTTTAAATGTTTTTAGCATAGGTGTATGTAAACTGCTGGCCTCCACTGTATGTCCTATTTTTTTCTTCTTCTTATTATTATTATTTCTCTGCCAAGCATCTACTTTAAGTTATTCCCAGAGATATATGAGTAGAAGGCCTGGTGTCATTATGGTACGTTTTCTGTAATGATTCTTTAAACTACTGTGGGAACGAACGATGTTCTTAAATCAGCACAGTAATTATATATTGAAGACTTTCATCTGTAAGTACACATGACTTTGACGATTTCTCTCCAGAAGCTAATCACAGACAGCAGATGTTTTTTCCCAGTGACGGGTGTAATTTGGTTTATAATAATGTTTTTCTCCAATAATGGATTCAGAGAATTTTCTCCTGGATGGTGAACATATTTCCTTTCTTGGGAACCCTGTGAATTTTAGGATAAATGAAACATTTCCTTTTTCAGCATGTTCTGTTATATCATATATAATTGTTGTCCTTGACTTTCCCAGCAAGTCAGTCTTACATCGAATGCTTCTCACCGTTCTTTTTCCTCCCACAAAGCCGCTTGACCTCAGTACTAACTCTGAACATGATTAATCCTGACAAGCTTTGGCATGTTAACATGTTTTCCTAATTTCATTCAGGCATTCTGGATGGCCTTCAAATAATACAATTCAAGTGGGACAATGGTGTTCCCTCTTTTATGTATGTATGTATGTATGTATGTATGTATTTATTTATTTATTTATGTGAATGCATGTGAATAAATTTGGTCAGTATTGTTATTTTTTTATTTATTATACTGCATTAGTCTTCAGTGCATTAGGGAGCATTATCCTGCTGATAGACGAAAATACCAGTAGGAAATACTGTTGCCTTGAAAGGGTGTTCTTGGCCTGTAACAATGTTTAGGTTGGTGGTACGTGTCATGTAACATTCACATGAATGACAACATTGTTGCACCAGAGTCCTACATAACAGATCTTTGAGTTTTTTTCACTATGTTCTGTGTCAGCTATATATGGTCAAAATGACAAGAAAAGCTACTTAACTTTACCCAAGGTTTCCCAGCAGAACATTATCCAGAGCATCACACTGTTTTACTTGCTCGCCTTCTCCATCCTCTCAGCTCTATATTCCATCAACTCTATATTCCTTCAGCTATATATTATCTCAGCTCTATACTCCCTTAACTTTATATTTCTCAGCTCTATATTCCATCAACTCTATATTCCCCACAGCTCTATATTACATCCACTCTATAGTTTTCCTTAGATCTATATTCCCTCAGCTCTATATTCCCTTTACTCTATAGTCTCCTTAGTTCTATATTCCCTCAGCTCTATATTTATCAGCTTTATATTCCGTCAACTATATTCTCCTCAGATCTATATTATATTATATGTTCCCTAATCTTGCTCCGGTTTCCTCCACCGGTCCAAAAACATGCATTGTAGGTTGATTTGCATCTCTAAATTGTCTGTAGTGTGTGATTGCGTGAGTGAATGAGAGTGTGTGTGTGTGCCCTGCGATGGGTTGGCACTCCGTCCAGGGTGTATCCTGCCTTGATGCCCAATGACACCTGAGATAGGCACAGGCTCCCCGTGACCCGAAAATAGATCGGATAAGCGGTAGACAATGAATGAATGAATGTTCCCTAATCTCTATATACCTTAAGTTCTATATTATCTCAGAGCTATATTCCCTCAGCTCTATATTCTTTCAGCTCTATATTCCCTCAGCTCTATATTCCCTCAGCTCTATATCCTTTCAGCTCTATATTCCCTCAGCTCTATATTCCCTCAGTTCTATATCCTTTCAGCTCTATATTCCCTCAGCTCTATATTGTCTCAGCTCTATATTCCTTCAGCTCTATATTCCCACAACTCTATATTCCATCATCTCTATATTATCTCGGCTCAGTATTCCCTCAGCTCTATATTCCCTCAGCTCTATATTCTTTCAGCTCTATATTCCCTCAGCTCTATATTCCCTCAGCTCTATATTCCCTCAGCTCTATATTCTTTCAGCTCTATATTCCCTCAGCTCTATATTCCCCCAGCTCTATATTCTTTCAGCTCTATATTCCTTCAGCTCTATATTGTCTCATCTCTATATTCCCTCAGCTCTATATTATCACAGCTTTATATTCCTTCAGCTCTATATTATCTTGGCTCTATATTCTGTCAGCTCTATATTTCCCTTAGCTCTATATTCCCACAACTCTATATTCCATCATCTCTATATTATCTCAGCTCAGTATTCTCTCAGCTCTATATTCCCTTAGCTCTATATTATCTCAGCTTGGTATTCTCTCTGCTCAATATTCTCTCAGCTCTATAATTCTTAGGGCTTTATTCCCTCAGCTCTATATTCCCTCAGCTCTATATTCCCTCAGCTCCATATTCCCTCAGCTCTATATTCTCTCAGCTCCATATTCCCTCAGCTCTATATTCCCTCAGCTCTATATTCCCTCAGCTCTATATTCTCTCAGCTCCATATTCCCTCAGCTCTATATTCCCTCAGCTCTATATTCTCTCAGCTCCATATTCCCTCAGCTCTATATTCCCTCAGCTCTATATTCCCTCAGCTCTATATTCCCTCAGCTCTATATTCTCTCAGCTCCATATTATCTCAACTCTATATTCCCTCAGCTCTGTATTTCTTCAGTTCTATATTTTCTCAGCTCTATATTCACACAGCTCTATATTTTCACAGCTTTATAATTTAGCATATTGGAAAACACCAAATTTAGTTAACGTAAGGATTTACTTTACTAATAAAGTAAACCAAGAATTAAGGTAGCTCTTCCATCTTAACACACTTTAATGTATTAATCATTACTGTGGCTGCAAATCCAATAATTGTGCTGTAGCATAATAAAGTCAATGTACTTTAATGAGTTTTCTTCCCACCGGGGTGCATTCATTAAGTATAGCTTTTTTAAAGGTAGAATAACTCCCATTCAGCCCAGTTTTTAATGTGAACATAAAGAACGTGGTGCTGTGGATTTGAGGCCCAGGCAATGTAATTCCCTTAACAAGGCCTTCGACCCTTAATTGCTCTACACCGATCTTGTGGTTGTGACCAAATGCCTCATTGTCAGTTACAACCATGTGAGAAATAAGGTTCCCAGATAAAAGCAAGGCTTCTGAAGAACACCTTCATCTTGCACTTTGTCTGTTTGAAATTCCTCTAATGCTTGAGTTTGGTGGAGTTAGTTATTGCTTATGTTGCTAGGTCTGTTATTCGACGGTGGGATTCGTATTTGACCAGATTCATATGAACTAAATTAAACAACTGCTCCATAAAATATTAAAATCTATTACTATTTTCACCTTCAAGTCTTTTCACCTAACATTATGGCAATTATGAGTTTCTGATTTTATGAAGGCCATTGTTCATTTGTAGCAACCAATTTAAGACTTGTCTTAAAACTCGGGCGTGTATCCAAGAGATTAGTTGATGTATTTTCTTTAACTGTAAACTATTTTCTCATTGGCTCCACCTTCTTTGTTGAATAAACCTGAACCAAACCCCTGTCTATACCACACACTTATGTCTGTATATTTATTATTCATATATCAAGAAAAGGAACAGTTTCAAGAGTAAAGGTTTTATTTTTGGATGCTTTTCCCCTTTTTTTTATGTAATGTTTTTTGAGTCTTCTCTCAGCTTAGGGCATGTTTCTTTCTAGGGCTTTGTTGTTTGTGTGTTTATCAAAGGAGGACTTCATCCACGCGCCTCCAAGAGCATGTGTATTTGTTTAGTCCTATAAATATGCGTCACTAACCCACAACTATAATCCGAGGAAATGAAACAAGTTCCCTATCTTACAGTTATAATTAGACAGGAGATTAGCTTATCAGTAAAGTTTTGGGGGGAAAATAAATGATGAAGAATGTTTCTCTGTTTATGTCGTTTAAGTTTGTATGATTTATTTATTATTAAGCAGAAAAATACCGCTTTATCTAGATCAGGAGTCTCCAAACTTTTTTCCTCCGAGAGCTACTTTGACAAAATGGAGGTGGCCAAGAGCTACTCATGTTATATTATTAGTATCGTTTATTTACACAGCTTATTGCCATAAACCAAACTAGCTGAATAAGCTATTTTTCTGTGATGTCAAAATGTCAATATTGAACAGCAATAAATCAATTTAAATTCACATAAGCAGCAGTTATTGGATAACTATTGGATATTCAAAAGTAGGTTGTGAGCTACTGGTAGCTCGAGAGCGACGTATTGGAGATCCCTGATCTCAATTAATATAAGAGATAAATAAACAAAAAAGAATAAGTAAAACTTTAGACAGGGATGTAAGGAATGTTGTCGAATCCAGCATTCTTAAATTAAAATAACAAAATTTTGGTCATAAAATCAATTCAGACTTGAAAAATCACAAATGTTCTGCCTAAACAAATCTATTCATTTAATCTATTTGTTTAGAGACTTTTTCTCGTCTATCAAGCTTCCTGTTCATCATCTTTATAAAGCACATGTTAGGTTGGTGGTACAGAACCCAAGGTTTCCTGGCAGAACTTTAACCAGAGCATCACACTGCCTCCGCTGGCTTGCCTTCTATCTACAGTGTATCTTCGCAGCTCTATATGAACAAGCACTTGGAGCATCTCAGAGAGCAGAAATGGGTTTGATATCAACATTTACTTTGAAGATACCAACATTTGTGTGGAAAAAATAACCGTTTTGTTAGAACTTTTTTATGAATATATCGGCCCTAGTAGGCTAGAGAAAAATTCTCCAAAAATCTCCACTGTGGAGTGGGACATGATGAAAACATTCAGTCCTCAACACAAAAAAACAGGAAGAAATTTCATTTTTTGTCCTCTGGGAAAAAGTGAAGTCACACACAACTAGCAAGGTTTGCTTTTGTTGAATTACAGCAATTTTTACTTAAATGCTTATAATTGTTATAATTTATAATTTTAATTTAAATATAATGTGTATATATATATATATATATATATATATATATATATATATATATATATATATATATATATATACACATTATATTTAAATATATATATTATATTTTTTTATATTATATTTAAATATATATATATATATATATTATATATATATATATATATATATATATATATATATATAATTTTAAAAATATATAATTAGTAATAAAATAATAGTAATTTAAATAATTATTGTTTTAGTGAAATACTGTATATTCTTGATGTAGAAAAACATGTTATTTTTTTCCTAAAAAAAGTCCAAAAAACAGAAATTCCTAGGTTTTTTTTTCCGCCTGTTTTCCGGAATTTACCAGCATTTTACCACCAGAGTATGTAGAAAATGAATCAATATAATGTCAAATGCAATCTAAAAGTCATGATGTCGAAGGTTTGTGTACAGATAACATGGATAAGAAACTGTTTTCCACATTTCCACATTTATTTAAGTTCTCTCAGCATCGATGAATCTCATGAAAACTCAAGCTCAGATTTGGTCCATTCGATTAAAAAAAAGTGGCCGTTCTAGCAAGTGCTAGTCAGTTTGAAAGCTAATAATAACGTAGAGCATCAACATTCAGTGTGAACCGTTCAGCTTTAATCCGGCCGTTTGTTTATCTGCTTTACAATGTGCCGATTCAGGGGCTCGAAATTCCGCCGGCTACACATGACACGAAGCTTAACACTTTAACGCTGGGAATAAATGTTCTGCAACGCCTTGGGGGAGAACAGGAACACGAACATAACAGAAGCAGCAAAAACATGAGACGGTCACACTTCACATGCATACACAAGACCTGTGTTTAGTGTCACATCTAAGATTTACTAAAAAAAAAAAAAAAACAGAAAAAACGCTGCCTATTTAAAGTACCAAGAAATTTAATTTGAGGCTTTTAAAAAAAGTACCGCATGCACTTAATAGAATTTACATACTAAACCAAAGAGTTGTCAGCAGTTACAAATCATTTAGCCCTTTTCCTTCCCTGTAGCCATGAAGTGCAAAGCCAATATTTACAACAAGCCTGTGGTGAGTGCACAAAAGAACACAGTACTGAATGAATAAATAAATAAAGAATTGGATAACATCGTAAAAAAAAACAAAAAAAAAAAAAACAGACCACAATTTGGATACTAATAACATACCGAAGAATAATTCAAAGAAAACTCCAGCCTGTGATGTGTTTAGTGTTAATGATGTGATTTTGGAGCTGAAGTGCTAGTTATGGTTGTATTTTTGTTTTTCGTGTTTAGTCGACTCGTGCGGTTGACTGTGGTATCCGCTTGGTACGTTGCGACGTGACGAATAATTCTGTTTCTGTGCCCAAGCTTCTACTGCGTTGTCTGAATCTCTCAGGCTTTTATTACCACTGTTCATTTATAGCACATGTTAAAGCTAAGCTGAGCTCACAGTGTTCACTACAGCGTCAGAAAAGATGAACCTCTGCTCAGCTAATATGTCACGATTTTTCAGTAGAGCTAATAGAGAACACTGTGATCGTATTTTAGTGGCAATTTTCGAGCTCTTCACATGATATAATGGCTTTAATCCACATAACGTCGAGGAAATATGAAAAAGCATGCAACAACAGCAGCATCGATTGCAAATATTATCTTAACCATCTGTTGTTGATGGTGTCTTCCACTGTTTCACTGTCTCAGACACTCTCATTTTCAGCGTTCAGTCTCTTCGCCGTCTTTCATACGCGTTCCACGTCAATACGGGACGTATTTTTCTCCATCTGAATCAATTAAGCTACCATATGATGCCAATTATCTCTGCTGATTGGGTGCTCGTAGGTGCTGTTCCTCACTCACTGACTGACCAATACATTAGCAGTGCTGTGTTTATATTAATACGTTTGTCTGTAGCTAGTCTGTAGATTTTTTTTAGCATCTTTAGAAGTTATCTTTTGGGATCTGAAGCAGATTTTTGACCCGGAAATGCCTTCTATGTTACAAGTCTTAACAGAGTTAGCAAGTGGATAGATGTCACAGTGGAATGTTGCTTGGGCAGTTTCAATAAGAAACATCTCAACGACTTAACAACTGTCAGGTTTCTGTCTAAACACCTAAAAATAAACGAGCAAGATCTTCTTTTATCCTTCAAATTTTTCTAGTGAAATCCAGAGTAGAACATTTGGAGATGCACTTTTTTTTTTTTTTGCACAAGCTTGTTTTAAATTCCCAGAATGCAATGTAGCTACATGAAGCAACTATGTGGAGTTCGAGCCGAGACTCAGCCTTTGCTTTTTAGTGAGATAATGGTGAGATGAAAAGATGATGGTGATTGGGTTTTCGCATGAAAGTTGAAACTTTGGAAGCGGATCTGTTTGAGCAGAGTTTACAGATGAGGAGGTGAGAGAACTGGACAGACTGAAAGGATTAAAGCACTGCTGCATTGCTTTATTTAGATAAAGATGGTTAAAAATAAGGGCTAAATCTCAGTGCAGCAATATCAACAGGTTCTTGAAGGGCACTGTGGGTAATAAAGCTGTTAACTGAATTGAAAGAAGTACATCTTGGCTAACATCGAAGGTTGTAAATGAAGATAAAAATTAATATGCAAGTTGTTCAGGATGAACTTTTCCTTTAGCACTTTAGGATAAAATTGTGGGTCATCACCTGATAACTGTATGTGTGTGTATTTACAGCATCAACCTCCCTGACACATATCTATGAATGATGTTTCATTTCGGTTCTCAGGAAGGTAGTCAGCTGATACATCTGTGACCTATGTCCCGACCTCACCCTAGTCCCTAATGTCCAATTTCATTCGTATATCAGAGGTGATGCAAAGATGGAACCTTGAGAACCTTTTAAAGGCTATGTTCGATCAGTCTCTCTACACTGTTTGTTCATGTGGTCCACAATGATTTATACAACACTCTTAGAAAAGAGGGTTCCTCAAGGGTTCTTTGAACAATGAAGCATTCTTTGCTTCATGAACAGGTTCTACTTAGAACCCTCCGTGCCAGCAAAACCCCAATGTTAAAGATTTCTGCCGTTAAGGAATCCCCAGAATAGGCAAACATATAAAGATGTAGCAGGAATTAGATGATGGTCAGGCGGTGCGCGGTATCAGGACTGACGCTGGAGCATCCTTCCGTCTTCACTGTGTTCTTGGACATGTTGCTGCGAGTTTCACGATGACGGCAAAGACGCTCGCGGTAGTTCTGCGCAAAGATCAGAAGCATGAGCGGGTTGATGCAGCTGTGCGAGTAGCTCAGGCAGATGCTGATGTTGTAGGCGTAGACAAATGCTGCCGTAGGCTCTTGGATGCCCAAGTTGATCATCTGGATCACGTGATACGGAGTCCAGCACAGCAGGAAGAGTGCAATAACCATTAGAACCATCTTGGTGGCTCTCTTGGCCCACAGGGACTGTTTTCGCTTTACCCGCCGCATCGACTGGAATACATGGTACAGGGTCAGCGAGTAGAAGGTGCTGATGATGATGAGGGGCACGAGGAAACCCAGGGTTGACTGGTACAGGGTGTACCAGTACATGTCCTGGGGACCATCAAGATATATCATGCACACACTCGAGTGCTTCTTGGAGATTACCTTGGCATAGATCATGACCGGGATGGTGAGCAGAAAACTGCCGAGCCACACCAGTATGTTGATGATGATGGTCCACTGGATGGTGCGGTTCTCTGACATGGGATGGACGATGGCAATGTACCTTTGGAAAATAACGAGAGGGTGAGTTAGAAATCTGGATACCGTATTGTATTTGTACCATTACATATTATCCAAACCTTTTACTGACATTTCTTTAAATCCAACGTTTATACTCAGACATCTGCGAGGAAATTGACTGAAAGAGACTTGTTTTGCTCTCTATAGAGAAATCACTGCTTTTACATGTACTGCTCACAGATAAGAAGTGTCAGTAGCGGCCCTAACCCTAAACCCTAACCCTGCTGACTAAGAAATTATAATTATTATTGTATAAAATGATCAAGAACAGTCTACTCAGTTTGTACTCTTCAATTCATTCATTCATTCATTCATTCATTCATTCATTCATTCATTCATTCAGTCATCTTCAGTCACCTTGAGGCTTTATCCTGCTCAAGGTTATGCTGGATTCTAAGCCTATTCCAGGATATTAAATCAATACCAGTCCATCACATTCAAACACATTCCAACACATTTACACCTGCTCTACCAGTTAATAAGACATTTTGCCATTTCTACACACATCTGAGAAACTCCAGCAAATCATTTAATCTTCCTCCAAGTTTAATTAAAACCAAGTGACTCCTATATGTGTCAGGATTCATTCATTCATTCATTGTCTACCGCTTATCCGAACTATTCTCGGGTCACGGGGAGCCTGTGCCTATCTCAGGCATCATTGGGCATCAAGGCAGGATACACCCTGGACGGAGTGCCAACCCATCGCAGGGCACACACACACTCTCATTCACTCACACAATCACACACTACGGACAATTTAGAGACGCCAATCAACCTACCACACATGTCTTTGGACTGGGGGAGGAAATCGGAGTACCCGGAGGAAACCCCCGGGGCACGGGGAGAACATGCAAACTCCACACACACATGGCGGAGTCGGGAATCGAACCCCCAACCCTGGAGGTTTGAGGCAAACGTGCTTGTGTCAGGATTATCAGTAGTAAATCCACATGTGCATTTAGTAGTATTTATCTAAACTCATCTATAAGCGAGGCAGAACTTAAGCCAGCCTACAGCTGAGAGTTTGTTGGTTAAGAGGTTTGCTTTAGTAGGTTTGACTGCTATTGTCAAGTACAAGACAGGAATAGCCAAACTCGTCAAGTCAAGACCAGGTCGTAATGGGGTTGAGGTCTCGACAGGATCACATATGTATAAAAGCGAAGATGAGTCAAGATCAAGACTGAAAATAATCAAATCCTTTTTGATGCCCAACCTTTCAACTCCACTGTGCTGTAATGGACATGTGACAAATAAAGGCTTTTATCTATCTATCAATCTAGTTTTATTGGGTACATACAAGCCATTGATGCCAAGTCAAGACCAAAGCTGTATTTAGTGAACCCAGTGACCATGTTAATTTAAAAAATATCTCGAGACCACAGCCCTGAAATCTAGGGTCCAGCATTGGCTCTTCAGTCACTAATGTAGAGCCTTAACCCCAGAGACAGTACTTCTCAATTGAATTCAATTTGTAAAGTGCTTTTCCCAATTCAAGCTTAGCAGAAATCCAGATATAGATCACTAGATTAGATCCCTAATGAACAAGCCAGGGGCATCAGCAGTGAGGAACAAGCCTCTTACATAAGGTAGGATCCTTAAGGGAACCCATCGTCTTCGGGGTGACACAGGGTCATGGGATTATAAATCATTAGGTGCATAAAAATAGAAACAAATAATACAAGTATATTAAATACCTAAACTCCTTTTGTTGATTTGTGCAGATTTAAGCTGCAAACCCACTTCCTCAAGGACTTTTAAAAAAAGTTCCTCAAAAGCTCTTTAGAATAAGAAAGGGTTCTTAGCTTCTTAAATGGGTTCATCTAATAATCCATCAGGGAAGCCATTATGTTATAGGTTTCTACACAGAACATTTAAGTGTTCCATGAATGGAGCTAAAGAGTGAATAGTTTATTGCTGAACTTGAAAATGGATGTGTGTGTGTGTGCAAACACACAGATGTCAAGTCGTAAAGTCTTAGAAATGCATTTTGTAGCTTGAATTAGTTTGTTTACTCCAATCTGAAAATCTCAGTCACACGCTATGTGAATTCCCTCTGCCAGAGGCTGATTTGGCCCTGAACTCAAAACTCATAGATCTTAAAAACAGGAAGGGATAAGTAAAAACCTAAATGAATCACGCTTGCATTAATATCTTTCCTGTGGGGATCCAAACACAGTAGCATCATTTCTCCCTGCTATTGTATGATGATGTGTACTGCTATTATAGAGCCACAAAACAAAAATAACACATATCCATTTTTTCAAACATATCATGAACTAGTGTCTGAAGTCTGTGTGACGACGTGTGTCTTTGGCAAATCTCGTGCACTGCAGGATCATATGCTTCAATAAGAGATGATGAAAGGCACATGACCCGTCAAACTGCCCAGGCCCCATCTGCTTCTGTAATAGGCGCCATGAGCAGAGGGCTTAGGGCTAAGAACCACCATGAAAATGTTATTATATTATAGCATAGAGGACTTTGTTGGGCCCTGTCCTAATCTCCCAAACCACTGTAAAGATATTAAAGATATCTTTTAACTTCTTTTTTAACACACTCGGGACATCACATGTTCTGCAGCTTTGGTGTGGAAAAAAACCCTCAGTGTTTGTTCTGTACTGATTATCACATCAGATCTGACTGAAATAAAATTCCAGTGCTACTGCTGATGTAGCCGAGTGCGAAAGTTTGTACAGCCTTAGGATTAAATGTTACATTTAACTGTTTATGTTTAAATAAAGTTAATACAGATATTACAAATCTAGCCAGGGGGGTCACAGTCCAGTGACTTCTATGCTGGTCCCAAGCCCGGATAAATAGAGAGGGTTGCGTCAGGAAGGGCATCCGGCGTAAAACATTGCCAAATTTAACCATGCAAATCGCCAGTACAAATTTCATACCGGATCGGTTGAGGTCCGGGTTAACAATGACCGCCATCGGCGCCATTGACCTACAGGGTGCCGGTGGAAATTGGGCTACTGTTGGTCGAGGAAGTAGAGGAGGGAGGAGAGTGCGCAGACAGAGAGAGAAGAGGAAAGGTAAGAGTGTAGGACTGAGAATAGGAACTCTGAATGTTGGTACTATGACAGGGAAAGGTAGAGAGCTGGCTGATATGATGGAGAGAAGGAAGGTGGATATACTGTGTGTACAGGAGACCAGGTGGAAGGGTAGCAAGGCTCGTAGTATAGGAGCAGGATTCAAGCTGTTTTATTATGGTGTGGATAGTAAGAGAAATGGGGTAGGTGTGGTCCTGAAGGAGGAGTTTGTGAGGAATGTTCTGGAGGTGAAGAGAGTGTCAGACAGGGTGATGAGTCTGAAGTTAGAGATTGAAGGGGTGATGTTGAATGTTGTTAGTGGTTATGCCCCACAGGTAGGTTGTGAGTTAGAGGAGAAAGAGAGATTCTGGAGTGAATTAGATGAGGTGATGGAGAGTATTCCCACGGGTGAGAGGGGTGGTGATAGGAGCGGATTTTAATGGACATTTTGGTGAGGGGAACACAGGTGATGAGGAGGTGATGGGCAAGTTTGGAGTTAAGGAAAGGAACCTAGAAGGACAGATGGTAGTGGACTTTGCTAAGAGGATGGACAGGGGTTTTAACACTTATTTTCAGAAGAGGGAGGAGCATAGAGTGACTTACAAGAGTGGAGGTAGGAGAACACAGGTAGACTACATCCTATGTAGAAGAGGCAATCTGAAAGAGATTAGTGACTGTAAAGTGGTAGTGGGAGAGAGTGTAGCCAGACAGCATAGGATGGTGGTGTGTATGATGACTTTGATGGTCTGTAAGAAGAAGAGGTCAAAGATAGAGATAGAGAAGAAAACCAAGTGGTGGAAGCTGGAAAAGGAGGAATGTTGTGAGGAATTTAGACAGAAGTTGAGGCAGGCTCTGGGGGGGTCAGGTAGTGCTGCCAGATGACTGGGAAACTACAGCAGAAGTGATCAGGGAGACAGGGAGAAAGGTGCTGGGTGTGTCATCTGGAAGGAAGAAAGAAGATAAGGAGACTTGGTGGTGGAATGAGGAAGTTCAGGATAGTATCCAGAGGAAGAGGTTAGCCAAGAAGAAGTGGGACATGGACAGGACTGAAAGAATAGACAGGAATACAAGGAGTTACAGCGCAGAGTGAAGAGGGAGGTGTCTAAGGCCAAGCAGGAGGCATATGTCAATAAAATAGACTAAATAAAAATAAAAAAAGTTTTTTGCCTAAAAAGGGATTAAGACTATAAGTATTTAAATGCTTAAATATGCTGTATGATTAAGAAAAATGAAATGAAATACCATTTTTAAGTCACATGTGCTAAAAACATGACAATCGTAGGACTCGAGTATTATATTAATAATGAAAAAATGATCTTCTTCTTATGTTGCAAACATCATCGGGGCAGTCACACGGCTGCTTCCAGCCTTTTGAATATCCCCTGAACAGCTTTTATTGTTTCTTTTATTTGTACATTTGATCTCGTTGAGATCTTAAGTAATAAAAACAGATAATAAAAACACAAGCAGACGTGACAACAGACACGTCACATAGACAAGTGGGTAAAGGTTAAAGTAAGGTTATGGTAAAAAAAAAAAAAAAAATCCACTTAATGTAAATAATGTCCTTGCTGCCATAGAAGCATGTACATTTGCTTCACTTTTCCTTGTCCAGCTGTTGCCGTGGTTACCTCTTAGTGAATAAATTTACATCGAGCAGAGATGGTGGTGTTGACGCTGAAGTTTGACTCTAGGCTCCTCGGCTCACCCTAGGCTCATCATCGGGTCCACTCAGCTGAGGGGAGGCCTCAGCAAGAACAGGAAGGTTATCCAATACATCAGACAGGAAGCGGCTGAGTTCAGTGGCCACAAATCTTAAGAGGCCAGCACTCTCAAGGCAGCGTCTCAGGCTTCGGCGGAGAAGCCTTTGGCCTGCGAAGCCAAAGCCATGTGCCCGTCTGTGCCTACGCACCATGGTATAGTGAGAATCAGCAAGGCCAACGTTCTTAAAAACAAAGTGTATGGCAACCCTGGAAACAGGAGAGGGGAACGTCATAACAGCTCTCAGATAGGACAATAACAAGATATGAAAATGACTGGTGGAGCAAAACAACCGAATGAGAAATTAATATAATATTAATAGAAGTACACATTGTACTAAAATCAACGTATACCAGAGAGAGAGCATAAGGAGTAGGTAAATAGGTAAATAGGGAAATTGACTTACCTAGGTAAGGTGGAGGGGTGCTGTAAGGTTCCGTGGGAAAAACCAGAGATGTCAGAGATGGAAGTGGAGTGTGAGAGGAGAGATGATGCGGAGGCAAATGGCAGGTGGCTGTGTTTATAGGTGAGGCGGGGCAGGGCCCAAGCCCAAGTTAAATCAAAACAGTGAATAAACCTTTTCTATTGGCTGGTATTACCCAAAACATGGAACAAAATAAAAAAATCACTCAAAAAAAATAAATCACTCAGGTTTGCTCACTGTGAAGTGGTTGGACGCTTTATGTCGCAGAAAGCCTTCATGGCTGTGACCTTCTGGCTCTCCCTTTTAGTTATTCTGTCATAGCTAGTTCTGTCAGAGTCCCTGCCTGCACTTTACACATAACCTACATTGTCTTTAAACATCACATGATCACAAGCATACTTAATATCTCTCTCTCTTTCTCTCTCTCTCTCTCTCTCTCTCTCTCTCTGTGTCTTTCTCTGTCGAGCTATACGTCCCACTCCCGAGCTGTTCTGAGTTTCCAGTGTGACCACTCGCTCTACCCCTGGTCGGAGTCTTGTCGCTTGGTAGTGCTCACTGATGCTGTGGATGGATCTGTGTGGACAGCCTGTGACCAGGAGACAGCCGTGGACAGAGCCACTTTGGGACTATAACACCGTCACCGATCTGCTGTTACATCTGTCAGCTTCTGACAGCAAGGAATTAGTGTCTATAATGAACTCAGAAATTACATTGACCTAATAGTTCCTCATGGGCCCTTGGTTTCTGTTGTAGAAAGGACACTATTTACATTTACATTATTTACCGTCCAGTGTCACCCAAATGAGGATGAGGTTCCCTTCTGAGTCTGGTTCCTCTCAAGGTTTCTTCCTCATATCATCACAGGGAGTTTTTCCTTGCCACCGTTGCCACAGGCTTCTCATTAGGGATAAAACAGGGATAAAATAGTTTAATAATTTAATTTAAAAATTCTTTTTTTCTCCTTTCTCTGTTTCTCTACTTTTGTAAAGCTGCTTTGAGACAATGTCCATTGTAAAAGGCGCTATACAAATAAATCGAATTGACTTGAAATTTACTTTGAAGATATAAACATTTCTGTGATGAAACTTTTTATTTTTCTGGAACTTTTCTATGAATATATCGCTCCTAGTAGGCTAGAGAAGAACAGAAATCCTTCTGAAACACTACAAAGTCCTGAGTGTCTACTTTCATATGAGCTTCATATTAACCTCCACTGTGGAGTGAGACATGATGAAAACATTCAGTACTGAACATGAACGCAGCAGGAGTTAATGTTGTGCAAGTTTGCAGTGCTTTTGTGTTGTTTTCTCTCTCTCTTTTTCTCTCTCTTTTTCTATCACCGCTCCAGCTTTAACGACAGCTGGTGGCTGTTCGGATTGGTTGACCGCAAGAGAGCATGTGGATAAATCTGAGAAGGAACATCAGCTTGGAGAGACTCTTTTCTTCTGCCCCAGTGTGTGGTGGTGTTGTATTGTTGTTGGTTCAGTTGTTCTCACACTTAAGCTGTGTTTATGGAGTTTAATCCTATGTCATTCTTGTAAGCGGCTTTTCTTATTATATGGATTGTGGAGGCTATAAAGCTGTACACAGGCCACTGGACACCATTTTTGTTGATAATTCAGTTTCTTCCAGTTTGTTAGGATTGGGAGTGAGTTTAGGATTCTGTTGTTTTTGTTGGAGGTTAAGACAGTTCCTCTTCTCTGGAATTAGGAAACATTCTGTTTGTTATTTTGGCCGCTTGAAATTTTGTGCTTCCTTTTTATTTGGTTAATTTGGCGGTGTTGATGTTACAAGCTGGGACAGGACAGCAGACTTCCAGGTTCTCCTTCTCTTACTTTTCCACCCCAACCCTGGAAATGTCCGAGATGACAATCAGAAGTTCTGTGTTTTTGTTATTGCGATGTGTCTTGTATGTTTTTGTTTGGCTGCTTTGATGGAAGAGATCCAATATTAGTGACCATTTTTAATTATGTCACTGTCAGCCATTTTAGAAGAATTTACCCATTATTTAAAAAAAATACCAATTGCAGATTTCTTTAATATAACGGTTCCAAAAGAAGCAAAGAAACCAAGTGATAAAAGTCTAATTTTACTGTAAATCGGTAGAAGAAGTATCTTGCATGAAAATGCTCTGGAGGTGTAAGATGTTGGGCTACTGATCAGAAGATTGTGAGATCAAATCCCAGGATCACCAAGATGCCGCTGCTGAGCCATTGAACAAGATCCTTAACCTCAACTGCTAATTTGTTTAAAAGAGAGAAATGAATATTGCTCTGGATAAGGGCACCTGCCATATGCCCTCAGTGTAAAGTAACAAAATGTAAATATAATTGAGACGCAGAATGGCAATGAGGCTCTGCTTTAGAGGGCCTTGATTGGATTGAAAGGATCAGATCTTGCTCTAAAGAAGCAGGAACATGAAATTAACTGCTTCACCTGAGAGCTCTGGAAATAGCCGCTGACCGGGATGCATTTATTAGAACTCGAGGCACACGTGTCACACACTAAGCTGTGTCCATTACCTTAGATCCAGACGTCCTTCTTCCAGTGCCCTCGATGCGCAGTCTGGCTTTGATGTCACTAAATATGTTAAATTAGTTCCTCTCTTTCATGAAGCGATTCATATTGTATCAAACGTGCTTCTGCTAAATTGAGTTAGCGTGTGAAGAAGGACATGCAGGAACTCTTCTTACAATGTGATCTCTTTGGCAAAGCTCAGGCCGTGTGAATTAGGACACCGTGAAGGCTGCTGCTTTGAAAGATTTTTAAATTAGTGTCGGAAACATACCAAGAAAAATCTGTTGAAGAGTCTGTGCAAAGTCAGCCAAACAAACATTTCGCAAGAGAGAAATCTGAAACCAGAACATGGAGGATGCCAAGAGTTGTGGAATAGAAAGCTTTGTAGTTTGTGCAAATGTGGAAAAAGTTTTCTTTCTGACGTGGCAGCTTTACTCACAGAACTGTGTTTCTGTCTGGACCTCGAGATAAAACTCCAGTGGTCAAACAGTGAGAATGTAAGTAAGGAATCACTGAGGGTTAATATTTGTAGACATAAATCTAGTATGTCGGTACTGCCTTGACCCTGGGCATCTGATCTCAGATTGCAGCACAAGGATGTGGTAGCTTAGTGATTAAGGTGTCGGACTACTGCTCATAAGGTTGTGAGTCCGAATCACAGGTCCCTCATGCTGCTTCTGCTGGGCTCCTGAGCAGGACCCTTAGCCCTCAATTGCTCAGCTGTATAAAATAAGATAAAAATGTAAGTCGCCCAGATTAATGGTGTCTTCCAAATGACAGAAATGTAAATGTAAGCGAGTATGTTTCCCACTCAAACCTAAGTGTAGCCTTATCCAAGTCTCCGTTACTGACGCTGATTGTTTACAACCTGACCCACTCTCACTGGATCTGATTATGATGGGAAATCCTATAGCTTCTTCCAGTGACTCAGGCTTTAGACCGACCGTGATGCTGAGAGACACACAGGTAGTTATTCATTTCAGAGAAAAAGCTTTCAGACCTTATCGTCCGAGTCATATACCGACACTGACGTGAGTGGAAGTGGGCTACATTTTAGGTTTTAGCACCGTTACACAGCGTGCACAGAAACTCTGAGCTCATCTCAGACCCTGTGACAATGGAGTTTGAATTTAGGGAACAGTTTGGCAGGTGAAAAGGTTTTTTCCTTATCCAGTTGTGTCTGCTGAGTCTGATGTCTCTAAACAGCTTCCCTCTGTGTACAAAAAGTTTAAAGTGCAGTTGACATTTTAGCTTCGTCCTTAATGTCACTGTCAAAAGTAGTTGAGGGTAGATTGTTTATTACACCACAGCATCCAGAAACGAAAGAGCTGTTAGAGGTTAAGCCGAGAGCAGATAGGAGGTTCTACACAGGAGGAACCTGGAGTCCATCAAAGGGCACTAAGTGAAGGACACACCCATTCACACACACTAGAGACAATGCCAATCCACCTACAACATGTCTTTGGACTGGGGAAGCACGGTGAGAACATTCAAATTTCCTACAAACACACACACACACACACACACACACACACACACACACACAGACGGTAGAGGTGGGGTTTGAAACCCTAACCCTGCAGGTATGCGGCAAATGTTCTAGCCAATAAGCTGTTATAACCAAGGCTTTTTAAAAATATTTATGGCTACATTTTCTCTCCCAAACTGTTAGGAACCTTTTTGTTTGTTATTTTGTCCTTTTGTGTGAGAAGAAGCAGCCTTTATTACTGTCACAAAGACATTATAGCACTGTGAAATTCTTTATATCCCAGCTTAGGAAGTAGAGGGGTCAAACCCCCAGGACTTCTATGAGCCAGCTATGAGGAACAGAGAACCTTGCTCAAGAACCCGAGGTCAGGGTTGAACCCTGGCCTTCTAGTCAGCAAACTTGAGCTGCTATAACATTTAAGCCTTTTTTTTTTTGTTTAATCTGGTGGTTGGGACAGTTCAGAAGACCTCCAGATTACCTTTTTGAATAACATTTTTGTAACATTCCCCTTATTCCACAAGAATTTACCATTTATTATTTATTAAAGAAAGGCAATGTACTTTTTATTCATTTAAAGTTAAGTTAAGGTGCTTAAGTTACAGCAGCTGTAAAGAGTCATTCACTTAAGGTGAATTTTGTAAAAACAAACAAAACAAACAAAAAATAAAATGCTGCTTATTACCAAGACACAACAAACACCTCTGTCCTGAAGATGTCAGAAAACTCAAGGTTGTAGCTTCACCTCTGACAGCGCTCACACTGTAGACTCCTTCCTTAAACTCCTTTCATTTAATAAACACCTTCTTACAGGACATCACCATTTCATCATCCAAATCAGTGCAAGTGGAATAAAAAACCTGAACCTAACCTGAACCTGTGTGGTGAAGGAATATTGTGAATACTGTGGGAGGAAAAGTGAGTCCAGATGGAAATGGACTGTAAATCAGAGCGTGCTTGAGGGATGTGTCATAAAGATATTGTGTATTTTTTAGACACTTTTTTTTCCACAGAGGATTTCTTAAAAGAAACTTAGAGCTGTGTTGTATTTTAGAAAGCACGTCGCTCACTTTTATGCAGACATTCTCCTGTCTTAATTCAGTTAAACGGTTAATTTGAGTTATTTTAATCAGGAAGTCTGCAAATTCTCTTAAAATTACAAGCAAAAGAAAAAAAACCTGTTTTATTAGGGTTAAATATTTGCACGAATTTCTTGTGACTTTTACCTTATAGCTAGCCATGTACTTAGATGATGACGATGATTATTATCATTCATTCATTGTCTACCGCTTATCCGATCTACTCTCAGGTCACGGGGAGCCTGTGCCTATCTCAGGCGTCATTGGGCATCAGGGCAGGATACACCCTGGACGGAGTGCCAACCCATCACAGGGCGCGCACACACACACACTCTCATTCACTCACGCAATCACACACTACGGATAATTTAGAGATGCCAATCAACCTACACTGCATGTTTTTGGACCGGGGGAGGAAACCGGAGCACGGGGAGAACATGCAAACTCCACACACACGGCAGAGGTGGGAATCGAACCCCCAACCCTGGAGGTGTGAGGCAAACGTGCTAACCACTAAGCCACCGTGCTTAATAATTACACCGTGCACCGTATTATTATTAATAATAATAATAATAATAATAATAATAATAATAATAATAATAATAATAATAATAATAATAATAATAATAATAATAATAATAATAATAATAATAATAATAATAATAATATTATAGTCTACATGCTTAGATCTGGCCAAAGGGATTTGCAAGGAAAAACTTAAACTTCGTACTTAATAATGTTTGTTATACAAACAAATTATTCAATTACTAACCGACTAAATAAATACAAACAGTAATAAATCAATTTCTGTGTCCTGGAAGTGACAGGAGAAAAAGAAAAGTGGACTTTTAGTGTTTCCAGCCCTCTTGTGTGCTTCTCACCTGTCGATGCAGAGCACAGTGACGATGCCCACAGTAGTGAACTGGTTGCTCACGTCCATCACCACCACGGCTTTACACATGAACGCGCCGAAGACCCACTGACGCTCCCACACGAGCTGGTGTATGTTGAAGGGCATGATGAGCAAGAAGAGCAGGTCTGCCACGGCCAGGTTCAGCACGTACACGTCCGACACCAACTTCTTCTTGCATGTGGCCACGGCGTAGATCACCAGCGCGTTGGCGAGGACGCCGACCGAGCACAGGATGCCGTAGACGGCGGGGAAGACGTGCGTAAAGGACGCCGCGTCGTAGTCGGGCACCGAGAAGTTCGCGCAGGGCAACGAGCCGTTAGAGAGCTCTCCAGAGTCGCACGACGCCGCCGAGTCGTTCATCATCTACCCGAGATATGACCTGCTCGAGAAATGACCTGCACCGGACACCTTAAAGCGCGACGAGGTCTCCAAACGCACGCAGCGGAGACATTTCCAGAAGTTTTACGCGAACGTATCCTTATCCTTACCTCTGCGTGCCAGTACCAGAGATTCATCAATCTTCCACTGACGCACCAACTTCTTGAATTTCCACCTGTACATTTTGCTTGTATTGTTTCATCTCAGCTGCGGTGTGTGTGTGTGTGTGTGTGTGTATGTGTTTGCGCGCACGGCTTGTTTCTTGTGTGCCTTTCCGCTCTCTGTTCATAAATGAAGAGCTGACAGCAGAACAGACGGCTGGTCCGAGGGATGCCAATGATTGGCTGAAAAGTACGCGTGGGCGTGGTCTTGAACCATCTTCGTTCAACCTTCTCACATTCTTTTTAGTGTGAGAACATTTTCTCCATCTTCATCTCAGATAATAATAATAATAATAATAATAATAATAATAATAATAATAATTATTATTATTATTATTATTATTATTATTAATTATTATTATTATTATTATTATTATTATTATTATTATTATTATTATTATTATAATTCAGGAGTTTAAGTACTTGGGGTCAACAGTCCAGAGTAATGGAGAGTGTGGGAAAGAGGTAAAGAAGCGAGTGCAGGCAGGTTGGAATGGGTGGAGAAAGGTGTGGGGAGTTCTGTGTGATAGGAAAATATCAGCGAGAATCAAGGGGAAGGTGTACAGGACAGTGGTGAGACCGGCCATGCTGTATGGTTTAGAGACAGTCTCACTGAGGAAGAGACAGGAGTCAGAGCTAGAGGTAGCAGAGCTGAAGATGTTGAGGTTCTCTTTGGGAGTGACAAGATTGGACAGGATTAGGAACGAGTACATCAGAGGGACAGCTCATGTTGGACGTTTGGGGGACAAAGTTAGGGAGGCCAGATTAAGATGGTTTGGACATGTTCAGAGGAGGGGGAGTGAGTATATTGGTAGGAGAATGTTGGACATGGAGCTGCCAGGCAGGAGGCAAAGAGGAAGGCCAAAGAGGAGGTATATGGATGGAATTAATGAGGATATGAAGCTAGTGGGTGCAAGTGTTGAGGATGCAGAAGATAGGGATAGGTGGAGAGAGATGATTCGCTGTGGCGACCCCTGAAGGGAAAAGCCGAAAAGAAGAAGAAGAAGATAATAATAATAATAATAATAATTATTATTATTATTATTATTATTATTATTATTATTATTATTATTATTATTATTATTATTATTTTACTTTTTTTTATTTAGTTCCATCACATGTAAGTACAAAACAAGGAGTGTAGGGCAGATATATAACAATGTCATACAGTTTAAAGTAAGACAACAAGACAGAAAATGAACATAAGCATAAATATGAACAAAACAAAACAAATAATAAATTAAAATAAAGAAATGAATAAACAAACAAACAAACAAACAAACAAATAAATAAATAAATACTGTGACAAAAAAAGTGCTATATAAGGGCAGTTACATAAATTTGAAAAGCTTTAGAATTTTTATTTGTTTTCATAAGTTTATTCTGTGATTTCATATTGGAAAGGGTTTCAAAATAAATTTTAAGATCGGTGTTATAAAAGCTAATACTGTATATGATGGTTTCTTTTGAATTATTCTTGTCTTATGAATATAATACTTTGCTAAGATAATGAACAGATTAATGATGTAATTTTGTTTATCAGAAAAATATGGGTTTTGAAAGCAAAGTAAAATATCGTGAAATTCTAAATTAAGGTCTTTGTTTAATTTTTTGTTATGTCTATTTTAAAGTCAACCTTGAATGAAATAGAATGTTCAATATCTTCAACTGATATGTTGCAAAAGATACATTAATCACAAACACTATGAATATATCTACTAACAGCTGCATTTACAGGATAACATCTGTGAATAATTTTGTAAAATACTTCTTTTTTCCTCTCAGATTATGTTCGTGTTCTGAGCTCTTAAGGGAAAATAACGCACGAGTGATCAGACATGTCAAAACAAAACAAAACCTGTTACGCCACATCATCAGGAAAGTCATGCGTGATGTAATTAATACGACCAATCATCCATCCATCCATCCATTGTCTACCGCTTATCCCATCTACTCTCGGGTCACGGGAAGCCTGTGCCTATCTCAGGCATCATTGGGCATCAAGGCAGGATACACCCTGGACGGAGTGCCAACCCATCACAGGGCACACACACATTCTCATTCACTCACACAATCACACACTACGGACAATTTAGAGATGCCAATCAACCTACAATGCATGTCTTTGGACTGGGGGAGGAAACCTGGCGGAGGCGGGAATCGAACCCCCAACTCTGGAGGTGTGAGGCAAACGTGCTAACCACCAAGCCACTGTGCCCCTCCACGACCAAGAAAGAAATGCTTATGCATGCACAAAACACATAAGACCCATATAAAAAGTTTTTAAATGTTACATGATCATGTGAAACTCCAACTAATTAAATATGACACACTAATCACATGATACAATTATATTATATTATATTATATTATATTATATATAAGTAGGGGCATTGGTGGCTCAGTGGTAGGTTTCTCGCCTATCATGCGGAAGGCCCGGGTTTGATTCCAGCCACTGGATGCAGTGCCGGTCCCAAGCCCGGAAAAATGGGAGGGTTGCGTCAGGAAGGGCATCCGGCATAAAACATTTGCCAAGTTGTTGTGCGGACTAGTTAGTCCGCTGTGGCGACCCCGAACAGGGAGCAGCCGAAAGCAACTTCTTATTATATTATATTATATTATATTATAGTATATTATAGTATATTATATTATATTATATTATATTATAGTATATTATATTATATTTATTATATTTATTATATCCTTTTAAAATCAGAAGTTTACTCCTGCTGAAATTTTTATTTATTTTACTTCACAGATCCTTTAAAAACGTCTATAAGGTTGATCAGTGAATTAGAATGATAACTAAAATGAACAAATACAGCATATGAAAGTGAGATAATTAATAACAACATTTTATACTTCATATAACTTTATACTTATACAGTTTATACTTCTGTATATAATTTAATTTTCTCTTGTGGGTCATATTAGTAAAAAAATGTCTACAGATCCACACTTCAGAAACTTCTGAAATTAATAGTGGTACATCTGGTATACTCATTTCATAATATTATGATTTGGGACACACAATAATTCTGATTTTGGCTATGATTAAGGATGAATAGTGGGTGAAATGAGACACAGCTCCACCTTCTGTGTGTTTCTTGGTCCAGAGTTTGTCGCATGTTATTGGTTACCTGTGTGTTGCTCAGCTCATATACTAATGTTTTTGTTTTTGCTTCACTTTAAAATAAACTGCTTACACTTTCCTCTGACTCCAGTTCCAGACAGAGGTTATATCATTATTAATGCTGTCCTTATCCTATAAAACTCCTGGTCATTAATAATCTGATAAGGTCAGACTTCAGATAATGTCAGATATAAATGATATAAATTGAGATAAGCTAATGCCATTCACATGTATGAATTCACAGTAGCTAAGGGTTACACTTACTACATTTTAAGCAAATACAGCATACCTAAAACTGGGTTCTGGACAAACGCAACATCATCATTTAAAAAAAAACCTCATAACGTACATCTGAGACAGAGCCAGGTGGGGTTTGTGTTTCAGCACTGATGTCTGCTTTTGTGGATCAAGAGAAAGGGCACACTGACATGGGCAGAGGAATCAAGTGTGCTCAGACGGAGTGAAGGGAACAAAGATTATTTATAATCACACTATCTGTGTTAGGTGAGGATGGGTTCCTTTTAGAGTCTGGTTCCTCCCGAGGTTTTGTCTTCATATTGTCTCCTTTGCTCGTTATGGATAAATTCATTCATTCATTGTCTACCGCTTATCCGATCTACACTCGGGTCACGGGCCTGTGCCTATCTCAGGCATCATTGGGCATCAAGGCAGGATACACCCTGGACGGAGTGCCAACACACACTATCATTCACTCATGCAATCACACACTACAGACAATTTAGAGATGCCAATCAACCTACCATGCATGTCTTTGGACTGGGGGAGGAAACCGGAGTACTCAGAGGAAACCCCCGGGGCACACATGCAAACTTTACACACACGGCGGAGGCGGGAATCGAACCCCCAAGCCTGGAGGTGTGAGGCAAATGTGCTAACCACTAAGCCACCATTCCCCCTATGGATAAATTGATCCATTTAAAATATCCTGAATTTATATATTCCTGTAAATCTGCTTTAAATAACTTTGAAAGAGAACATGAGGAGGACAAATCACCCTGGGAGACAAATTCATCCAGTTTACACCACAGCACTGTTGAAGCCTTTAAACTGATTGGTCAACAAATGTCTACAACCGCAGCTCTGATAGTAGTTCATGTCAAATCAATGTTTCAAATAGAATTTGATCAGCGTCCATTTTTTTTCTTTTCTTTCATTTTCCCAGAAGTTGGTCATTTGCCAGTTCCCACCCACTAGCCAGCTCTGCTATCATACATCAGCTACCAACTTCAGAGGGTGGAGCCTAGTGAAACGGTGTCAAAAACGTGTTTCCACTTGCTATATTCAATTCCATGTATGGCTCCTTTAACAACACTACCTCTTAAGCCCAGCCCGGCTCTGGTCACATGACGAGCTGGTTCCAGTAAGGTCATTTAGAAAGTGAATCGCTGCAGTGGGTGAGTGCTCCATAAGTAAAAAAAATACTGGATCAATTGATTAATCATCTTATGGAATAGATAATTGCTGTTAATTGCTGTTAGTCATGAATGATACACAATGCACAGATAACCCTGTTACACTAGCATGTGCTAATTCTGAGAGTTGCATGTTTTCAGTTTTAATTAAGAGATCCTCCATCTCACTCTAACACACCTGAAGATTTAATTACAACCTCTTATTTTGTAAATACGAACTGATATCTGCCCTCGTCCTCATACACAAGATAAATGGTGCTTCCATTTGGCTAGCGTAGCTCTGATTGACAGGTAAGAAAGACTTTGCTCCTCCCAGTTTTACTCTAATGGACTCCCAGTTATAGGATTCAAACCTCTGCTCTACTGACATTAGGATGAAGGATGAATGCTTGTCGTCCAGTGTTGAAGAGTCTCTTCCCATTCAGGTAAATAAGAAGCTGAAAATAACAAGCTGAGAGGATTGCTAAGATTTGCTGAGTGGAGTGCTGAGTTATCTTCTGAGACGAGTCTTCTTCTTCTTCTTTCGGCTTTTCCCTTCAGGGGTCGCCACAGCGAATCATCTCTCTCCACCTATCCCTATCTTCTGCATCCTCAACCCTTGCACCCACTAGCTTCATATCCTCATTAATTCCATCCATATACCTCCTCTTTGGCCTTCCTCTTTGCCTCCTGCCTGGCAGCTCCATGTCCAACATTCTCCTACCAATATACTCACTCTCCCTCCTCTGAACATGTCCAAACCATCTTAATCTGGCCTCCCTAACTTTGTCCCCCAAACGTCCAACATGAGCTGTCCCTCTGATGTACTCGTTCCTAATCCTGTCCAATCTTGTCACTCCCAAAGAGAACCTCAACATCTTCAGCTCTGCTACCTCTAGCTCTGACTCCTGTCTCTTCCTCAGTGAGACTGTCTCTAAACCATACAGCATGGCCGGTCTCACCACTGTCCTGTACACCTTCCCCTTGATTCTCGCTGATATTTTCTGATCACACAGAACTCCCGACACCTTTCTCCACCCATTCCAACCTGCCTGCACTCGCTTCTTTACCTCTTTCCCACACTCTCCATTACTCTGGACTGTTGACCCCAAGTACTTAAACTCCTGTACCTTCTTCACCTCTTCACCCTGTAACCTTACTGTTCCACTTCCCTCCCTTTCATTCACACACATGTACTCAGTCTTACTACGACTGACCTTCATTCCTCTTCTCTCCAGCGCAAATCTCCACCTCTCCAGGTTTTCCTCCACCTGCTCCCTACTCTCACTACAGATCACAATGTCATCTGCAAACATCATTGTCCAAGGAGACTCCTGTCTGACCTCCTCTGACAACTGGTCCATCACTATAGCAAACAGGAAGGGGCTCAGAGCCGATCCCTGATGCAGTCCCACCTCCACATTGAACTCCTCTGTCTGACCTACAGCACACCTCACCACTGTCCTGCTCCTCTCATACATGTCCTGCACCACTCTGACATACTTCTCTGCTACTCCTGACTTCCTCATACAGTACCACAGCTCTTCTCTTGGCACCCTGTCATACGCTTTCTCCAAGTCTACAAACACACAGTGCAACTCCCTCTGACCATCCCTATACTTCTCCATCAAAATTCTCAGAGCAAAAATTGCATCTGTTGTGCTCTTTCTGGGAATGAAGCCATACTGCTGCTCACAAATTTCCACTACCTTCCTTAACCTAGCTTCCACTACTCTTTCCCATAGCTTCATTGTATGGCTCATCAACTTTATCCCCCTATAGTTGCTGCAACTCTGCACATCACCCTTATTCTTAAAGATCGGCACTAACACACTTCTTCTCCATTCCTCAGGCATCCTCTCACTCTCTAAAACCCTGTTGAACAAACTAGCTAAAAATTCCACTGCTGCCTCTCCCAGACACTTCCAGACCTCCACCGGGATGTCATCAGGACCAACTGCCTTCCCACTTTTCATCCTCTTCAAAGCCTTCCTGCCTTCATCCTTTCTAATCTTATCTACTTTCTGTTCCACAGAGTTCACCCCTTCTACTCTTTTTTCCCTCTCATTTTCCTCATTCATCAGCTCCTCAAAGTACTCCTTCCATCTCCTCTGTACACTCTCCTCACTTGTGAGCACCCTTCCATCTCTATCCTTAATAACTCTAACTTGCTGCACATCCTTCCCATCTCGATCCCTCTGCCTAGCTAACCTGTACAAGTCCTTCTCTCCTTCTCTAGTGTCTAACCTAGTGTACAACTCGTCATATGCCTTCTGCTTGGCCTTAGACACCTCCCTCTTCACTCTGCGCTGTAACTCCTTGTATTCCTGTCTATTCTCTTCAGTCCTGTCCATGTCCCACTTCTTCTTGGCTAACCTCTTCCTCTGGATACTATCCTGAACTTCCTCATTCCACCACCAAGTCTCCTTATCTTCTTTCCTCCTTCCAGATGACACACCCAGCACCTTTCTCCCTGTCTCCCTGATCACTTCTGCTGTAGTTTCCCAGTCATCTGGCAGCACTACCTGACCACCCAGAGCCTGCCTCAACTTCTGTCTAAATTCCTCACAACATTCCTCCTTTTTCAGCTTCCACCACTTGGTTTTCTTCTCTATCTTTGACCTCTTCGTCTTACAGACCATCAAAGTCATCCTACACACCACCATCCTATGCTGTCTGGCTACACTCTCTCCCACTACCACTTTACAGTCACTAATCTCTTTCAGATTGCCTCTTCTACATAGGATGTAGTCTACCTGTGTTCTCCTACCTCCACTCTTGTAAGTCACTCTATGCTCCTCCCTCTTCTGAAAATAAGTGTTAACCACACCCATGTCCATCCTCTTAGCAAAGTCCACTACCATCTGTCCTTCAAGGTTCCTTTCCTTAACTCCAAACTTGCCCATCACCTCCTCATCCCCTGTGTTCCCCTCGCCAACATGTCCATTAAAATCTCCTCCTATCACCACTCTCTCACCCGTGGGAATACTCTCCATCACCTCATCTAATTCACTCCAGAATCTCTCTTTCTCCTCTAACTCACAACCTACCTGTGGGGCATAACCACTAACAACATTCAACATCACCCCTTCAATCTCTAACTTCAGACTCATCACCCTGTCTGACACTCTCTTCACCTCCAGGACATTCCTCACAAACTCCTCCTTCAGGACCACACCTACCCCATTTCTCTTACTATCCACACCATAATAAAACAGCTTGAATCCTGCTCCTATACTACGAGCCTTGCTACCCTTCCACCTGGTCTCCTGTACACACAGTATATCCACCTTCCTTCTCTCCATCATATCAGCCAGCTCTCTACCTTTCCCTGTCATAGTACCAACATTCAGAGTTCCTATTCTCAGTCCTACACTCTTACCTTTCCTCTTCTCTCTCTGTCTGCGCACTCTCCTCCCTCCTCTACTTCTTCGACCAACAGTAGCCCAATTTCCACCGGCGCCCTGTAGGTCAACGGCGCCGATGGCGGTCGTTGTTAACCCGGGCCTCGACCGATCCGGTATGAAATTCGTACTGACGATTCGCATGGTTAAATTTGGCAATGTTTTACGCCGGATGCCCTTCCTGACGCAACCCTCTCTATTTATCCGGGCTTGGGACCGGCACAGAAGTCACTGGACTGTGACCCCCATGGCTAGATTATCTTCTGAGACAAGTAAGCATTCAATTTCAACAAATTTACCCTCAACTACAGACGTTACAGATGTTGATTCCACCATGTTTTCTGACCGACACTGACACTAACTCGGAGCTCAAAGAAAATTTCCCGCTCGTAATTACGATCAACTCTTCTTGCATTCTGCAAAATCAACTCTTCTCGCATTCTGTTGTAGCTTGATTTGCCGAAACTGACACTGAAATGCAACAAATCGTGTTGCTGAATGTGTGAAAGTCTTTTGTTGAGTGTCCTGATCCTCTGTGATCAGTATTCTCCCTTCAGGGAGACGGTGATCTTTAAAGCCGTGTTCTTGTGTCAGGTTGCTGAAGAGTCTCAGTCACTGTGTTTATTCCATTATCAAATGCAGCACTCATGAGGACTTTAATGATTACTGAGCTGATTTATAGAGAACACTGATGGCCTGAAAGTTAACCCATTATTTATCATTCAGTCATATTACTCTTTTCCAAGATTAAGCTTTTTCATGTTCTTCTTTTCTTCTATCCGTTTACTTATCAAGCTTTTCTTCCTTATTTGTATTGATGAATCATTTGCAGGTTGCATTTGAAGGTGAAATAATCAGGTGCTTGTGATTGATTTGTTAAAATAGAAAAGTCCATTTGATCTCACTATAGTGTTCATTTCATCACCCGATCATTTGCTTGTTGAACATCTTTTATTTCTCTGTTGATAATCTATTTCTTTTCTTATTATTAGGTTTTCAACTAGGCATACTATATAGTGATATCTTGAGCCAGATCTACTTATAGTGTTGCATCAACCTGATGTTGGGTTGCTTGATTTAACTCCATTTCAGTGTTCTAGAATGGGTGATCCAGATCTGAGGCTCTGTGCAGCACACCCAATTGCTTGTGAACATCTCGTACCTGTTATGCTCCACTCATGTCTTCATGAGAAGGTTTGTCACAGGTATTGACATCTATCTTCTACATCTTATAATTCACACTCTACATGTCTATGAGCTCCAGTTTCAGTGTCAGTATCAGATCACTCTGTTAAACATTCCACATTCTATCTCTTTATTCCCACATTCTTATGGCTGGATTCTGTTTTCTACATTCTATATTCCACATTCTATTCTTCATCTACTCTATATTCCACATTCTAATCTAATTCTGTTTTCATTCTAATTCATTCTATTATTCCTACATTCTATATTCCACATTCTATTCTATGCTCTATATTCCACATTCTAATCTACATTCTGTTTTCTACATTCTATATTCCACATTCTATTCTTTTTTGCTCTATATTCCACATTCTAATCTATTCTGTTTTTACATTCTATATTCCACATTCTATTCCAATTCTATCTATTCTATATTCCACATTCTATTCACTTCTTTATGCTCTATATTCCACATTCTAATCTACATTCTGTTTTCTACATTCTATATTCCACATTCTATTCTATGCTCTATATTCCACATTCTAATCTGCATTCTGTTTTCTACATTCTATATTCCACATTCTATTCCACATTCTATTCTATGCTCTATATTCCACATTCTAATCTACATTCTGTTATCTACATTCTATATTCCACATTCTATATTCCACATTCTAATCTACATTCTGTTTTCTACATTCTATATTCCACATTCTATTCTATGCTCTATATTCCACATTCTAATCTGCATTCTGTTTTCTACATTCTATATTCCACATTCTATTCCACATTCTATTCTATGCTATATATTCCACATTCTAATCTACATTCTATATTCCACATTCTATATTCCACATTCTATTCTATGCTATATATTCCACATTCTAATCTACATTCTATATTCCACATTCTATATTCCACATTCTATTCCACATTCTATTCTATGCTCTATATTCCACATTCTAATCTACATTCTGTTATCTACATTCTATATTCCACATTCTAATCTACATTCTGTTTTCTACATTCTATATTCCACATTCTATTCTATGCTCTATATTCCACATTCTAATCTACATTTTGTTTTCTCCATTCTATATTCCACATTCTATGCTCTATATTCCACATTCTATGCTCTATATTCCACATTCTAATCTGCATTCTGTTTTCTACATTCTATATTCCACATTCTATTCCACATTCTATTCTATGCTATATATTCCACATTCTAATCTACATTCTATATTCCACATTCTATATTCCACATTCTATTCCACATTCTATTCTATGCTCTATATTCCACATTGTAATCTAAATTCTGTTTTTTACATTCTATATTCCACATTCTATTCCAAATTCTAATCTACATTCTATATTCCACATTCTATTCCACGTTCTATTATATGCTCTATATTCCACATTGTAATCTAAATTCTGTTTTTTACATTCTATATTCCACATTCTATTCCAAATTCTAATCTACATTCTATATTCTACATTCTATTCCACGTTCTATTCTATGCTCTATATTCCACATTGTAATCTACATTCTGTTTTCTACATTCTATATTCCACATTCTATATTCCACATTCTAATCTACATTCTGTTATCTACATTCTATATTCCACATTCTATATTCCACATTCTAATCTACATTCTGTTTTCTACATTCTATATTCCACATTCTATTCTATGCTCTATATTCCACATTCTAATCTACATTTTGTTTTCTCCATTCTATATTCCACATTCTATGCTCTATATTCCACATTCTATGCTCTATATTCCACATTCTATGCTCTATATTCCACATTCTAATCTGCATTCTGTTTTCTACATTCTATATTCCACATTCTATTCCACATTCTATTCTATGCTATATATTCCACATTCTAATCTACATTCTATATTCCACATTCTATATTCCACATTCTATTCCACATTCTATTCTATGCTCTATATTCCACATTGTAATCTAAATTCTGTTTTTTACATTCTATATTCCACATTCTATTCCAAATTCTAATCTACATTCTATATTCCACATTCTATTCCACGTTCTATTCTATGCTCTATATTCCACATTGTAATCTACATTCTGTTTTCTACATTCTATATTCCACATTCTATTCTATGCTCTATATTCCACATTCTATGCTCTATATTCCACATTCTATGCTCTATATTCCACATTCTAATCTGCATTCTGTTTTCTACATTCTATATTCCACATTCTATTCCACATTCTATTCTATGCTCTATATTCCACATTCTAATCTACATTCTGTTATCTACATTCTATATTTCACATTCTATTCTATGCTCTATATTCCACATTCTAATCTACATTTTGTTTTCTCCATTCTATATTCCACATTCTATGCTCTATATTCCACATTCTATGCTCTATATTCCACATTCTATGCTCTATATTCCACATTCTAATCTGCATTCTGTTTTCTACATTCTATATTACACATTCTATTCCACATTCTATTCTATGCTATATATTCCACATTCTAATCTACATTCTATATTCCACATTCTATATTCCACATTCTATTCCACATTCTATTCTATGCTCTATATTCCACATTCTAATCTACATTCTGTTATCTACATTCTATATTCAACATTCTATATTCCACATTCTGTATTTCACATCCTATTCCACATTCTATTCTATGCTCTATATTCCACATTCTAATCTACATTTTGTTTTCTCCATTCTATATTCCACATTCTATGCTCTATATTTCACATTCTAATCTACATTCTGTTTTCTACAGTCTATATTCCACATTCTATTCCACATTCTATTCTATGCTCTATATTACACATTCTATTCCACATTCTTTTCCAAATTCTAAAGTAAATTCTATATTACACATTTTATTCCACATTCTGTTATATGCTCTATATTCCACATTCTATACTATGATCTATATTCCACATTCTAATCTGCATTCTATTTTCTAAATTCTTTATTCCACATTCTATTCTATGCTTTATAATTCAACCTTCTAATCTACATTGTGTTTTCTACATTTTATATTCCACATTCTAATCAACATTCTGTTTTCTACATTCTATGTTCTGCATTCTATTCTACATTCTATATTTTACATTCTATTATACATTCTGAGAATCAATATTCTATATTTTACATTGTAGTTTCTATATATCATATTCCATTCTACAGTCTATGTTCTGCCTTCTATTCTACATTCTATATTTCACATTCTGTTCTACATTATATTTTTTTACATTCTATTCTATGTTCTACTTTCTGTTCTTCATTCTATATTCAGTGTTCTATATTCTACATTCTATATTCTTCATTCTTTATTACATTCTGTTTGTGTGCTTCAGACAGTTTGGGGGTTGTACAACATATGATGTCTAACCATCACACTGCACTCTACACATAATATACTTTATGTGCATTACCTTCCAGATGTTGTTAATAATTTATAGTCTCTTTTTATATCTTCCACAATGCCACACTATGACAACACACATTGTTTACAGCTCTCTATTTTACTAAGCATCCCTGTCTGTGTAGGAGTATAGTATTTGATGGCATACAGAAGCTTAAAGCAATCTTTATGCACAATAAACTTAACAAGCCAGAGGCTATAGTGGTGAGGGAAAAACTCCCAGCTGACATAATAAAGAAATCTTGAGACTCTAAAGGGAACCCATAAAGTTCTAGACCTAAAGACAGACATTAATATCACAGGGTCTGATGTGAATGCCAAAAATAAAATGTTATATCAATGTCTTTTTATCTTTAAAGACAGAACGCCAGCTGCACATGGAAATGCCCTTCCCATGTGGGATAAAAATTATTTCATGCTGAAAGACCAAACTTCACTTCAATTGTAGAGCTATAAAGCCCATGTCATTTTCACACTCTTGAACATCCTTCAATTCAATAAAAATCCTAATAAAAATATACCCCACCCGAGCATTCACTGCCAAAAAGAAGGGTGGTTGGGGGATATATTATGGGACTGAACATCACCTTTGCTAATTTATTATATCTACTTCCTGCCACTGCCTGTGCTCTCTTCCTGTCTCTTGAAAATTAACAAAAGAAAGCGCAATAGTAATAAAAATATTGATATACTACTAACAATTTAAAGTCGTGTCATTAAGTACTCTACTGTTGGCAGAAATAGTGTAGAAAAAATACACTTTGCCCCAAATAATGTAAATTTAGTAGAGTAAACTCACAGAAATCGGAGTCTCAAGAAATTTGTCTGGATTTATTGCTCTCTTCTCTTTCTCCAGTAAGCACTTCCTCTTCTCCTGAGACGCCCACAGAACCAAGAGACATCTGGAGGTTCAGGTCCCAGTGCCAGGAGAAACTGTTCATCAGAATCCCCTGACACCACATCAACTGTTCTAGGATTAATCGAGTAATAGAGCATAACCCGGTGGGAACTTGCTAAAAAGACTGCCAAAAGTCCCAAAGCATGCTGGAAAGGAATGCTGAAGCAGCTTGTGAAATCCAAAAGTGCAATTTCTGGGACGAGCTCGCTGGCCTCTTAGCAAACACAATTCACAGTTTAACAAAGGCAATTCACACACTCTTTAATAGCGTGATAAGATTGCAGACAATTTTCACAGTCCATGGATTAGTGTGCAATTTACGCCTGTGTCTGTCGCCTCGCTAATCTCTCTGTTCTCTCGGTTCAAGTTAATTTGCCAGAATGGTGTGTGTTATGTGATGCTGTGCGCTGAAGTGAAATATACAAACTGTGCAGTGTGAGCACTGTTCCTTTTTTTTTTTTATCTAAAACCCTTCCTACTCTGAGTCAGCATACACCTGAATCTGATAATAATAATAATAATAATAATAATAATAATAATAATAATAATAATAATAATAATAATAATATGATCATTATAATGGCAATAATGTTATATAGATTGTGGAACATGAGGCTTGGTTGCTCCTCATGTTGTGGAAGATATATTTGGCATATTTGTGGAAGCCGGCTGGGTGAAAAGAAAATTACAATTCTCTCTCTCTCTCTCTCTCTCTCTCTTCTCTCTCTCTCTCTCTCTGTGTGTGTGTGTGTCTCTGTTGCATTGCATGCTGGGAGTTGACGGGTGAGAGAGAGAGAGAGAGAGAGAGAGAGAGAGAATTGTAATTTTCTTTTCACCCCACTGGCTTCCACAAATAGTAATGTAATGATTTCAAACGTACCGCCCTTCATGGCAAATAAGGACACTGAGCATGGGCTTTCATGCTTCGGACAGTTAGCGAGCTGCATTAAAATGGTGCTGTTATATAGTTAACACCCGGAGCTAAAGCACGTCATGTCATTCAGGTGGCGGGTGCTGATGTTTCTGAAGGAGCCCTCATTAGAGATCTCCTTCAAAGTCACACATGAATGCAAATCCTACATGCTGTATGTGAGCACCAGGTACATGGAATGCTTTAATTGCAGGGACCTCAGGCACAAAAGGCTCACCAGCCCACACAAAGCACAGGCTAGTGATGAGAAAGCAGGGCCAAGCAGTGTAGGTGTGAGGGAGGCTCGGACAGCAGTAGGAGAGAGTACAGCCCAGGGTCAGAGAAGGGGGTGTAGCTTCTGCGCTGCCTGCTGCTGCTGCTGAGACCAGTGCTGAGACTAGTGCTGTGGAGGAGCAGGTAAGAGAAAGCGGTGATCTCGAACCTGGGCATGAAGGAGACTCCCAAGCTCCAAAACTGGTGGACAGTGTAGTCGAGGAAGGTGATGAAGCGAGAACACGGAGTGGTGATGTGGTACAGGGAAATGGAGGAGGAGCTACATGGATGGAGAGCAAGGATGCAGTAACAAAGAGTGATGGTGTAGAAACAGGAAATATTTGATTTGTGCCAGGAAATGTAACTAAAAGAACTATCATGAAGGAAAATGGTGTGGACAGTGAAACTGCTATGGAGTCGGCAGATGTGGATATGGAGGATAAGGAATGTGCTACACAGGTCACCAAAGCTAGTGAGTGTGATGATGTGGCGACAGAGAATAAAGAAAAAGAATACCACACAAAAAAAGAATACCACAACTACCTCAACATATACATTGGAAAAAATTAACAATTTTCTGGAAGCAACCTTTAGAGAGACTCTGGACTTCTTGGCTATGATGGGGCTTGAACCCAATGTTCCAATCAACAACCCAGACCACTTGAGCCACCACTTACCAACAAGAAAGACAGGTGGGAACATTGGACATAGACCCAGAGCCCCACAAACTAGCTAGAGCAGTACAGCAGATACCCACTGGGCAAGCAGCAGGCATTGATGGACTCCTGGGCAAATTTTACAAATGGTCCTGGGAAATATTGGAAGCATACTTAGGTGAGGTTTTTTAACTGGTCTATAAACAATGGGAAATTACCCACTAGTTGTACATGGGTTGTTTTATCTACTTCCAAATAAAATGACTTGGGTGTTTAAAAAAAAAACTAGAGGGTGTTTTATGCATAAAATACTATAAAATACTTTCAAAATGTCTATCAAATAGGCTGAAGGAACACACAGACACACTCAAACAAGTAGAACAGGCTTACTGTGTGTCTGGACGCACAATAATAGACAATGTGTTTCTCGTACACGATATGATGGAACTGTGCAAGACCAATTATGATCTGGGTTTTTTATCTACAGATCAAGAAAAAGCCTTCGACAGAGTGGACCATACATATCTTTTTAATACACTCAATGCCTTTGGCATAGGTGCATGTTTTATATCATGCGTTAAGCTTTTATATTCAGATGCCTCCATTATGCTCTCCTCCTCCTTCTCCATTGTCTATTACATTTATGTCTGATTGAAAAAAGATTACGAGCCTGTGTCTATTAAAGTCCTAAATCTGAAATGACTCACATCTCCGTCATGGACCACAGCTATTGCCAAACACAAAAAGTAGGTCTGGTTTGAAAAAATAAACAGACACAAATCTTTTTAAGAGCCACACGATTCTACCGGCTTGATAAAGGATATGTTATGTAATCATATCGTTAAGGGCAGTTTGATGTCTGTCAGAAAACACACACATATGTAGAGCTGGTTGCTTGGTTGGTGGATTGGATTCTGGAAATTGCCTCGAGGTGTAAACGAGGTGCTGATGTTTCTTTCTTTAACAAACGTATGGAATGGTAAAGACACAGTCTTCACAACATGCATGTTTCAGAATTACCTTCAAATGTAATCCATAAAACGCTTAAAAACTCTTACTTGACCCTATTAAATATTTGGAACATTCTGCAGGTCACATGGTTCACAGGAAGTTGCATCATCCACATTTCCTGAAGATTATGGGAAGCTAAAGTTCTCTTATTCTTGTGTAACATGGAGTCGGAGTATGACAGTGTGGGATCCATATGCGGAGTTTATTAAGTGAAAACACAGTCAAATGACAGGCAGGGTCAAAATCAACAAAACGGGCAAACAGTCCAATAATCCAAACAAAGCAATCCACGGAGCAAAGATACCAAAACACAATCCAAAATCATAATCCAGACAAACAATAAGTACAAGTCAAACACGTGAGAGAACAATGACAATGAAAAGAAAACCGCTCAGTTAATAGCAAAACGAACAATACTTCACACTGTCTAATGGCGTGAGCAAGGTTTAAATATCCTGAAACTAGGAAGTAACCCGGAAATGAGTGGCGTGACCCGGAAGTCCCCATTACTCTGGCCGGTCTGAAGGGGGAATTGCAGGTAGCGCTGTTACATCTTGCTTCATTATTGTCACTGATTTTGTGATATTGATGATGTTTAAGGTGCATGTCTAAAACTATCACACAAATTACACATCCGGAGTAAATTATTTTCTCCAAACAAACATTTCTATTACATCATTAGAATATCCTTAATGATCTGATGACGCTCAGTAGTTAAGAAGATTTAGCAAATTTTCGAATTCTGCCAAAATGTAAAAATGTTAGTATTTTAAGAGCAAAGTATGTTTTTTTTCTTTCAATACTGTGAACATTTTATATAGATAATAAATAATACTTATTTTTAATAACTTTAAAAGTATTTATTTATATGGCAGCTTTTAAATAAAATGACAGAAAATCAAAACAAATTAGAAAACAAATGAAATACGACAAAGTAAAACATATATTGATTGCGAATTGTAAAAGTAAGATAAAAAGGTAAAAAGTCATTAGTTATTAAGAAAACTGTCCATAAATCATCTAATGCTTTAAAAAGAAAAGAAAAAAAGTTCACCGCATCATCTCTCTTTTTTTTTTTTCCCATCCTGCACTAACCACACAACAGTCCCGTCACGGTAGCCTCTGGCCTTTTCCGAAAGGAACAGGAGTCATGATGTATGAGGCAGACAAAGAGATGTTAATCAGGTTCGAACAGGATCGCCTGCTCCTGTCGCAATCGATGTCATGGCAGATTATTGAGCGGTGAGTCCAGCATGTGAATCCCATCAGCACAGAGAGAAAGAGAAGTCTGTTCTAGATGTGGCTCTGAGCCCTGCCTGGCTTTGACGTCTGTATCAGGCTGTGAGCTACTAAGGGTTACTGGGTCCACACTTCAGTCTTACATCAGTAACTTCTCCTGCTTTGATTGGTGTCTGTACCTGAACAACAAAATATGGGGAAAAATTGTGTATCTTTCCATCTTTTCCACTCCTTTTTTTAATGAACTGAAATCTCATAATAAACCTAGTTCATTACATAAAGCCTCATAAAAACATAAATCACGTACATTTCACCTGCGATTATGTGAGTGACATATGATCACACATTAAAGAGCATTTCATATATAATACATAAATACAGTGTGATAAATCAAACCTCATGTCCTAAATATTAAAATAAAGGAATCATGTGTTTAAAATAAATAAATAATAAATAAAAAAATAATAATAATAATAATAAAAAAAAAAATAAATAAAAAAAAAATAATAATAAATAAATAAAAATAATAATAATAATAATAATAATAATAATAATAATAATAATAATAATTATTATTATTATTATTATTATTATTATTATTGCCTCCTGGTGGTCCAGCGGCAGGATCCTGTGCTCTCATTGCCGCGGCCCGGGTTCAATTCCCGGGCAGGGTGCCAACCTAGCCACTGAAGAGTTAACTCTCAGATAAAAATGGGAGGACCCTGCCATTGCACAGGACAAACACTAGGATTTTATATATATATATATATATATATATATATATATATATATATATATATATATGTGTGTATATATATATATATATATATATATATATATATATATATATATATATATATATATATATATATAATAATTTTACACATGGTTTATATATATATATATATATATATATATATAAAGAATTATGAGTAAAAGAATTGTGAGTAATCACTTGAGAAAATAAATAAATTCTGTAAAGAAATCACACATAAGAATAAATGAATCATGAAATTAATAACACGTGAAAAGAAACAATTTGTTGGTAAAATGGCAAATTAGGTATAAAAATCACACGTGAAAATAAAAGAGGTGAGTAGTTGTAATAATCAACTGTGAAAATGAGAAAATTGGTTGTAAACATTATGTTAAGGTATATAAATTGTGTGTAAAAAAAAGTGAATGTAAATGAATCATGTAAAAAATCAAATGTAAAATTAATTAATTAATTCATTCATTCATTCATTGTCTTCCGCTTATCCGGAGCCGGGTCGCGGGGGCAGCAGTCTAAGTAGGGATGCCCAGACCTCCCTCTCCCTAGCCACTTCCTCCAGCTCTTCCAGAGCGACCCCGAGGCGTTCCCAGGCCAGCCGAAAGACATAGTCTCTCCAGCGTGTCCTGGGTCTTTCCCGGGGCCTCTTCCCGGTGGGGCATGCCCGGAACACCTCTCCAGGGAGATGTCCCAGAGGCATCCGAAACAGATGCCCGAGTCACCTCAACTGCCCCCTTTCGATGTGGAGGAGCAGCGGCTCTACTCCAAGCTCCTCCCAGGTGACAGAGCTCCTTACCTTATCTCTAAGGGAGCGCCCCGCCACCCTACGGAGGAAGCTCATTTCGGCCGCTTGTATCCGGGATCTTACCCTTTCGGTCATGACCCAGACCATAGGTGAGAGTAGGAACGTAGATTGACTGGTAAATCGAGAGCTTTGCCTTCCGGCTCAGCTCCTTCTTCACCACAACAGACCGGTACATAGACCGCATTACTGCTGCTGCTGCACTGATCCGTCTGTCAATCTCACGATCCATCCTTCCCTCACTCGTGAACAAGACTCCGAGATACTTAAACTCCTCCACTTGAGGAAGGACCTCCCCTCCAACCTGGAGGGTGCAAGCCACCTTTTTCCGGTCGAGAACCATGGCCTCCGATTTGGAGGTGCTGACCCTCATTCCAGCCGCTTCACACTCAGCTGCAAAACGCCCCAGTGCATGCTGTAGGTCCAGGCTTGAGGGAGCCAACAGGACAACATCATCTGCAAAAATCAGTGATGAAATCCTGTGGTCCCCAAACCGGACTCCCTCCAGCCCCTGGCTGCACCTAGAAATTCTGTCCATAAAAACAATGAACAGAATGGGTGACAAAGGACAGCCCTGTTGGAGTCCTACATGCACTGGGAACAGATCTGACTTACAGCTGGAAATGCAAACCAAGCTCCTGCTCCGGTTATACAGAGACCGAACAGCCCTTAACAGAGGGCCATGGACCCCGTACTCCCAGAGCACCTCCCACAGAATGCCACAAGGGACACGGTCGAAAGCCTTCTCCAAGTCCACAGAACACATGTGGACTGGTTGGGCAAACTCCCACGAACCCTCGAGCACCCTGTGGAGGGTATAGAGCTGGTCCAGTGTTCCACGACTAGGTCGAAAACCGCATTGCTCCTCCTGTATCCGAGGTTCGACTAATGGTCAAACTCTCCTCTCCAGTACTCTGGAATAGACTTTCCCTGGGAGGCTGAGGAGTGTGATCCCCCTGTAGTTGGAACACACCCTCCGGTCCCCCTTCTTAAAAAGAGGGACCACCACCCCAGTCGCCCAGTCCAGAGGTACTGTCCCTGACCGCCATGCTATGTTGCAGAGACGTGTCAGCCAAGACAGCCCCACAACATCCAGAGACTTAAGGTACTCAGGACAAATCTCATCCACCCCTGGTGCCTTGCCACCAAGGAGCTGCTGAACTACCTCAGTGACCTCAGCTTGGGTGATGAATGAATCTACCTCTGAGTCCTCAGCCTCTGGTTCCTCTATGGAAGGCGTGTCAGTGGGGTTGAGGAGATCCTCGAAGTATTCCTTCCACCGTCCAACAATATTCCCAGTCAAGGCCAGCAACTCTCCACCTCCACTGTAAACAGTGTTGGCAGAGAGCTGCTTACCCCTTCTGAGGCGCCGAATGGTCTGCCAGAATTTCCCCAAGGCCGTCCGATAGTCCTTCTCCATGGTCTCACCGAACTTCTCCCAGACCCGAGTTTTTGCTTCCAAGACCACCACGGCTGTAGTTCGCTTGGCCTGCCAGTATGCCTCAGCTGCCTCCGGAGTCCCCCGAGCTAACCAGGCTCGATAGGACTCCTTCTTCAGCTTGACGGCATCCCTTACTTCCAGTGTCCACCACTGTGTTCGGGGATTGCCGCCGTGACCGGCACCAGAGACCTTACGGCCACAGCTCCGGATGGCTGCGTCAACAATGGAGGAGGAGAACATGGTCCACTCAGACTCAATGTCCCCAACCTCCCTCAGGATCTGGTTGAAACTCTCCCGGAGGTGGGAGTTGAAGACCCCCCTAACAGAGGGATCAGCAAGACGTTCCCAACAGACCCTCACAATACGTTTGGGTCTGCCAAGTCTGTCCGGCATCCTCCTCCGTAAGCGGATCCAACTCACCACCAGGTGGTGATTGGTTGACAGCTCTGCCCCTCTCTTCACCCGATTGTCCAACACATGTGGCCGAAGGTCAGATGACACGACCACAAAGTCGATCATTTATCTCCGGCCTAGGGCTCCTGGTACCACGTGTACTGATGGGCACCCTTATGCTTGAACATGGTGTTCGTTATGGACAGGCTGTGACTAGCACAGAATTCCAGCAACAGGACACCACTCGAGTTCAGATCAGGGGGGCCGTTCCTCCCAATCATGCCCCTCCAGGTATCACTGTCGTTACCCACATGGGCATTGAAGTCCCCCAGCAAAACTATGGAGTCCCCAGTCGGAGCACCTTCCAGCACCCCTCGCAGGGTCTCCAAGAAGGTTGGGTAGTCCACACTGCCGTTCGTCCCATAAGCCGAAACAACAGTGAGACACCTATCCCCGGCCCGAAGGCGCAGGGAAACAACCCTCTTGTTTACCAGGGAAAACTCCAGCACCTGGCGGCTGAGCTGGGGGGCTATAAGCAAGCCCACCCCAGCCCGACGACTCTCACCATGGGGCACTCCAGGGGAGAAGAGGGTCCAACCTCTCTCAAGGAGTTGGGTTCCAGAGCCCAGGCTGTGTGTGGAGGCAAGCCCGACTATATCTATCCGGTACCACTCAACCTCCCTCACCAGCTCGGGCTCCCCCCCAGTGAGGTGACATTCCATGCCCCAAAAGCCAGATTCTTTGTCCAGGGTTTGGGTCCTCGGGGCCCCTGCCCATGACTGCTACCCAAAACACATTGCACCGGACCCTTATGCTCCTTCCTGCGGGTGGTGGGCCTACGGGAAGGTGGGCCTACGTCTTTTCTTCGGGCTGTGCCTGGCCGAGTCCCGCAGGCAAAGACTCGGCCACCAGGTGCTTGCCTGTGTGCCCCGACCCCAGGCCTGGCTCCGGGGTGGGGCCCCGGTGACGCCAGTCCGGGCGACGTAACGGTCCTTGATGTTACTTCCATAAAGGTCTTGAACCGCTCTTAGTCTGACCCGTCACCTAGAACCCGTTTGCCTTGGGAGACCCTACCAGGAGCACTAGGCTCCTGACAACATGGTTCCTTGGTTCATTCAGGTACTCAAACCCCTCCACCACAATAAGGTGGCGGTTCAAGGAGGGGATGTGGATCATCCTCTATACATATATCTGGGGAGGTTGTTACCATGGATACAATAGCGCATTAGAACGAGAGCATTAGTATAAACCTGTGATTTGTAGCTGCACTACTGTCCGGGCCGCTGTTATAGAATTTTAAATCAACACCTTTTGACCAATCAGGTTTTAGAATTCAACTTCATGGACAAAAAAAATGCAAGACATGTAATCGAGGACAAACAACTGAGATACTCTTCTTCACTTTAGCATTAATTAACATTAAATTACACTTGTTGAATTCAGTTATCAATGAGTTAATGGTTATTGCATTATTACATGCTTGAGCAAAAATTCTGCTCATTACAGGAGCGTAGTTTATTTAATTAAGACTAGTTTCACATTTGTGGTTCTTCTTCATTTTATTGTATCATTTATTGTATTTGTTATTTCGTTATTTAGATGTATCAAAAACTTACATCGCACATTAGATAAAAAAAAGTCTTCTGTGTAGAACACAGCTGTGTCCTTAAACCAAAACTTGCTCCTCTCTTCCTGTTCCTTGATTCCTCAAAGCCATTTTCAGAATAATTGAATAATTAAAGATTTGGTAAATAATGATTTTAGAATCCCAGATGAAGCAAGTGAAGCCACCAGCAGGTGGAAATAAATCAGTGAGTCTTATTATCACCATCATGGAGCAACAAGTCTCTTATTTACACATCTGCAGCATTGCCAGGAGGATCCTCTTTCTATTGTAAATTTTTCTATTATACAGATGCTTAGCATGTGAGAGTAATCTGAATGTTGGGGATTTTTTATACATGGAATATAAGGATTTGGTCATCATTTCTGTCAACTTATCAACTTATCATCAGCCTGGTGACAAATCTAGCAACTTTTTGAGCAGATATTAGTGATTGCCCCGCACTTGATATGAATCTCCAGCTCGAATGTCAGGTCACTTCTGGTCATATCTGGTCACTCGACTCAACACCAGCAGGTAAAACCTGACTGAGTTACACTTACATTAGATCTTGTTCCCAATGACCAATCACTGATCACCACTGTTCCCAATGACCAATGTCTGAACAGCATTCTTCACAATGGCTAATCACTAATCACCATTCTTCCCATTGACCAATCCTTGATCAATATTCTTCCCCAAAACTAATCACTGAGCAGCATGATTCACAACGACCAATCACTAATCACCATCTGCTCTCAACAACCAATTACTGATCAGCATTGTTCCAAATGACCAATCACTGATCAGCATTGTTCTCTACAACCAGTTACTGATCAGCATTGTTCCTAACAATCACTCACTAAAAAACATTGTTCCAAATGACTAATCACTGACCAATATGGTTCTCATGGACTAATCACTGATCACCACTCTTTCCATCAACCAATGAATAAACACCATTCTTCACAATGACCAATCACTAATCATAATTTTTCCCAATGACCAGTCCTTGATCAACATTCTTCCCCAAAACTAATCACTGAATCCCAATGAATAATAACCAATTTCCATCATTCCTAATGACTCCCAATCACTGATCAACAGTGTTCTCTATAACCAATTACTGACCACCACTGTTCCCAATGGCCAATCACTTAACACAATTCTTCACAACTACCAATTACTAATCACCATTCTTCCCGTTGCCCAATCCATGATCAACATTCTTCCCCAAAACTAATCACTGGTCAGCATGATCCACAATGACCAATCACTAATCACCATATGCTCTCAACAACTAATTACTCATCACCATTGTTCGAAATGACCAATCACTAATCACCATTGTTCTCTAAAACCAATCACTAATCACCATTGTTCTCTACAACCAATCACTAATCACCAGTGTTCTCTACAACCAATCACTAATCACCATTGTTCTCTACAACCAATCACTGATCAGCATTGTTCCTAATGATCACTCACTAATAAACATTGTTCCCAATGACTAATCACTGACCAATATGGTGCTCATGGACTAATTTAATGATTTTGACTTGATTTGAGTCCAAATCATTATCTTGCATCGTATTTCAGGGTTTAATATGCAAATGACCCCAACGCTTCGATGAATATGCAAATTGAGTATGCAAATTAGCGCATTTACATCATTGGTTTTAAGCACGCCTAAGTTACTTTGAACACTCTGGAGCAGATGAGCACAAGAAGACACACTAGTACTTGGCAAAGTTGCTCTTTTTTAAACCATACTTCACTAACACAGATCTGCATCTCGCCTTCTCACTCTGGAGCTTCTGCTCCTCGCTTTCCAGACCAAGGTTAACAAAGAATTAACCCAATCCTGCAGAAGGTGATGAGGGGGTAAGAGACGGTGTTTAACATGTTTATTTAAATCAATACTTTTCTCCTCGCCTATGATTACAAGGCCCCGGGCTACAGCCAATCAATTTCCATTATGCTCCGGCTGAACTGAACACAATTGGAGCTTATGATGAAGGTTCACCTCTGTGTTTAGCTGAAGGTTAACAGGGAGCAATGGGGAAGACCTCAAGTGCACAGAAATGGCACAGTAATGCAGGAACTCCATGAAGGCATGATTTAGAGAAGCACCTGACCCTCACAATCGCTATCTATCAAACTTACAGAACAACATAACACCTTTTTTTGACTTGTTCACTTTCATTTTCATTTCTTTCTTTCTTTATTAATTAACTAACTAATTAACGAATTGATTGACTATATAAATAGAATAGTTTTGTGTAGCGTGTTGCGATAGTATTGTTTTTACCTGAGGCGGTTTTTAGCATCGAGCTATCTGCTTAAAAAATCAATAGTGGACTTATCGGTGATCACAGAATGATCATTTTAACTGAAATGCAAACGTTTTGCATTGAAGCTATACACTGAAGAAAGAAAAAAAAAGGAATGTGTGGTCATTTAAAGAAAAATCATTTCCTGTGCTGTCACCAGGCTCAATTTCTGGGCCGGGAGCTGACCCAGCCAGCGAGGGGTTATAGCTCTCAGTGCTGGTCCCAAGCCTGGATAAAATGTGGAGATTGCATCAGGAAGGGCATCTGGTGTAAAACCTGTGCCAAAATCAAAAATATGTGGATCAAGTGACCCTGAACAGTGAGAAGCAGAAAAACTACAACAACAGCAACATAGAATTTAAATAAAAATATAAGATTTCTCAACAAAAGATGATTTCTTGTGATTGTTTAGACTAAACCTCATGTAAACAGGTTTCTAATGACTGGAGTTGTTGTTCTATCGGCTGCTCCGTGTTTGTAGTCGCCACAGAGGATCGGTGGTCTGCATATTTTGATTCTGGCACAGGTTTGATGCTCTTCCTGATGCAACCCTCCCGTTTCATCTAGGCTTGAGAGTTAACTCTTCAGCTCTCTGTCCAGGAATCGGACCCGGGCCTCAGCGACGAGAGCTCAGGATCCTGCCACTGGACAACGAGGAGGCCTTGGTGAATGATGTAGAGTGAGTGTGATCAATTCAGGTAGTCTTAAGGTAAAGCAGTTTGAGTGTGAAATCTCAGGAGGATGTTGGTGCTGATGGGAGATACAGTATAACTACAGTGTAACAGTTAGAGGATTAAATCATCTGTGGTAGAATAGTGCAGTGGTGATGTAGTGTGTCTGTTACAAAACAGGGTTTAATTCTCAGCTCAGGGTTTGATTTTATGCAAACGTCCACTCTCAAATCATGCTGGATGATCGAAAACTAACCGTTTTCTTGTTCCTCAATACAATCATATGCAACTGATGAAAGAATCTGTCTGAAAGAATCAATTCAACAAGCTTTTTATTTCAGTGGAGTGGAATGAAACAAAAAGTTCATAATTTACACTCCCAATCTGAAAATAGAGCTCGAGCAGAAAGGTGCTAATCACAGCCATATGCTGTAGCACATCGTTTCTTGTAGCAGTGATAATCTTTAACGGCTGTTCGATGCACAGATTGCGTGACGTGTAGTGATAGGAATCAGATCCAGCAATGTGTCCTGGTGCAGTTTGGACAGGAAGATTTAGTCGGGTCAGAGTTTTCTCATGCTAGCACTTGGTGGTGAACGGAAATGCCAGTGGAGTCCATTGAGAATAGAAGATTTTAGCTTCCCAAAATGGCTTTTTTTCTTTGTCAGTGGTGTGTTTACAGGGCCCATGGTGTCCTGGTGTGTTATAGGCTGCTTTCGAGGTCTTGGTGCTGTAGAGGAAAGATTAAAATGGAACCATATACCTGACAACTCAACGCATTCGATTTATTGAAGTGGATAAAGTGGCATCATTAAGCTCTCTCTCCCTCTCTCTCTCTCTCTCTCTCTCTCCCTCTCTCTCTCTCTCTCTCTCTCTCTCTCTCTCTCTCCCTCTCTCTCACACTATTTTCCCTCTCTCCCTCTCTCTCCTCTCTCCTCGCTCTCACACTATTTTCCCTCTCTCCCTCTCTCTCTCTCTCTCTCTCTCTCCCTCTCTCTCACAATATTTTCCCTCTCTCCCTCTCTCTCTCTCTCTCTCTCTCTCTCCCTCCCCTCTCTCTCTCTCTCTCTCTCTCTCCCTCTCTCTCACACTATTTTCCCTCTCTCCCTCTCTCTCTCTCTCTCTCTCCCTCTCTCACACTATTTTCCCTCTCCCCCCTCCCCTCCCCCTCTCTCTCTCTCTCTCTCTCTCTCTCTCTCTCTCTCTCTCTCTCTCTCTCTCTCTCTCTCTCTCTCATACACCCACACATCTAACAATCTCAGCTTTGATCATTTCAATTGCAGAGCATTTCAAACCACTTAATCCATAATACACAGGTTTCTGCATCTTCAATTATTTGTACAGCGTTTACACTTTCAACAAAAGGTTTGATTTACTAATACACTCTTAAGCAATTAAACTGCACTGGAACATATTATACTAGTCTTTCCTTTCTAATCCACTAGACTGATTG
>JAUCMX010000013.1:21872009-21957009 GCA_033459395.1 Hemibagrus guttatus
TGATATTTTAACAAGTACAAATATCCTAAATGTATCAAAAACATTAATATTTCTATTAATATTTCTAAAATATTAAAAAAAAATTTGAACAAATATATAATCACAAATTATATTTCTACTACTCCTTTTTTTACCCATTTCAAGCTTGGAAATTTGTTCCAGATCATTTTACTTAGCTCAAACATTTATTTCTAGAAATTTGAGGATGGATTTTAGGAAGAATTGAGAATTTTAAGATTGAACTGTGTAAATATTTTAAAGTATGCTTAAATATTTGTAATATATTCACCTCATATAGACAAAACGTCACTCCTATTGTTACATTTTATACTCATTTTAAGCATGAAACTTTCTTATAGATCATTTTTCTTGGTTTAAGCATTTATTTCTAGAAATTTTTAGGATGAATTTTAGGAAGAATCGAGAATTTTAAGCTTGAACTGTGCAAATTTTGTGTTGAAATGCTTATTACTATTAATATTCTCATATTTATTATAGAATAATTTTATATTGACAATATGTAACTGTTCTTTTATTCAAACTGCAGAATATTTGATCATATATATTAAAAATATATTAAATAAGGAAATCTTTTCTCATTTATTTCAAGCTTGAAATTTTCTTACAGATAATTTTACTCAGCTCAAGCATTTATTTCTAGAAGTTTTAAGATGAATTTAGAATTTTAAGCTTAAACTGTATAAATATGTGTTGAAATATGTTTACAATTCTCATATATGTAATTTGTATTAATAATTATAATTCTTATTAATCTCATATAGACAAAATGTTACTATAACAGTAATTCTATTGATACTTTTATTTTACAGCTTTCGAGCTTGAAATTTTCTTACAGATAAGTTTACTGAGTTTAAGCATTTATTTCTAGAAATTTGAGGATAAAGTTTAGGAAGAATTGAGAATTTTAAGCTTGAACTGTGTAAATATCTGTTGATATACTTAATATCTTCATTCATATTATATAATAATCTCATCTTGTATGTAACTGTCATCATTTTATGTAGCTCAAGCATTTATTTCTAGAAATTTTAGGATGAATTTGAAAAATAATTCAGAATTTTAAGCTTGAACTGTGTAAATATGAGTTGAAATGTGTTGAAATATGCTTAAAATTCTCATATTTGTAATGTATAAATCTCATATAGACAGAATGTAACTGTTCCTTTTTTCAGACTGCAAAAAAAATGGTATTTTAGCAAGTAAAAATATATAGAAAACTTGAATTTTAGGAGGAATTCAGAATTTTAAGCTTAAACTGCGTTGAATTCTGTTTTATGTTCTTATATTTAATATATATCTTATATATCTTATATATCTTATATATATATATATATATATATATATATATATATATATATATATATATATATATATATATATATATATATATGTCATCTCATATTGAATGTGTTCCTTTATACAAACTGCAAAAATGATATCTTGGAAGGAAAAACTATGTTAAATATAGAAAACGTTAATTAATATTTTATTGCTTGCTAATATGCAAATAAACTAACTAATATAAAATGATCAAGCCTAGTTCTACCTACTTTTCTTTTTTTTCTTTCTTTTTTTAAAAACTTTTAGGCTTAAAATTGTTGCCATATTTATTGCTGTTAAGTTTTCTACTACATATTCTACTTCCAGATAAGATTGCTTACTACAAAACAAACATTTATAGTAATATGATAAAAGAATGAAAAGATTTTAAACTTGGAACTAACAAAAATGTCTTTATTCATGATAGTTTGACTTGTTAAGAAGTGTAATTAGAAGTTGATTACAGAGGAATATCCCAAAATTATCAAAATTGCTAGATTTCTAATAGATTTTTTTTAGTGAAATCATATACTAAAACAATTTCTATATGGTGTATTCTTGATTTAAAAATCATGTGTTCAGCAGAAAACATTAAAGGGAAAATGAGTCTTTTATAATAATTCCTGATCACACTGACATTCATTTTCAGACCCAAGCCTTCCCTTTCCCGGGGTCTACTAGCTACTAAACCTCAACCTATTCTATATTTATTATAAAATATCCCTCTAGTAGTAAAAGTGGGTGGATATGAATCCCAGAAGAGCAGATCTAAAGATACAGTACATGTACAAGCTCTTTCTTCAATAAACCAGCTGTTGAAGTGTCACCATCTAGAGGTTAACTAGCGCTACAACAACACCAGACCTCGTACCGTCACCCAGTAACGTCTCTGAGGCAGAGTGTTTGTTCTAAACCTTATTGTGCTCTGTTTTATGTCTCATGGATCTACTGTACCATTAACTTCTTCACGAGGCGTGTTTTTTCCTTCTGTGTCATTGTTTTCTCTCTCTCTCTCTCTCTCTCTCTCTCTCTCTGTGTGTGTGTCTGTCTCGCTCTGTCTATCTCTATCCGTCTCTCTCTCTCTCTCTCTCTCTCTCTCTCCATCTCTATCCATCTCTCTCTCTCCTGTGTCTCCTGGCGCCTCGCTGTGTTTGCACACACAGGCAGAAGGGTCATGGAGGTCAGGGACTCATATCCGCTCTGCAAACACTGATTCATTTTCAGCTCACAATGAGAGAGCAGAGGATTCTGGGAGATAGACCGCTTGTGACAGCTTGTGTCGCTCTGATAAATATCTGGCACATACGTATCGCCAACCTGGACGCTCGTCATACAGATGGAAAAAAAGTAAATAATTAAACACAGATCATTAATCAATAGCATACAACAAATCTGCTCTTGAACCTGATTGGTTAAATGATGTAGATGAATATTTCTATAAGAGCAGACAGTAGTACAGATCCAAATCACAGGTTTATATTCATGCACTCGCTCTAATACAGTATCGTTTCTATGGTAACAACACTAATATAGATTTGTATGTCACATGATGATGTTTAATACATTAGAATATTAATTTATTTCTTTAAGGGATCCTTGATTTAACATTTAAATAGGTCAGAGGAGTTTCCATGACAACCTAATAAGAGAGGCTGGTTAGGTAATGGCTGTTTATAGCTGCTATAATGTAAGTGAGAACAGGAAGTAACCTGTTTCACCGATCGTCCACAACACTAAATGCATAAAAAGTAGGATTTGTCATCCTTTAATTAGGTAAAATGTCAGCGAGTAAATCACCAAGGTGTAGAAAACAGTCCAGGAATGTAATCAACTTCAGTGTCATCAGCGTGTTGTTGATTATTTTCCTGTAACAGAACATTACACAATGACATCAAGAGAAAATCTGTCAGCTTGACATATATTGAAGACAAACCCTTAACATGTGATGTGAATAACATCGATGCTCTAGTCACAATGATCTTTGGTGACCTCATGACCCCTGGCTTGATGTTAGGAACTTAAACGCAGAGCTGAGTGCACACGGGACCCCGGGGATATACAGTATCTTGTCTCTTATTGAATAAAAACACAGCAGTGTGTGCTGTAGAAATGATTTCCACAATTGCCATATCACAGTCTATTTAACATGAGCGATTTCTTTCCTCGCCCTGCAGCCAGATGGACGTACATTCTGTTCAGAACTTGCCAGTTTATTTACGCAGTTAAAAATGAATCGAGGCACAGCATATGCACCCACTCTATAGATAGTGGAAATGATCAGACCTCTCTCACTCTCTCTCTCTCTTTCTTTCTTTCTATCTCTCACTCTATCTCTATCTTGCTTGCTCTTCATGATGATGATGCATCTCTTAAAACATTGGTGAGTGTGTGTGCGTGTGTGTGTGTGTGTGTGTGTGTGTGTGTGTGTGTGTGTGTGTGTGTGTGTGTGTGTGTGTTTCACAGTTTGTTCGAGCTCTGAGGACTGTGCAAATTGGCTGGCTCTTTTGTCTTTTCTCTCTGTTTAGAGTTGATGATGATGCAAGCAGGAAGTGGAGTTGAACAAAAGCCGTGTTGTGGAGTTGGAGCTCAGCAGGTGGTCCCTCCTGTGGCTCGCTTTAATACTGCACTTAGTTAGGAGAGAGAGAGAGAGAGAGAGAGAGAGAGAGAGAGAGAGAGAGAGAGAGAGAGAGAGAGAGGAAAACACAGAGAGAGGTGTATATGCATCAGTTACTCTCTCTCTTTCATAGCAAAGTTCATGTATCTATAAGTATCAATTTCTCTCTCTCTCTCTCTCTCTCTCTCTCTCTCTCTCTCTCTCTCTCTCTCTCTGTGAAGTATTCACAGTGCTTCACTTGTTGTTATGTTACAGACTTATTCCAAAATGGATTAAATTGATTATTTTCCTCAAAATTCTACAAACAATACCCCATAATTACAACATGAAAGAAGTTTGTTTGAAATCTTTGCAAATTTATTAAAAATAAAAAAGTAATATATTTTTTTTATATATATATATATATATAAACTAGGGGGGGCACGGTGGCTTAGTGGTTAGCACGTTTCCCTCACACCTCCAGGGTTGGGGGTTTTGATTCCCGCCTCCGCCGTGTGTGTGGAGTTTGCATGTTCTCCCCGTGCCTCGGGGGTTTCCTCCGGGTACTCCGGTTTCCTCCCCTGGTCCAAAGACATGCATTGTAGGTTGATTGGCATCTCTAAATTGTCCGTAGTGTGTGAGTGAATGAGAGAGTGTGTGTGTACCCTGTGATGGGTTGGCACTCCGTCCAGGGTGTATCCTGCCTTGATGCCCAATGACGCCTGAGATAGGCACAGGCTCCCCGTGACCCGAGTATAGATCGGATAAGCGGTAGACAATGAATGAATGAAAATAATGAGTTTTATTCCATTTTGTTATTAGGCCGTAACATAAAATATGGAAAAAGTGATGCGCTGTGAATACTTTCCGGACGCACTGTAAGCATGTGTATGTATATGCCTCAATCTCTCTCTCTCTCCCTCTCTCTTAACTAAGCATGTGTATGTATATGTCTCTCTCTCTCTCTCTCTCTCTCTCTCTCGCTCCCTCTTTCTTAACTAAGCACTTGTATGTATCTCTCTCTCTCTCTCTCTCTCTCTCTCTCTCTCTCTCTCTCTCTTTAACTAAGCATGTGCATGTATATGTCTCTCTCTCTCTCTCTCTCTCTCTCTCTCTCTCTCTCTCTCTCTCAACTAAGCATCTCACACTGCACACTATAACACATAATATAACACTTAATCCCAGCATTAAAAAGCAGCAGAACGAACACAGAATCCAATGGAGTGATGTTATACCCCTCATCCATCACCACCTCGTCCCACTGCGCTCGCCTACCACTCTCCATAGTGTGGGACGTCATGCAAGGAAGACATTAGCCTGTGTGTGAACTGGGTGAACTGTGAAACAGCTGCTTAAATGCCAAGAGCAGATGCCAGGGTCACCAATCACTCTGTCATGCTACTTAGCAGGAGATGGAGATGAAGTTCAATTTTACGCTACTCTTTATTAGGAGGTGATTGAAAACAGGAGGATTTTTTGAAACATATGTGTGAAAAATGTATATAAGCAAATTTGTCCAATTTAAAAGCATTATCAAGAGAGTCTGATATCTAAAATAATCATTTTACAAGATATTTCATTTTATATCAGTTTATTTTCCAGTTACATAAACATTCGATAGAATCCACTCTGCTTGAGGAATGGAAATCCGTGTCACTCAAATGAGGATGAGTTTCCCTTCTGAGCCTGGTTCCTCTCAAGGTTTCTTCCTCATATCATCTCAGGGAGGTGGTTTTTCCTCACCACGGTCACCTCAGGCTTCTCATTAGGGATAAATGTTAATTTAATTTTAAACTTCATATTTTTATTCTATGTTTCTATATTCCTGTAAAGCTCCATTGTTAAAAGCACCATATAAATAAATTTAATTAAATTGAAATGGGAAATGGACTTATGGGACATTTTCAATCAGTATATATAAATGAATGATGTTCAGGCTGTGAGTCTGATGTAAAACGAGTCTGTTGGCTTTCAGTGTGTTTTAGACGTGTGTTTCTCCCTCTGTTGGATAACCTTACACAGAATTTTACTAGCTGAAGATGAAATCTGAGCTGCTTTTTAGATGAACAAGCATTTGGAGCTTTTCTATGAATATAATTGCCCCTAGTATGTATTAATCTATTGACACAATAATGAAAGTTGTTATCCACTACATATAGACAACACTTAGCCAGAAAGACAACCTGAAGATGTTCTGAGGAGCTTCTCAAAATGATCACAGATTTTTCAAAGATTTTGGAACACGCATTTAGCTGAATCCCTTTTCCATTCACACGTGTGGAACATGAGTACAACTCTCACAGGTAGTCAATACACACAATATGACAATATGTCTTTTCACTTGTAGGAGTTTAAAAGAAGAATCCTGTGCTTGTGATTTCACCGATTTACTATAAGTAGTTTTCTGGAACAATAGCAAAAAAGCTGCAGCAAAATCAAGCCTTTTTGCCTGCAACGATCACAGAAACACTGAGCACTGAACCCCTGAAGGGACCGAATTTTCTGTTATAGCAGAAAGTCGAGTGTTTAGAAACTAAAAAGCAAAAGGAGTGAGTATCTAAGTTGAGAAAGTCAGGAAGTGATGCTACAAAGTAGACACAGGAGCTAGCAGAGATCGCTAGTGCTTCTGGTGAACGTGTATAGCTAGCACGGTTAGCTTGCTTTGCATGCAGTTTGTCAATCAACTTCACTCACTTCACTTACATGTTTTGCTAGCAAGAATAAGCATTTGACAGGCCACACCCCCTTATGACACGGTATGACGGTGTGAACACAGGGTAAGACTTCAATTACAAAAAGTGCATGAAAGTTTTGAAAGTCCTGAAATCCTTGAAAATAACCTCTTTTTTTAAATATAGAAAGTTCTCATATCCATCTGACCTTCTATTAATACCTGGCACCATCCACAAACAAACCTCTTGTGTAATCCTTGAAAATAAAAATATGAAGTCCTTGAAAGGCCTAGTATTACATTTTGAAGATTCTGTACAGCTCTTTTCTTCTCCCTGTCACTGTGGATGTGTGTCAATAAGAAAGGTAAGTGTGTTCAAAATGAGATAAAGCCAGATGTAACCCAGTCTTGGGAGATGGAAATGCACTGTAGAAGATCCAAGTCTCTCTAGAACCTTATGGGATTCCCTTTAAAATGGTGCTGCTGCTGGAGCGTGAAGGATTTCTTCATCACAAAGACATCAAGGAAAGAAATACAAAGCTGGGAAAATGATGTAGGTTTTAGCTGTGTGTTCTATTTTTACTCCTTTTTTAACTTCACATAATCACTTTCTTTGTCGATGTACGCTTTCTGGATTGACTGAGACTCGAGTCTCTTGATGGCGGTAAAAATAGTCGTGGAGCTGATTTAATTTCGCAGCCTTGTGTTTCTCCCTGAAGAGAAGATGATTAGGGTGAGGAGAAGGCGGCACGTCTGGGACCGTCTCTGCATTCTGACTGCTTGGAAGAGGATGAAACAGATGCCACCCCTTTCAGGCAAATGCAATTAAGTGCACAATCAAATTACAGGCCACCGTCGTGCTGCCCCTCCGAGGGAAGCCGGGGGCCAAGCATCCAAACATGTCAAGTGTTAAGTTGTTAATTGTGTGTTGTTGTTTTTGTTTTGTGGAATGTTGTTTTCTTAGATGCGATTCATCACTCTTATTGTGACAAGTCAGTAGCTATACGTTTAGCGTTGGATATCAGCCTTGTACACGATTCGCCATCTCAATCCTTCATGTGCAACATCCTCTTTCTCACCAGATGGTCCAGGTACCAAAGACATGATGCAGTACCCTATAGGATATGTAATTAGCAAGAAAATGATTTGAAGTGTCCTCTATGGTGCCTTTCCACTGGAGACTATGTTACACAGTACACTATAGGCTCCCTAATAAGCAAGAAATAATAATAAGAAGAATAAGAATAAGAATACTAATACATCTGGGGGCACAGTGGCTTGGTGGTTAGCACGTTTGCCTCACACCTCCAGGGTTAGGGTTCGATTCCCGCCTCTGCCGTGTGTGTGGAGTTTGCATGTTCTCCCCGTACCTTGGGGGTTTTCTCCGGGTACTCTGGTTTACTCCCCCGGTCCAAAGACATGCATTGTAGGTTGATTGGCATCTCTAAATTGTCCGTAGTGTGTGAGTGAATGAGAGTGTGTGTGTGCCCTGCGATGGGTTGGCACTCCATCCAGGGTGTATCCTGCCTTGATGCCCAATGACGCCTGAGATAGGCACAGGCTCCCCGTGACCCGAGAATAGATTGGATAAGTGGTAGATAATGAATGAATAATAATAATAATACATTTTATTTGTGGGCACCTTTCAAGCTCTCAAGGTCACCTTACAAAAATACATTTAAAAAACACAGCATAATAAAAAACATACAGATAGAAAACAAATAATAAAGTATTTAAAAATAAATTAACAAAGGAAAAATAATGGACAAGTTTCAAATATAAACTTCTAAACATGTAAGTTTTGAGTCTGGATTTAAAGGTTGTCAGAGAGTCTATACTTCTGATGTCAGCAGGGGGACTGTTCCAAAGGTGGGGTGCAGAGCAACTGAATGCTCTAAGCCCCATGGTGGACAGTCGAGCTGATGGTGTGGTGAGCTGGTTAGCAAAAGAAGTTGAAGTGCCCTCTTGTGTACACTTCCAGTGGAGACTACATGAAACAATGCCCTACAGGCTTTTACTACATGTGAGGAAACATGAAGAGTTGCCCCTGTGGGTGCTCTTTCTGTGGAGAATAGAGAAATGAGTTGAAGTGCCCTCTATACTGCCTTTCCAGTGTAGAATATGATACACTATAAGCTCTGCTATAAGGAAGAAAATATGAAGTGCTCTCAAATGTGCCCTTAGAGATTACAGAATACAGTGCCCTATAGGGTTCTACTACATTTGAGGAAACATGATTAAACATGATTTTTTTTGAAAATACATGATACAGTGCACTACAGGTTTCCTTATAAGCAATACAATGAGTTAACGTTTCCTCTGTGGTGCCTTTCCAGTAAAGAATATGTGATAGAGTATCCTATAAGCTCCGCTATGAGGAGGAAAATATAAAGTGCCCTCTGGTGTGCCCTTCCAGTAGAGAATACATGATACACTGCTCTAGAGGGCTCTCCTGAGGAAATATGATTAATTACTGTTCTGGAAAATATATGATACAGTGCTCTATAGGCTTCCTTATAAGCAAGTAAGTGAAATATGCCCACCATGGTGCCTTTCTAGTGGAGAATAATTGATAAAGTATCCTATAGACTCCCTTATAATGAAGAAAATTCGGTGCTTCTAGGTTTTCCTGATTGTGGGAAAATGTGCCCTCTGTGTGTAGGGGATGCCCTCTTTACTTTTCTGCCCCTGACCCAAAGGCACTCCAGACAGAATCTTAACTTTAGGCCAGCCGCTTACCTCTAGTGTGCACTTCTAGTGGAGACTACATGATACAGTGCCCTATAGGCCCTACATGTGAGGAAATGTGATGAATTGCAATAGTGGGTGCTCTTTTTTTGGAGAATAAATGATGCAGTGCCATATAGGCTTATTTATAAACAAGAAAATGAGATGTGCCCACCATGATGCCTTTGCAGTGGATAATGTGATATAGTACCGTATAAGCTCCCTTATAAGGAAGAAAATGCAATGCCTCTAGGTTTTCCTGATGTGTGTAGGGGTGCCTGTTTTACTTTTCTGCCCCTGTAAGGTAAGGTGATGAATTGCCCTAATGGGCACTCGTTCTATATATACATTATGCACTGCCCTATAGGCTTCTTTATAAGAAAGAAAATGAGATATGCCCACCACGGTGCCTTTCCAGTGGATAATGTGATACAGTACCCATAGACTTTCTTAAGTGCTTCTAGTGGAGGCTAATGATGGAGTGTCCTATAGGCTCCCTTATTAGCAAGAAATGAGTTGAAGTGCCCTCTTTGTTGCCTTTCCTGTGGAGAATATGTGATATAGTGCCCTATAGGCTACCTTATAAGCAAGAAATTTAGTTAAAAATTCTCTAGATTTTCCGATTTGTGAGAAAATGCTCTCTGTGTGAAAGAGGTATCCTTTTTATCTTTCCACCCTTTTTGCTAAATGCCCTCCTGACAGAATCCTAACTGTAGAATAATCACTTGCGATGGAAGCACAAGCACGCAATGACTTGAATCAAGCTATAGTGATAACAGTAGCCCAGGATGAGGCTACACCATAGCGCAGAAGACCAACAGGTGAGATGTCCTGGGAAATGGGTCCACACGTGCAGGCGAAGGATTATCATCATCCTGGAGCTGATATATAAACAAAAAGCCGGCGATTTATGACGTGTCACATCACATAAAGCCACACAGATACGGGACAGAGATGATGGTAATGGAGGTGATGATGGTGTCTGAAAACAAGATGACAGGAATGTCAGCAGCGTCATGGGACCTTTAGAGCAGCTGCGAGTGTGTATGTGTGTGTGAACTCTGAACGGAAGGCTGTGATGGATCACAGAGAAGACGAGGAATCCAGAATGGGCCTCAGAGGTGTATGATGGCAGATCATGATGCAGGAGCTCCATTATGGAGAGAATAGCATAGAGACCCAGAGCATCTCCCAGCAGAACCACGGAGATGATAAATGTCCAGCTGTGTAACAGCATACAAAAGCATGTTTGTCCACTAGAACGTCTTCAACGCATTCAACACACTAATGTCTCTTGACAATGAACATCTGCGCTGGTTGAAATGATTCTTTTGTAAGAATTGGATGTGTGATATAGAGAGATACATCTCTGTTTTCCTGATTGTGAGAAAATGCGCCCTCTCTGTGTAGGAGGTGTCCTTTTTCCTTTTCTGCCCCTGCCAGGTGGTTGTCCTACATCTTCAATAAACAAGCTACAGTTAGTCCAAAATGCAGCTGCCAGAGTCCTTACCAGGTCAAGAAAATATGATCATATAACCCCAATATTATCATCCCTGCACTGGCTACCTGTTAAGTTTACAGTTGATTATAAACTAGCACTTCTTACATACAAGACTCTAAATGGTTCAGCTCCCACGTATCTAGCCAGTCTTCTAACACGTTACAATCCATCACGCTCCTTAAGATCTCAAAACTCTGGACTTCTGGTACTTCCCAGAATATCGAAATATACAAAAGGGGGTAGAGCTTTTTTGTATTTAGCTCCTAAACTTTGGAACAGTCTTCCTGACAGTGTTCGGGGCTCAGACACAGTCTCCCAGTTCAAACGTAGACTAAAGACATATCTCTTTAGCCAGGCATACACCTAATACATCTGATAACCTTGTACTCCAATACATCTGATTAAATGCACATTATCATCTAGTGCCTACTAATATTATGAACAGCAGCTACGCTAATTACTTTCCATTTCTTTCCCTTCTTCTACCCATCCCGAGACATATAGAGATTGTGCCAGCTCCAGTGGCATCCAGAGATGGACCAGCTCCAGCCGGGTTCTGCTTCATGAGGACTGGAGTATTCAAAGCAGCACTGCCAACCCTATGTGGACGACAACAACCTCCTAATTAATTTACACATAACTTTCTACACATGCTGTATCTGCATCACACAACTAATGCAGAAAGGACATTGTTCATATCACACTCTCCGGTGTCACCCAAATGAGGATGGGTTCCCTTTTGAGTCTGGTTCCTCTCAAGGTTTCTTCCTAATTCCATCTGAGGGAGTTTTTCCTTGCCACAGTCGCCTGAGTCACCTCAGGCTCGCTCACTAGGGAAAATTTTGTCTAACATCTAGGACTGTCTGTTTGTATGTTTATTGTTTCCTATGTTCTGTAAAGCTGCTTTGAGACAATGCTCTTTGTTAAAAGTGCTATACAAATAAAATTTTATTGAATTGAATTGCCCCAAAGGCACTCCAGACAGAATCCTAACTGTAGAACAACCACTTACCTCTAGTTGGAAACAACATGATACAGTGGCCTATAGGGTTTGCCTACATGTGAGGAAATGTGATGAATTGCCCTAATGGGTGCTCTTTCTTCGGAGAATATGTGATGCAGTGCCCTATAGGCTTTCTTATAAGCTGTGAATAGCAAAGAGACCCAAAGCATCTCCCAGCAGATCCACAGAGATGATAAATGTCCAGCTGTGTAACAGTGTACAAAGGAGATTAGTTTGTGATGTCTAAAAACACACCTAAAGAATGCAGGTATATTTCAAAAACAAAGCTATTCCGGATTAAAGGATGTAAGGAATGCCGTAAGAGCAGAGCTGCGTTCATACACACACCAATCCACTTTCTACTGCTGCAGCCTGCTGGACTTCCTGTTTATCCTGAGTGACAGATGTCTCGTCCAATCAGCAGTAAGAATTCCATTCACAATCTATACCTAAATTTTCCGGTTTGTCTGAATTGTTCTTGTGTTTTGGAATCTGATGTTTTGTTTCTGGAATTTGTTATTTTGTTTTTTGGAATGTGATATTTTGTTTTGGGATTTTGTTATTTTGTTTTTGGGTTTTGTTATTTTAGTTTTTTTATATGTTTTCTATTTTTTCGCAGTCAGATTAGGATAAAGTGGCGGGTGTAGTTGTTTTCTTTGATTTAGCACCGCTCCTGTCCCTTTCCGTGTTCCTGGCTGGTTTGTTTTGCTATTTTTTGTATATTTTGTATATATATATTCCCTTATGCACATACTGACACTTGTGAATAAATCACTATGTTTTCTCCAATTGTGTCTTGGTTGTCACTTGAACCAGAACGCAGACAGTGCTAGAGTCAATCTCAGAGAATCCTGAAATTTGTTTATTATTTTTTGCTTACATCCCTTTCATACCTCTAGGCCAAACTTTGGGGACATAACAGCTGCGAATTCAGTATCAGCATTTACATTTTTAGTACTGCCATTACTTCAATCTCAGTCTAATAGTCTATTATACTGCAGCGAACTGAGCAAACACTAGCAGTAGAGCAATGCAGGAAGATCTCAAGAAGCTAATACTGTAATATTATCTTTAACTTTAACAGATCATTTTATTCCTGTAATATTTCCCTCAATTTTAAGACAAACCGAGTTTGAAATATAGAAAATGTAATGAGTCAAAACGGGAAAGAAAAAAAGTAAGTCAGTGTAAGAAAGCAAGTACTGGAGAAATAGAGAGCTGAGTGAGGAGATCAAGATAGCATCTTGAAGCGTATCCATGGAATTTAAGATGATTTTTTTTTTGGTTCTCTGTGTCAGGAACAGCTGGACAGTTCCCTGCCAGGCCTGGAGAGGTCTTTCCACGGAGGACGCCAGACGTTACATTGGGTTTCAGATAGTAACGAGACTCCATCAAAGCATCGTCTGGAAAGAATAGGATCATCTGCTGCTTCACATCACACTTTCTGGCCTCTTAAGTACAATCCAGGCCCAGATCTTAACCAGGTTCAATTCAATTCAATTCAATTTTATTTGTATAGCGCTTTTAACAAAGAGCATTGTCTCAAAGCAGCTTTACAGAACATAAAAAACAATAAACATACAAACAAACAGTCCTAGATGTTAGACAAAACTTTCCCTAGTGAGCGAGCCTGAGGTGATTCAGGCGACTGTGGCAAGGAAAAACTCCCTTAGATGGAATTAGGAAGAAACCTTGAGAGGAACCAGACTCAAAAGGGAACCCATCCTCATCTGGGTGACACCGGAGAGTGTGATATGAACAATGTCCTTTCTGCATTAGTTGTGTGATGCAGATACAGCATGTGTAGAATGTTATGTGTAAAATGTCCACAGTGGGTTGGCAGTGCTGCTTTAAATACTCCAGTCCTCAGAAAGCAGAACCCGGATGGAGCTGGACCATCTCTGGATGCCACCGGAGCTGGCACAATCTCTGTGTGACTCGGGGGTGGGTAGAAGACAGGTGAGGGTTAAGAGTCTTGCTCAAGTGACTCTCGTACAATCCTCAGGTATGACTTCTAAATTCAACGCATCATTAACCACCGCACCGTCTGTCAGTCGTCAAAGTAAAGATCCAGCAAACTCACTGCTCCACAAGCTCCTGGTTTAGACCTATAAATGAGAAAGTGAAAAAAATCTCCAGTTTCCATGGATACAGACTCAATTGTTCGCTTGTCCTGTGTCTGGTGATATATTTTATATTTGATGGCATGTGTTTAATAACAACCAGCCTTCCCTCAGGACTCGAGACGTTTGACCTTTGTTGCAAAAAAAAAAACCCCAGAGGACTTGATCCGTAAGTGGTACAGTAAAGAAAAAAAAAAAAAAAGATCTCCTCTCAACATCATTTTAAGCATTAACACAATTGACCTACGCTATTTTCTGACAAGCTTTTATGAAAAGATTCAAGGACACTTCTACTTCTGAAAAGAATTAAAAAGAACCACGTGGGTGGAGTTTTCTTCAAAATCCTGAGACATATGAAGGGAACGAATGCTACGCTAGCCCTGCCCTCACTCTAACGAAGCAGCTATGTTTCGAAAAGACCAAACTATTCCAGATTAAAGGATGTAAGGAGCGCTATAAGATCAGAGCTGCGTTCATACACACACCAATCCACTTTCTGCTGCCGCAGCCTGCTGGACTCCCTGTTTATCCTGAGTGACAGATGTCTCATCCAATCAGAGGGAAGAATTCCATTTGCAAACTATACCTACCTTTTCCGGTTTGTCTGAATCGTCCTTGTGGTTTGGGATTTTTTTTGGGGGGGATTTTTTTTTTTTCTTCAGTTTTGTTATTTTGTTTTCTGATTTGTTATTTTTGGGGTTTTGTTATTTTGTTTTGTACTTCTCAGCCACTGTACAAAATCAGCTTAAAGCTAAAATTCCAGAATATTTGGGAAAAAACAAGCGATGATGGGATGGTGGAGTAACTACAATGGAGTTGATTATTTTGTCACGTTCCAGGAAGACACAAGCACAAAACAGGTTTATTGACAGTGCAAAAGAAACTTTTAGATTAAGAAACCAAAGCTGTGGCAAAACTAAGCAAAATAAACAATAGAGTCAGGAATAAAAAAAAAACACCACTGATATTAACAAAAGCTAGACAAAGAGATGGTGAAACAGGGGCTTAAATCAAGTATGTAATCAAACAACACAACACGACACAACACCACACAGGTGAGCATTATGAAGATCACAAATGAAACACAACCAAAGATCAGTTCAAGTCAAATGTGCAGAGTTGCCCCCTGGTGGTCTGGTGGGGAAATGGCGCTCATACTTACTATAGAACATAGTACCATAGAACTAGAACATCGTTGTTATATTTAATCTCAGAGAACATGAGCAACATGTTAGTTACTGTTATCACTTATGCTACTGTCGCTATAAACGTGTGTTACTTTAGTAGCCTCTCTTTTAAAGTTTCTTCTCTTGAAGTTAGACAAAAACAAGACAAAAATACACCTGTCCTGTTCCTGAGAATCCTGATTCCCATGCTGTGAAATTAAAGTTGCAGCATTACCTCTGAAAGTTAAACAATATCACTGGAGACTAATTACATATATGTTAAATAGACTTCTCCATACAGAAGCATCATCAATGCTTGTACATTTCTATTTGTTGAATAACAATTAGAAACAGCAGTCCTGCATCTTCTGAAGTTCTCTCTAACCACCCCACTGGCTTCCTGCAGCTGCTGCATCAGATTTAAAACACTAATGCTCACCTGAAAAGCCGAAAACAGACCAGCGCTGAGTTACCTCACAGCTCTTTTCACACCGCAGACTGCACCATGATCCCTCAGATCCTCCAGCATCATCTGCTCAACTGATCCCACCATCTCCCAGGGTATGAGGAAGACCTGCATCAAGACTCTTCTCTGTTCTGGCACCAAGGTGGTGGAATAAGCATCCTCTAGATGTCTGAACAAAAGCGTTTTAGACTGGTTAAAGTGTGGGACTGCTGATCAGAATGTGGTGAGCTCAAATCCTAGGACCGCTTAGCTACCACTGCTGATGCCCCTGTGCAAGAGCCTCAACTGCTCAGTTGTGTAAATGAGATAAATGTCAGATGCTCTGGATAAGGGCGTCTGCCAAAATGGGGTAAATGTAAATGCCTTGGACTGATGGATCTCGTAGTCCATGACCTTGTGAACCAGTATCAGGATATATATACACTGATAAAGATTTTAACGCACTTCTGAACGTATCTTGTCACAATTCCGGCTGTCAGAGATAGATAAATCAGACCCAGCGCGAGGATAAACCACAGACAGGGATTTATTCAAAATAAGAACACAGACCGAGACAACATGACACGAAGACGCTACATTCAGACGAAGACCAGCCCCGAACCCTGGCAAAAGGCCACTATAAATACTAAACATAATTACGAACAACATGAGGAACAGGTGAACATCTACGCAGACACATTAGGAATAAGGCGGGGCTCAAACAGGCACATGACAAACGAAAATGACAATACAACCCAATCCCTGCTGTAAACCCCCCCTAGTGGTCCACATAGGACCTGCCACCCGTAACAGTTTCTTCACTTGAGTAAAATTCTGTATCCTCTAGATAAAGTCATCTGCCAAATACCATAAATATTTTACACTGTTTTTTATAAGACTAACAGATACCAAAGATCTGTTACCATAGAAACTATAATGTATCAGAAGAGTGTATAGATATAAACCTGTGATTTGCAGCTGCACTACTGTCAGAGCACCCTCTGACTAATGAGAATTCAACGTGAAGGCAATGTCACTGTGGCATGACGCTTATTATAATATTAGATACGTTTATGGCTCAGGGGTCAGCTTTCTATGCCGTCTAGTTAGTCTTCTAGTCCAGGTTTCTGATTTTCCTGCAGCTGAATTATGTCAACGTGACCCTACGTGAAAGGATAAATGTGACCTCGGCCACCAGGTAGACAGAACAATCCCTGTATTTTCTCCATATATCCCATGAAAGCTTTCCGGTTTGTTTCCTAATTGAACCTGTCATTCCCTCGTCCGTTTCTTTTTCGGCTTGAGATTGCACCTCCATCTGAAGAACAAATCACAGCGTGTTGTGAGTGATTGCCTGCCAATTACCCTTCACTGCAGAAGCAGACAGCTCCAGAGTGACAAAAATAAGCAGGTGAAATCATTTCAGAGCCAAGCAACATATGGGCAGCTTTGTCGCACGAGCTGTTTGATGATTCAGGTTGTCCCCGTACTCTGCCAATTTGCATCGAAATGATTTCGGTTATTACTGTGTCTGTGTGCATGTTGCACTATAGCCTAATGAGATTGTCCTTTTGTTTATCCCTTACTCAACATATTGCATTCAAACAGTCTCTATGGCTAGAGCATATCCGCTTTACTCGCACATTCTGCTACAAGATCTCTAAATAGAATTTGTTTTGTTTTTTCCCTTTAAACCAGATTCATGCAACTATTTAATGAACCTAATGAAGAAGAAACTCATTAAATTTCTGCTTTTCTATTCTGGGCAGTGAAATCCCTGCTGCTAGAAGTTCAACGCTGGTGAACAGAAGGTTAGTGAGTCAGATGAAATCCCAGAAAGCAGACCGTCGGCTCGCGAACGCTCGAAGATTTAATTGGATCCTGTCTCACTTTAAAACTTTGATTGATAGTACTCTAATTAATACACATAAACACTTTTATTCCGATCACAGCGTTTTTTGGGGGGGTTTCTTTTTTGCCAAAAATATAGAAATATGCTTGCTACTGCAGAAAATAAATAGTAAGCATCATAAATGTAGAGATTTAAAAAAGCTATAATTGAGTATAAAGAGTGCTTATTCTCTCTGCTTTGTTGTGCACATGATGTAGGAAATAAATGTTTCCACGTAAATATCACGTGAAATAGGAAGTCGTTGCAATTTTTTTTGATTAATCCTGTTTATTAGTCAGACAGGGCAAGGAGGAGGAAGAAAATGAATCAGATTTTGTCCCGCTTCACATCTACAATCTGAACAGATCCTGCGCCACACTCACTTAAAGCCTCAGCGCTATAACCACAGGCAGCTGTTCTGCATCATGGAGTGACTCCCGTTACTCAGCGTGAGATAATTGCATGGGGAACGCTGTCCCAATTCACCGCACAGACGGAACTTCATGAAAAGGCCACTTCCTGTGAAAGGAGCACGTGACGGATCTGAACCTGAACCTGAACATCTGCTGGCATTAATTTTTCACCTCGGATGCTGCACTGGAGCGTGTATACTGTACGCCTCAGACCGCTGGATGAAACATTTACCATCAGTGTGGAGGATGAGTTAAGAGCTCAGGCGTGATTGGATCCTCGGTAGCTAGCGTGACAACCTCTCGGTATAGAACAGGTCTCAGGAGAGCTTCAGAAGCTTTGAGGCTTTTAAAAAAAAGATAAAAATGCTATTATGAGTGTTCTTAATGTGCACTGATGTACATCCCTGCCCTTCTGACTAGCTCTTTTTCTTCCTCGTGTCCTGTCTCTATCTGAGATTCATTCATGAATTTATTGCACACTCTCCTGTACCATTAAAGATACAAACATTTGCCCATGGGTTAGAATCTTCAGTGTCAGTAATATGAATTAAATGTTACATTCTGTACCTCTTTCCTGAGAGCCACTGTCATGCCAATTCCATTACCCATCATCCCCTGCATGTTCCCTTGTCATACTAATCCCTCACTCTGGTTTGTGTATATTCCTTTGTCACCGTGTGTGTTGTTTCTTTCAAAAGCATTGCTCACAGTCTGTATATTTTGCTGTTTTATTTTTCTCTAGTTTGTTGTTTCTTTTGCACCTTGTACAACATTTTTATCCTGACAGCTACAAATAGCATATAAGTACAGTATCCTATTTCTCAGAGATTCTGTTAGTCCTGTCTCCACCATATCCTGTGATTGGCTTGTTACCTTATTGTGATCTATTCACGTGGCATGGAGGACTTGGTGTTAAATCTATAATGAACTCAGATGTTGAACTAATTTATAAGTTGCTCAGGAGCTCCTGATTACACAACTCCAACTGTCTGTATATGACTGTAGGAAGGATATTATTCCTAATCACACGCTCTGGTGTTTATAATCATTTATAATCACACGCTCTGTGTTTATAATCATTTATAATCACACTCTCTGGTGTTTATAATCATTTATAATCACACGCTCTGTGTTTATAATCATTTATAATCCCACTCTCTGGTGTTTATAATCATTTATAATCACACTCTCTGGTGTTTATATTAATTTATAATCACACTCTCTGGTGTTTATAATCATTTATAATCCCACTCTCTGTGTTTATAATCATTTATAATCCCACTCTCTGTGTTTATAATCATTTATAATCACACTCTCTGGTGCTTATAATCATTTATAATCACACTCTCTGTGTTTATAATCAGTTATAATCCCACTCTCTGGTGTTTATAATCATTTATAATCACACTCTCTGGTGTTTATAATCATTTATAATCCCACTCTCTGGTGTTTATAATCATTTATAATCACACTCTCTGGTGTTTATAATCATTTATAATCACACTCTCTGGTGTTTATAATCATTTATAATCACACTCTCTGGTGTTTATAATCATTTATAATCACACTCTCTGGTATTTATAATCAGTTATAATCCCACTCTCTGGTGTTTATAATCATTTATAATCACACTCTCTGGTGTTTATAATCATTTATAATCCCACTCTCTGGTGTTTATAATCATTTATAATCCCACTCTCTGTGTTTATAATCATTCATAATCCCACTCTCTGTGTTTATAATCATTTATAATCACACTCTCTGGTGTTTATAATCATTTATAATCCCACTCTCTGTGTTTATAATCATTTATAATCCCACTCTCTGTGTTTATAATCATTTATAATCACACTCTCTGGTGCTTATAATCATTTATAATCACACTCTCTGTGTTTATAATCAGTTATAATCCCACTCTCTGGTGTTTATAATCATTTATAATCACACTCTCTGGTGTTTATAATCAGTTATAATCCCACTCTCTGGTGTTTATAATCATTTATAATCACACTCTCTGGTGTTTATAATCATTTATAATCACACTCTCTGGTGTTTATAATCAGTTATAATCCCACTCTCTGGTGTTTATAATCATTTATAATCACACTCTCTGGTGTTTATAATCATTTATAATCACACTCTCTGGTGTTTATAATCATTTATAATCCCACTCTCTGGTGTTTATAATCATTTATAATCACACTCTCTGTGTTTATAATCAGTTATAATCACACTCTCTGTGTTTATAATCATTTATAATCACACTCTCTGGTGTTTATAATCATTTATATTCCCACTCTCTGGTGTTTATAATCATTTATAATCACACTCTCTGGTGTTTATAATCATTTATAATCCCACTCTCTGGTGTTTATAATCATTTATAATCCCACTCTCTGGTGTTTATAATCATTTATAATCACACTCTCTGGTGTTTATGATCATTTATAATCACTCTCCACTGTTTATAATCATTTATAATCACACTCTCCACTGTTTATAATCATTTATAATCACACTCTCCACTGTTTATAATCATTTATAATCACTCTCCACTGTTTATAATCATTTATAATCACTCTCCACTGTTTATAATTATTTATAATCACACTCTCTGTTGTTTATAATCATTTATAATCACACTCTCTGGTGTTTATAATCATTTATAATCACACTCTGTCCATTGTTAAAAGCGCTATACAGATAAAATTAAATTGAATTGTACTGTACATGTTGCACCAAAGGTTTCACATCATTATTTACTTCCAGAAATCATATTATTCACTGCATTCGTCTATATATACAGGCAGGATGACTGACATTGAGTTGAATGGTGAACTTAAAATGGCCGATCTTGACGTTTATTTAAGATTGCCTGTCTCCACAGCCAGATTATAAGGAATGAAATGTAGTTCCTCAGGAACTACACAGCTATATAGTGACAGATAATATGATTAGTAGCAGTGTGACAGAGACACTGCAATGTCAATAACGCTCAAAGTGACATCAATCACTGTTTTATCACCCGAACAATCAGCCTGTAGCTTGAGGGACAAATAAGGAAAAAAAAAAAAAACCTATGGACAGAGTACAAGAGGGACAAAATAGCAAAAAAAAAAAAAAAAAAAAGTCACTTAAACAAGTCGAAATGGGTTCTCCATTTTCAAAGTGAGGTCAAAGTGAGATCTCTACTGATTTATTTAGTTGCATATAGAACATACTTGTATATTTCTCTGTTATTTAAAAGACATCTGTGGAAAGAGATTGGTTCTTCTTTCATTTTGCTATCCTTTTCTTTATGTTACGTTACCTCAAATCATAAACTCCTTGTCCTGAAGACTTTAGTGTGACAGGAAACTTTATAAAGCACTGGCACTGGAGAGTCTTTTCATAAAGGTTACCTAAACATCTCCTCACAGTCATTGCAATCAGTGATTGCATGTTACTACAGAAATCTGTTACTGTAGAAATCTGTTACTGTAGAAATCTATTACTGTAGAAATCTGTTATTATAGAAATATGTCACTGTAGAAATCTGTTACTGTAGAAATCTGTTACTATAGACATCTGTTACTGTAAACAGTTGTTACTATAGAAATCAGTTACTGTAGAAATCTACTACTAAAAATATCTGTTACTATAGAAATCTGTTACTGTAGAAATATATTACTGTAGAAATATATTAATATAGAAATCTTTTGCTGTAGAAATCTATTACTGTAGAAATGTATTACTATAGAAATCTGTTACTGTAGAAATCTGTTACTATAGAAATCTGTTATTGGTGAAATATGTCACCATAGAAATATACTACTGGAGAAATCTTTTACTCTAGAAATCAGTTACTGTAGAAATCTGTTACTGTAGAAATATGTTACTATAGAAATCTGTTACTATAGAAATCTGTTACTATAGAAATTTGTTACTGTAGAAATCTGTTACTATAGAAATCTGTTACTGTAGAAATCTTTTGCTGTAGAAATCTATTACTATAGAAATCTGTTGCTGTAGAAATCTACTACTAACAATATCTGTTACTATAGAAATCTGTTACTGTAGAAATCTATTACTACAGATATCTGTTACTATAGAAATCTAATACTGTAGAAATCTATTACTATAGAAATCTGTTACTGTAGAAATCTGTTACTATAGAAATCTGTTACTAGTGAAATATGTCACCATAGAAATCTATTACTGGAGAAATCTTTTACTGTAGAAATCAGTTACTGTAGAAATCTGTTAATGGTGAAATATGTCACTGTAGAAATCTATTACTGTAGAAATCTGTTACTGGTATAATATGTCACTATAGAAATCTATTACTATAGAAATCTCTTACTACAGAAATCTGTTACTATATAAATATATTACTATAGCAATCTGTTAATGGTGAAGTATGTCACTATAGAAATCTGTTACTGTAGAAATCTATTGCTGTAGAAATCTATTACTATAGAAATTGGTTACTATAGAAGTCTGTTATAGTAGAAATCTATTACTATAGAAGTCAGTTACTGGTGAAATGTGTCACAATAGAAATTTATTACTGCATCAATCTGTTACTATAGAAATCTATTTCAATAGAAATCTGTTACTAAAGATATATATGACTAAAATATCTATTAATATAGAAATCTGTTACCTAAGAAGCAATTATCTAAGTAATACTATAGAAACACAAGCATTTTAAAATAATCTATTATTGTATTAAAAAAAATGTTACTACGGAAACACTAATACAGTAATACTGTAGGAATAATATGGCTCATTAGTACATTAATCTCTTAATAGATAGAAATCTGTAACTATAGAAACACAAGCCTATTGATATAAATCTATTACTACTGAAATCTGTAACTATAGAAACACTTAATGCATTAATACTATAGGAACACAATATAGAATTCTGTTACTATGGAAACACTAATACAGAAATACTATGCAATTAAAGCTCATTAATATGAACATGAAACACCTTCATTGCGAGAGATCTGTTACTAGAGAATTACATTAATACAAACTATTAATCTTTAAATCAAGAAATCTGTTACTGTAGAAATCTGTTACTGTAGAAATCTCTTACTGTAGAAATCTGTTACTGTAGAAATCTGTTACTGTAGAAATCGGTTACTGTAGAAATCTGTTACTGTAGAAATCTGTTACTGTAGAAATCTGTTACTGTGGAAAAATGAGCACATTAATCTCCTAATTGAAGACATATGTAACTATAGAAACACAAGCACATCAGAATAAACTATTACTCTGTTACTATAGAAACACAGGTACATTAATATACACTATTAATCTGTGCTATAGAAACACAAGTGTATTAATATAAACTGTGAATCTGTTACTACAGAAACCTGTTACTACAGATTCATTAATATTATAGAAATACTATGAGCACATTCATCTGTTACTATAGAAATGTGTTACTATAGAAACACTAACTCAGCAATAGTACAGAAACCTGATTGCACTGAAACTAAACTAGAGCCTCATGACCAATTCAGGAACACTGTGGTATAATCTATATGAGCATTACAACACTAATGTCCTGCTCGATATTCCAGCAGCTACAACTTGTCTTTAATGGGGCTTTTGAATGTCGCTGTCCTCTATGTCCTGCTTTTTTCCCCATCACTCTCAGTCTCTATCTGGGTTCTTTAGCCATGTTTCCCCTGAATCAGATAAGAGCTCTATTTCTGCAAACAGGACCTGACAGGTTTAAATCACTATTCCTTGGCGCAGCTCTAATTTTTTTTTTTCCCTCTTCAATAAATGTCTTTTCATCATTGTACATATTTGAGGGAGATTAAATGTCCTTGTGAACGGGTAAAATTGAATGAAAGCCTCATTTGAATGTTGTCTCATTATTTTGCAAGACTGATATTGCCAAACTGGGTGAAACTGGATGTGTGTGTGTGGGTGTGTGTGTGTGTGTGTTTCAATATCTGAATGAGTGCTGACAAAAAAAATTAACAAATGACATATTGTGTTTTTCCTTTTCTTCTATCCATTAATAGGTATGCGATACATTTCTTTTTGTCTGTTACTGCTATTAAGTAGGAACTGTTACTTTGTGTGGTTTAGATAAGAAACCCTACAGCTTTTAGCTAAATTGACTAATTAAAGTGCATTCATCCAAAATGACGTCTCTGCTCTGACAATGTATGCAGTAATTATAGATTTGACCGAAGCATTAACGAGTGTATTAGTATCATTCACACGGTTCTTTACTAAAGACATCTCGTAGGTCGATCAGCAGTGTTCGACTCGCTCATTCGGAGCTGACGCTTTCCCACGTGTTTCTCCATTAAAGAATAAGATTAGAGCAAGCGAAATCAACATGCGCAACAGTATACACTGTACAATGCGGCAGCGGTGTGCTTAAGTATTCACCCCTCTTGAATTGTCCTGCATATTTTATTGGAATTGAAATGGATTTAATTACAGTGGTATAAATCTACAGGGAAACAAACAGCCAATAGAAATAAAGTGAAATGAAGAAATCAGTTCCTCTTTGGTAGAGGGGCATTGGTGGCTCAGTGGTAGGTTTCTTGCCGATCATGCGGAAGGCCTGGGTTCGATTCCCAGCCAATGCTTCAACCCCAGCCATTGGATGCAGTGCAGGTCCCAAGCCTGGAAAAATGGGATGGTTGCGTCAGGAAGGGCATCCGGTGTAAAACATTTGGCCAAGTTGTTGTGCGGACCAGTTGGTCCGCTGTGGCGACCCCGAACAGGGAGCAGCCGAAAGCAACACAGTTCCTTCTTGGTAGAGAACACCATCCTCACAGTGAAGCATGGTGGTAGCAGCATCACGTCCATCTTGCTTGCTTCCCTTAATCCTACTCTCCCTTTTCAACCCACAAAACTGATATTTCAGCCTCATCTAGTCACCTTTGTTATTTGTTTCATTTTTTAAGGTAATGATGTTCAAAATTTGGGATTCTTTTAAGACCCTAACACTTTTCGATACTTTACCAGAACTTTCTTTTGATCTCCTTGGTCTTCATGCTGCTGTTTATTGAGGTATATTCTGTAAAAAATCTCTTTCAGGAACAGGTGTATTTATGTATTATTATATCGTCACATGGTGGAGTTGAGTCCTCTGTCATGAGGCAGGGGTTTCAAACACAAATGTGGATGCAAGTGCAGGTGGAGTGGCTTTTATTAAACACAAGGCACATAGTCCAAAAACAAAACAAAGGGTGATCAGTGAATGAATATAAACCAGGGGTGTCCAATCGTATCCGAAAAAGGGCCGGTGTGGGTGCACGTTTTCATACCAACCAAGTAGAAGCAACACCTGAGTCTACTGAAAGCCAAGATCAGTTGATTAAACAGGTGCCATCAGGGTGGCTTCTGTTTGACTGGGATGAAAACCTGCAGCCACACTGGGCCTTTGTGGATAAGATTGGACACTGATATAAACATAGTAGGGTGAGAACCCAGAAAACAAGGAAACAGAAACTGAGATCGAAAACACTCGGGATTAAATATGAAACAATGAAGGAACATAAATATCATAAACAGGCCAAAACGTGACCTAATTCATGAGATAAAACAGTCTTGAGTGGAGCGTGGGATTGGGCAATTAGGGCGATCAAAGGCAAGACAGAATCAGAAAACTGAAAGAACAATCACAACGAAGGTGATGATGCTAGCTCAAGTGGTTAAGGCTCTTGGTCGTTGACTGGAAGATCGAGATTTAAGCCCCAGCACCGCCATGCTGCCACTGTTGGGCCCTTGAGCAAGGCCCCCAACCCACCATGCTCTAGGGGCGCTGCATCATGGCTGACCCTGCGCTCTGACCCCAACCCTCCAAGGATGGGATAAGTGAAGAATAAATTTCACTGTGCAGTAATGTATATGTTACAAATAAAGATAACTTAACAAAAGCAAGAAGTAACGGCATGGCAGAAAACACATAATACTGCACTGTGAACAAAAGAAAGCACAGAGCTACAGCCATAATATGGAATAGGTGAGTGTGATTGAGAGCGTGTAAGCGAGGGCTGGTAGCTGCTGGGGATTTGAGTCCGTGGTGGCCATGTTTGATGTCTGTGAAGCAACGGGAACCCCGACATTATGCTCTGTGACACTGCATTTGTAATAAAGGGGTTTTATAATAACGGGGAGTGAAAACCTATGCAATCACAGCTCAAGTTAAGTACACACATGAAACCATGTGACAAGAAGAAAGAAAATAAAATTTATCGGCGTAGTGGAAAATACATTCTAAAACATTTGGGGGAAATGAACAAAAAGGACATCACAGATCAAAAAAGACAGACATCACGATCAAGAATTGCCCTTGTTCTGATAGAAAAAAAGAAAGAAGAAAGGGGAGGAAAATAAACCCCGACGTAAAGATACATTCTCATTTGGGAATAATTTAAAGATAGCAGGAAAGAACTGTTTTTTTTTTTTTTTTTTTTTTTGTTGACAGGCGCTTTCAGGGAGCCACCTCGGCGTGACTGAGGACAGACGGAGCTGTCAGCCAGCCTGAGATTGTTTACGCTGTGGAGAAATGAACCGGTGACTCCGGGCTTTATTGCTTATCGGCTCGGGTTGTATTTCAGAATCACACCTCAGACACCCCTGAGCCGTCCCGGGGCGAGTCCCGATGCAGCCAGACATTACCCAGGAGTCAGTACTCTCACACGAGGTGACCTTTTACGTTTACTGTACAGTCGCTTGACGAATGTGGAGTCTCATCTGTATAACGCTAACGGTTTTAATTAGCGTGAACATCTTTAGTAACAGGTTCGAGGTTCTATCTCTTGCTGTTGTTGTTGTATTCAGTGTCAGCGTGTCTGTAGTTCTGTCTTCCTGTCTTTAGCCCTCCCTCTGTGCTGACAGGTTGATCCAGCTCAGTCATTTGTATGCGATCCCTGTCAACAAAATCCCAGGAGAAGAGACCAGGTTTGATTCTTTCCTCTTGTTGCAGATGCTTCAATTGAGTTGTGCTTTAATTATTTTATTATTTTTGCCTTTCTGTACTATACAGTATAGGCCTGGGCTGTGTGCTGCTTCAACTGAAACACTTTTTTGGATTATTTTTGTAAGGAAGCTTTGTAAACTTTGTTTTTTATTTCAAATACCCATGCACACACACACACTCACACACACACACACACACCCCTACTGCTATGTCTTTGGCAGGTTGGAGGAACCTGGAGAACCCTGAGGAATATACACAGGCAGGATCTGGAGCTCAGGATAGACCCCGAGAGGTAAAAATGCTACCTGCTGTTGCCCAAATCAGTTTTTTCATTAAAAGCTAAAAAACGTCAGATTTGCTTCTGAAGCTGGAGGCTGCGCGGCCTCAGAAAAAAAAAAGGTTTTTTATGTATTTCTCCTACCTTACAGTCTGAGAGGAAGGAACTTAGTTTAAAAATTCGGGGGTACAATGATGGAGAAGGTGCACAAACTTTTTCACACACACTCACTGTATATTTAGGGCTAAGGTTTGATTAGACACACACACACACACACACACACACATACACTGTATATTTAGGGTTAGGTTTGATTAGACACACACACACACACACAAACACACACACACACTGTATATTTAGGGTTAGGGTTTGATTAGACACACACACACACACACACACACACTATATTTAGGGTTAGGGTTTGATTAGACACACACACACACACACACACACACAAACACACACACACACACACACACACACTATATTTAGGGTTAGGGTTTGATTAGACACACACACACATACACTGTATATTTAGGGTTAGGGTTTGATTAGATACACACACACACACAAACACACACACACACACACACACACTATATTTAGGGTTAGGGTTTGATTAGACACACACATACACTGTATATTTAGGGTTTGATTAGATACACACACACACATACACTGTATATTTAGGGTTAGGTTTGATTAGACACACACACACACACACACACACTGTATATTTAGGGTTAGGGTTTGATTAGACACACACACACACACACACTATATTTAGGGTTAGGGTTTGATTAGACACACACACACACACACACATACACTGTATATTTAGGGTTAGGGTTTGATTAGACACACACACACACATACACTGTATATTTAGGGTTAGGGTTTGATTAGATACACACACACACACACACACACACACACACACACACACAAACAGACACACACACACACACACACTGTATATTTAGGGTTAGGGTTTGATTAGATACACACACACACACACACACACACACAAACAGACACACACACACATACTGTATATTTAGGGTTAGGGTTTGATTAGACACACACACACATACACTGTATATTTAGGGTTGGGGTTTGTTTAAAACACACAAAAAAAAAAGACACACACACACATACTGTATATTTAGGATCAGGGTTAGGTTAGATACACACACAAACAGACACACACACACATACTGTATATTTAGGGTCAGGGTTAGGTTAGATACACACACACAAACAGACACACACACAAAAATACTGTATATTTAGGGTAAGGGTTAAGTTAGATATACACACACACACACACAAAAACCCAGTTCCCTGTGTTGCTCTGTAGGTGGAAGCTCTGAACTGAGAGTTGCTGTGTAAGAGTCAGGATGAAATATGTATGAGTAATGTATATTTCATTTGACTCTCTGTACACTCTACCATTGGGAGAAGCATGCACAGTTAACCCTCCTGTATTCTCACACACATTCTCACACACACAGGTCACGTTTTCATATTTTATCACAACACTACTGTAACAATTGATTTGAAAAGCTCACACTTTTTTATGAGAGAAAAACAACAAATACAATCTTGCTATTTACGAAAAACTTACAAATCATTTTTATGTATTTTTTTAATGAAGAAATCATTCAAAGAGAAAAATATTGTTAATGTAGTCACACAGACAAGACATGAGTCTGATGGGCTGTGCTGCTAAGAACATTTAGCATCGCAAAATCATTTGTTGCAGTGACATTACAGAAAAAACAACAATGAAAGAAGGAAATAAACTTGAGGGTTATATGAATGTACAGGATGTTACTGTTGCACTGAATTTAGACATCGCTGGTGTGTGATATTTTTCTCTTTAGTGTGGCTCTGCAGCTGCTAGACGAATAGAGCTAGTGCGCTAGTGAGTTAGCCAAGCTTAGCCATCAGAGATCTGTTTAGAACTTTTAGATTACAGACCGAAAGATGAAGCTGTGGGACAAAGATGAGCTACGCTACCAAATGTATCGCTGCTAACTTTCCTGAGTCAGTCACTGGTGAGTCAAAGCACCACATTATGTGCTAAGAATAAACAGATGAAGCTACAGTTAGCTCTGTGATGTCATTGTGAACATTTTATACCATAGGAACCAGGTCTAAAAGGTGATATGGGCCAGTGTGCGCTGATTTAGATGTGCGGCTTAATCAATGCTAATATATATATTTGGATATAATAATATAATGCTAATATATATATATTTGAAACTTCTTATTTTTCAAGTATCCAAGAAATCCAACCAACTTATTACTCATCACCGTTGCTTTCACCAGCTAATCACTAATTGCCATTGATCTCACTAATCAATCACTCATCACCATTGGTCTCACCAACCAATCACTCATTATTACTGTCTTCAATAACCAATCACTGATCATCATTGTCTTCAACAACCAATCACTCATCACCGTTGCTCTCACCAGCCAATCACTCATCATCACTGGTCTCACCAGCCAATCACTCATCACCACTGGCCTCACCAGCCAATCACTCATCACCACTGGCCTCACCAATCAATTACTCATCACCCCTGGTCTCACCAGCCAATCACTCATCACCATTGTCTTTAACAACCAATCACTCATCACTATTGATCTCACCAATCAATCACTCATCACCATTCCTCTCAGCAACCAATCACTCATCACTATTGATCTCACCAATCAATCACTCACCACCATTCCTCTCAGCAACCAATCACTCATTACTATTGATCTCACCAATCAATCACTCATCACCATTCCTTTCAGCAACCAATCACTCATCACCATTGTCTTCAACAACCAATCACTCATCACCTCTGTCTTCAACAACCAATCACTCATCACCACTGGTTTCACCAACCAATCACTCATCTCCACTGTCTTCAACAACCAATCACTCATCTCCACTGTCTTCAACAACCAGTCACTCATCACTATTGATCTCACCAACCAATCACTCATCACCGTTCCTCTCACCAACCAATCACTCATCTCCACTGTCTTCAACAACCAATCACTCATCACTATTGATCTCACCAACCAATCACTCATCACCGTTCCTCTCACCAACCAATCACTCATCACCATTGATTCTTATTCTTGTATCTGAGTAATGTTTTATTTTCAGGATTGTTCCACACTGCTGTTGTGTTATAGTGCTGGTATTGTGGAGTGTGAAAGTTCACCTCCTACACTTTATCACACCCATCTGCAGCTCCTCACACCTGCTGCACATCTCATCTCTGTGGAACGCAGAGATGTAGCCCTCTGTGTGTGTGGGTGTGTGTGTGTGTGTGTGTGTGTGTGTGTTTGCTCCTCCATCACCCCCGACTCTCGCCGCTGCTCACGCGCAACCACAGGCATTCCGGCTGGCAGATTTTTCCAGAAAACAGTGCAGAAGCTGTGAACATGTGCGTAAAGGAGTGTGAGGACTGAGGGCAGGAGGGCAGAGCTGTGTAGTGGAACACTTTCTGATTGGAGATTGGAGAGTGTCGACCCACTGAACCTGAAATCCCCAAGAAGTGTGAGATTTGATTTTCTCTTTGACCTGTGAGTGTTATCACTGAACTTGGAAGAAAGAGAAAGTTTTTCTGTTGTTGTTGTTGCTGCTTTTTTCTCCTTTGGGTCCATTCACTTCTGAAGATGATGCGAATAGCTCAGGCTTTGACTGATATTTTCAGTAGCTCCTTTTAAGGAAGCAAAACTCTTATTTTCTCTGAAAAAGAACTCAAATATAGCAATTAGTACGTTACATATCTCCACAGAGTAAATCCCCACAGCTTAAAAGTAAATACCCCTCCACTCATTTTTACTATTTCTTAACCAGCTCTACCCGTCTTACTAAGTTAAAAAGGATGAAATCGAACATGTGCTTCCTCTGAGACACGTGAAGCCAGCGACCCACATCTTTTCCAACTGCGACAAAATAATGCATCGGAACACACTCGCAGGAAAGCGACAGGTGAGAAATTAGCACTCTCTTAGTAATATTATCATTGTTATCAGATTCAAATCTTAAAGGATAACAGAATTTGTAAAACAATAAGCAAAAAACAAACAAATTCATTCGCCCCATAGATAGCATAATATTAGTTAGCTTACCTGCACCTGGTTTTAATAAGGTTCTTGTTTAGTCTATCATTGTTTCGGAGACTCGCAGCATGGGCTGCAGATACACTAATCACTAATCCATCATTGAAGTGAAGTCATCAAGCCTGAGTTTTACGTCGTTATTTGTTATTACGAGGAATGCTCTTGAGACCATGCCGTTAGCAAATACAATATCGTGTATCGGTGTTCGATAAACCTCCCTCCGGTGCTCAATAGAGAGGTGAATAGAGCTGAAGTTCACGCAGTGCAGAACACAAATGTACAAAACTCCAATACACAACATGAAATCCAAGCCTGAGTCACTGAGAATTCATTACAAACACACACGCACGCACACACACACACACACACACACACACACACACACACACACCACACACACACACACACCAGACTTATCCAGCTAACAGGAAATGAATGTCATACTTACTTTGCCTCCTATCTCAGGTTCCTGCTGTGGGATATCCAAAGAAAAAGAAGCATAACACAAAGAATATGCTCATGACCATGGTTTATGAAAGGAGTTTAAAAAAAGCCTCATCTCACCCGACCGGTCACTCAATTCACTTGTAGTTGATTTCTTCTGAGTGTGGTCTGTCTGGCTAGTTTAAGGTCACACAGAAAATGTTTTTATTTGTATTTACCGTATGAACAACATCTTTTTTTTCTGACTCCTCTTACTGTTTAAGTCACCCTTTAGTGACTTATTTTTTACAAATAGACAAATCCAATAATGTTTTGAGCAAACATTAGTGCACTCTCCATTCAATGTCTCCATTGTCCCCTAGCAACCAATCACTGATCACCATTCCACTGAACATCCAATCACTGATCACCATTCCCCTGAACATCCAATCACTGATCACCATTCCCCTGAACATCCAATCACTGATCACCATTCCCCTGAACATCCAATCACTGATCACCATTCCCCTGAACATCCAATCACTGATCTCCATTCCCCTGAACATCCAATCACTGATCATTCATTCATTGTCTACCGCTTATCCGAACTATTCTCGGGTCACGGAGAGCCTGTGCCTATCTCAGGCGTCATTGGGCATCAAGGCAGGATACACCCTGGATGGAGTGCCAACCCATCGCAGGGCACACACACACTCATTCATTGTCTCAATCAACCTACCATGCATGTCTTTGGACCGGGGGAGGAAACCGGAGTACCCGGAGGAAACCCCCGAGGCACGTGGAGAACATGCAAACTCCGCACACACATGGCGGAGGCGGGAATCGAATCCCCAACCCTGGAGGTGTGAGGCAAACGTGCTAACCATTAAGCCACCGTGCCCCTCTCACTGATCACTATTCCCCTGAATATCCAATCATTGATCACTAATCACCTGAATATCCAATCACTGATTCAATTCTTCTGAACAACCAATCACTGATTGCCACTGTCCTCAGCAACTCCGCCATTGCCTGGTCCCAAGCCCAGGATGTGAAGGGAGGAGGGTTGCCTTTGAATCAGTCAGCTTTTAGCAGTAAGGAATTAGTGTTAGATCTATAATGAACTACACAGACCTATTAGTTCCTCAAGAGCTCTTGGTTCCTCGTGACTATAAACTGTTGAAGAAAGAACATTTTAAATTTACATTTACATTATTTACTGTCCAGTGTCACCCAAATGAGGATGAGCCTGGTTCCTCTCAAGGTTTCTTCCTCATATCATCTCAGGGAGTTTTTCCTCACCACCGTCACCCCAGGCTTTTCATTAAGCAAACCCACTGTGTAAAACACTCTTGCTACTGAAATGTCGACTACATCTTCAGAAATCCATCAAATCCAGGGCTTTCCTGGGACAGAAATGGCTGGAGAAGATTTGTCGATGCCTTTTGCTCCACCAGGAGCGAAGAGGATTAAGTAAATATGTAATTGTCCTCAACAACCAATCAGTGATCACTATTGTTCCCAACATCCAATCACAGATCACCATTGCTATCAAAGACCCATTACTGATCACTAATGTTCTCAAAAACCAATCACAGATCACCATTTTTTGTCCTACCTGCCCACTTTGTTTCTTAGTTCTACATTTTAAACTCTCTTCTTGGCAATAATTACAATAACAAAGGCAAGTTATTCCATCTGTAACCATTTCTGCCTTTTCCTTTCTAAAAAAGAAAAAACTTGCAATCTATTGCTTTCCATTTTAATCTATTCTAAGTGTCATCCAGTTGACCCTTTAATGCTCCCTCTTTCTCTTTGCAGATGTGTGACATAATTTACACAGTAATTCTTTGCAAATCACCAGCACCATGTCCACTGTTTGTGCTCGTTATTTGCCTCACTGTAGATGCAAATAAACCTTGTTATTTTTGGATCTTGTTCAATCAGCTCCTTGGGATGTGATGGTTTGGGATATGGCTCAGAATTCTCATTAAATATGTATTAATTGTGTCTTGTAACCGTCAGGTTGATTTGTGTAGTGGGGAAAGGTGCAGCACAACCCATGTTACCAGATGTTCTTCTGCATGTAGCCTGTAAGAAAGGAGTAAATTTCCAAATCTTGCATGTTATATGTTGGTCATAGACATCTAACATAACAACACGAGCAAAATCCTGCATCTGTATACCATCACCATGGAACGTGAGGAGTCATGGATGTACCGGCTTTGACCTGCCCACTAGTGGATATCGGTTTTAGTCCTCCAGATGTATAAAAGGTACACAGATGGGTCTGTAAAAAATGTTTTCACATAAAATCTGTGTTACGTGTAATTATGCAATTAGCACTACATCTGGATTAGGTTTAACGATGTTCCTGTATCACTACATTACTGGATTAACCCCTACAACTCTGGAATTAACTCCTCTACAGTATAATTAGCACCTCTGAGAGGGCAGCCATGATGACTCGTCTCATGCATTATCATTAGCAATGAATAATGCATGATCTTGCAGCTGTTCTGCAAAATGTTCAGAGTGTCCTCGTTTTACAGTCGGAGAAAGGACTATCCTGACTACAATGTGCCAGACGACACACAGAAACAAATATGATCTAATACATGATGTTTGGAGCACTTCCTAAATTGGGAACACTATTTTAGTGTTCAGTCTAGAACTTTTAAGGACTTTAACAGTGAGACAAAACAGAGCCCATAGTTGATGGATGGAAAAATTAAAATTTGGATTCATTTTTTTTTTTTGCATTAAACTGCACTACAGTTCACTATACTACACTTAACCATCCTTCACTTCATTACACTACACTACACCACAATTTTCTACAGTTAATTACACTGCACTTTACTACACTACACTACACTTCATTACACTACAACACAATGCACTGCACTACAGTTCAGTAACACTACACTATTTTTCAATTCAATTTATTTGTGTTGCGCTTTTAGCAATGGACATTGTCTCAAAGCAGCTTTACAGAAGTATAGAAACATAGAAAAAATAATAAAGTTACACCACACTACACTACACTTCATTACACTACACTACACTACATTACACTACAATACATTACACTACACTTCATTACACTACACTACACTACACTACATTACACTACAATACATTACACTACACTTCATTACACTTCATTACACTACACTACACTACATTACACTACAATACATTACACTACACTTCATTACACTACACTACACTACACTACATTACACTACAATACATTACACTACACTTCATTACACTACACTACACTACACTACACTTCATTGCACTACACTACACTACACTACACTACATTACACTACAATACATTACACTACACTTCATTACACTACACTACACTACACTACACTTCATTGCACTACACTACACTACACTTCATTACACTACACTACACTACATTACACTTAAATTAAAATTACACTACACTACATTACACTACAATATATTACACTACACTTCATTACACTACACTACACTACACTAAAACCTTCATTGCACTACACTTCATTACACTTCATTGCACTACACTACACTAAAACCTTCATTGCACTACATTTAACACTACACTTCACTACACTACATTACACTGAAAACTTACACTACACTTCATTGCACTACACTACACTACACTTTCATTGCACTACACTACACTGCACTACACTACATTCACTAAAACAAAACACTACACTTCATTGCACTACACTACACTACACTTTCATTGCACTACACTACACTACACTTCATTGCACTACACTACACTACACTTTCATTGCACTACACTACACTACACTTCATTGCACTACACTACACTGCACTACACTACACTTCATTGCACTACACTACACTACACTTCACACTACACTACACTGCACTACACTACATTTACACTACACTTCATTCACTACACTACACTACACTACACTTCATTGCACTACACTACACTACACTTCATTGCACTACACTACACTACACTTACACTACCTACACTACACTTCATTGCACTACACTACACTACACTACATTTACACTTCACTACACTACACTACACTACACTTCATTGCACTACACTACATTTACACTACATTTACACTACACTACACTACACTTCATTGCACTACACTACATTTACACTACACTTCACTACACTACACTACACTACATTTACACTACATTTACACTACACTACACTACACTACACTTCATTGCACTACACTACATTTACACTACACTACACTTCATTGCACTACACTACACTACACTTCTTTTTGCACTACACTACACTTCATTGCACTACACTACACTACACTACACTTCATTCACTACACTACACTACACTACACTACACTACACTTCATTGCACTACACTACACTACACTACACTTCATTGCACTACACTACACTACACTTCATTGCACTACACTACACTACACTACACTACACTACAATACACTACACCACTTGATTACACTACACTAGACTACACTACCTTTAATAAACTGCACTACACTACATAATATTACGCTACACTATACTACTTAATGCTACACAACACTACAGTTAATTACACTACACAACACTGCACTTCATTACACTACAATGCACTACAGTTGTTAATGATAGATGCCAAGTTACGTTTGTTGTTATTATCATTAGCAGTAGTAAAGTTATAGTAATATAGTCATTAATGCTAGTTGCCATGTTACAGCTGTTGTTGTTGTTATTGTTAATAGTATTTGAATCAGTCTAGTTCACTGTAGGCACGGTGGTGAGCACCACCAGTGTTGCACATTAAGTACCGATGTAACGCAATCCAATATAATCAAACAGTCTATCTGAAAACCTTGATGGATTTTAAACTACATCGTTTTGCAGTGTCAAGACAGAGCAGGCATCACAGCTCAGCAGGAGGCTACACAACCAGCAGCGGGAGAAGACACTTTACAGCTATTTCTGCATGAGATTTACTCGGATATGTATTGCGTTGGGTTTCATCACTACGTCGAAGTGCCCTAGAGTCTTAGTCCATCCCAGTGAACAGAGGAATAAAATAGAGCAGCTCCCAAGATGGAGCTGTCAGCGTGTGGGGAGAGCAGCCAATGGCTGATCAGCCACAGACCCTGAGTTTTATCACTGCATGAGAAATTATGTCAAATACTACATTTATCTGCAGGCTGGCTTATTTTTTAAATGTCAGAACTAAAAATGTGTGTAACAACCCAGAAATGACTGCATTTAAAGAGTGTTTAACGTCAGCTTCGTTTGGTTTTTTGCTGCTCGCATTCACTTCACTTAACAAAGAGCCTAATGCAGCTCCCAGGGCACAGGGTTGCGTGGTTGGCATTTGAGTGGTTGCAGTTTCTGCCAATAAATGGACCGGCAGTCCTTGAGGATTTTTATTTTTACAAGATAGACTGCATTTGAAGGCATTTGATTTAATGAATAGATTCTTTTGTTCGGTTTATTTATTTTACTCTAGTAAAGCTTGTGCCTAAGCTGGTGGCCAAATGTACTGAATTTAACACATACAGTGCCTAATTAAGACCTACAGTGATGAAGTAAAAGATAAATTAACCCTGAATTAGCATTGGATTAAAAAAAAGTACTGAATTAATATGGATTAGTATGAATTAATTCCTATAGAATATGCTGCTGAGTTAATGCATACAGTACTGAATTAACACACCTACTGTTTATTTACTCTTACATTGATAAATTCCCACCTGTAGTACCGAATGAAGACTGAAATAGCACTGAAGTTCTGAATTAGCATGTAAAGGGCTGAGTGGCACCTGCAGCACTGAATTAGTTATTAGTGTACTTTTTTCATTCAGTTCTGAATTCACTCTTACACTACTGAATTCAAACAATTTACTCTTACAGCACTGAAGTAACACACAATTTGTTGATATAACTCTTACAGTGATAAATTCACACCTGTAGTACTGAATGAAGACTGAAATAGTCCTGAAGTAGTGTCTATAGTTAACATTTACCCTACGCAATTAACACCTGCAGTACTGAAATAACTCTCACCATACTTAATGTCTTCTTTCAGTTCTGAATTTACTCTTACACTACTGCATTCACACCTATAGTACTGAATGTATTAAATTATTTCATTTAATGAATGAATTAATTAAATTATTTAATTAAGATGCTACATTGTATCACATATACACAATATAATTGACTCGTACAGTACTGAATTAACACCAGCAGTACTGAATTCCCACTTACAGTACTCAATTTACTTTTACAGTGCTGAATTCATGCCTATAATACTGATTCATTTTTAAGATGATAAATTATTTCATACACAACATAATTCACTTGTCCAGTTCTGAATTAATTCAGTAATTTAGAAAATTGAATACTGAATTCACTCTTGCCGTAATCAATTTCTTCTTGAAGTTCTGAGTCCACTCTTACACAACTGAATTAACAACTATGGTACTGCATTTACTTGAACAGTACTGAAATTACTCTTACAGTACTGAATTCAAACTTCAAGTACTTTTACAGTGCTGAATTCTCACCTATAATACTGATTAATTTTTAAGATGCTAAATTATTTCATACACAACATAATTCACTTGTACAGTTCTGAATTAATTCATTAATTCAGAAAATTCAGTACTGAATTCAGTCTTACCGTAATCAATTTCTTGAATTTTCTTCCTGAATTTCTGAGTCCACTCTTACACTACTGAATTAAAACCTATGGTACTGCATTTACTTGAACCGAACTGAGTAAACTCTTACAGTGCCCAATTCATGCCAATAGTACTGAAAACACTTTTAAAATGTGAAATTATTTTGTACACAAAATAATTCAATTGTACAGTGCTGAATTAACACCAGCAGTACTGAATTCACACTTACCATGATTAATTTCATCTTGTAGTTCTGAATTCACTCTTACACTACTGAATTAAAACCTATGGTACTGCATTTACCTGAACAGTGCTAAAATAACTCTTACAGTACTGAATTCACACTTCAAGTACTTTTAGAGTGCTGAATTCATGCCTATAGTACTGAATTCACTTTTAAAATGCTCAATTATTTCCTACACAAAATAATTGACTTGTACAGTGCTGAATTAACATCAGCAGTACTGCATTCACTTATACCATGATTAATTTCATCTTGTAGTTCTGAATTCACTTTTACACTACTGAATTAAAACCTATAGTACTGCATTTACTTGAACAGTGCTGACATAACTCTTACAGTACTGAATTCACACTTACAGTATAGTACTGAATTTACTCTTACCATAATTAATTTCTTCTTGTAGCTCTGAATTCACTCTAACACTACTGAACTAGGATCTATGTTACTGCATTTATGCTAACAGTACTGAATTCACGTCTTGAGCACTGCATTCACTTTCAAGGTGTTAAATGATTTCATACACAACATAATTCATCGATATGGTACTGAATTAAAGTGTTAAACTGTCTATAGTGTTTAACTGACTTTGAATTTAACAATATAGGTGTCCTGAAACTTTTTATTTCGATAGTTATTCTGGAACTTTCATTTTAAAGCCTCTATTCACTATGTATGTAGTATTGAATAAACACTTAAAGCACTGAATTATTACATCCTTATATGGTCATTTATTACTCTGTACACTGTTGAATTTAAAATATAAAGTAATTATGAGACATCCGGACACTAATACAGTAAATTTTTCAGAAGTTCATAGGCATTTCTAGGTGTTTGCTGATTACAGTGTTGATTAAATACAAGGCTTGTATGAATGAACAGTGCTGGTTTAAGACCTATAGCTCCACCAGATGCATGTAGGTGCAGGAGTTAATGAAACACTAGAGATGTTTAAGAATGAATCCAACAGCATCTTCTTTATTACTTCAATACTGACATGTTTATGAAATCACATTAGTCGTGCTGTCGGTGAGTTGACGTTTTCTTTTGGCATACGCAGTAGTGTTAAAATTTAACCAGCCCGACTTTTATCAAACACAATCTGAGTCTGATACAAACATGATTTAATAATGCAGGAGACTGACTGCATTTCTCCCCTCGATTAAACTCACCCGCTTCAAAAATACGACTCCCTCCCGAGTGTTACATCAGCTTCATAGCCCACTCACTCTCTTGTTTATCCCACACTTTAAAATCCATTTGCATGCACTAAACTCGGGGAGAAAAAAGAATAAACATCTTACCTTAAAGCCCCTCCACTGTGGAAAGCATCCACTACATTACAGTTCCCAGAATCATTTCGGAGCGTCGCGGTGTGTCGAGCACTCAGGAGTTTACATCCTGTTAATGTGTTGTGCGTTTTGTTTTCTATAGCACGCTTCGTGTGATGTGTAAATCACACCTCACTTCCCCTAAACAGAAGAGCAACACAAGCCTTAACAGGATTCATTATAGCAAGCCATTATGTCTCGATTTGAGCCATAAAACTTTAGAACAGCCATTAATTCCACGCTTCACAAGTTCAGATCTCGGTTTCAGCTGTGCTTGCGTCTTTGGCGTAGGGTTATTTATTTTTGTGTTATTTATATACACTATTTAGGCAGGATTGGTAGCAATATTATTATTTTTAGTATTATTACTATGCAGTGAGTGGCGTTTGGGACAGAGCCCAGATTTGTGATAATCCTTATTAAGGTGCATTGAGTGGAGCCTTTTCAATCTATGTCTAGAGATGATGCGTGCTTGCATTTGAATTTGGGACAAAGCCCGAATTTGCAACAGTAATGCGAGGTGATGTTCCAATTCAGTGATGGAGTTTGCCTAATTAGGGAACTATTTGCGTCCTTGGAGCACTATATGTGATGCTATTTCAATCCAAGTCTAGGGTTGATATGTGCTTGCGCTTGAATTTGGGACAAAGTCCAAATATAATATGAGGTGATGTTCCAATCCAGCGCTAGAGCTTGGGCTGTAAAAGCCCTTGCTAGGCCACTGTGTTCGGTGCTATTCCAATCCAATTTGTGTTTGGGACAAAGCCCAAAGGTAATGTGAGCTGATGTGCTAATCTAGTGATAGAGCATAGATTGCAACACCCCTATACTAGGGCACAATGATCTAAGCAATTTGAGTTCAAGCCTAGGGGTTAATGAGTGCTTGCATTTGTGTTTGGGACAAGGCCCAGATTTGAAACAGTAATAAGAGGTGATGTTCTAATTCAGTGATGGAGCCTAGTTTTGTAAAAGGCCTTTTGAGGGCACAGAGAGTGGTAAGACTTCAATCCAAGTGATGTGTGCTTGTATTTGTGTTTGGGACAAGGCTCAAATTTTCAAAGCCAATGAGAGGCAATGTTCCAATCCTGTGATAGAGTCTTGGTTTTAAAAGCCCTTACTATGGCACAATGATCTGAGCACATCCAGATCAAGCCTAGGGGTAATGAGTACTTGCATTTGTTTTTTGGGACAAGGCCCAGATTTGTAACGGTAATAAGACGTGATGTTCCAATTCTGTTATGAAACCTAGGTTCGTTTAAGGTCTTATTACGACACTATTAGTTGTACTATTTCAGTCCAAGTCTTGGCTTGATGTGTCTTTGCATTTGTGAATGGGACAAGGCCCAGATTTGCAAAAGTAATGAGTAATGATGTTCCAATCCCATGCTAAAGTCTGCAGCAGCCCTTACAAGGGCACTGTGGTCTGTGCTATTCCAATACAAGTCTAAGGTTAATGAGTGTTTGCATTTGTGTTTGGAAAAAGGCCCAGATTTGTGATGTTGTACACGACAAATCTGGGTTTCTAAAGGCTCTTACAAGGGCACAGTGAGTGGTGCTATTCCAGTCCAAGCCTAGGGTTAATGGGTGCTTGCATTTGTGTTTGGGACAAGGCCCAGATTTGCAAAGGTAATGAGAGGTGATGTTCCAATCCCAGGCTAGCGGCTCTTCAGGCCTAATGAGTGCTTGCAGATTTGTTACACCGTTTTTCAGGCATCTTTCCAGTTTGAGGCTAGTGGCCCTTTACTTATGCTTGTTTATGATTCTGATTCGGACACTGCCTGAATTTGCAAAGGGGCTTATTAAAGTGCAGTGAGCAATGCTGTTGTAATCCAAGCCTGGTGGCCATTGAAGGCTGATGTGTGTTGGGACAAAGCCTAAATTCGATAGATGCTTTATTAGGACACAGTAGGTGGTGAGTTTATCCAAAACCAGAAGCTCACTAGGTGGCTTTATTTGTGTTTTGGTAAAGAGCCTTTATTGGTTAAACCCCTGCTGGGGTATAATGTGTGATGCCATCCCAATCCAAGGCCAACATCCTTTGAGTGTTAATCAGTGCTTGTGTGTGTATTTGGGACAGAACTCAGATTTGGAGGGAATTTATTCATTGATTCAGTTTCAGTAAGCTCATTATCCTAAACAGGGTTGTAGTGGATCTGGAGCTTAACCTGGAAGCACTGTGGAAAAACCCACTGAATAGTGGCGCTGTCCCGATCCAGGACAAGTTCCCTTTAAACAGTGATGAGTGTTTTGTGCCCAAATTTAATAGAGTTTTATTAGGGCACAGGGATCATTTCCAATCCAGACCAGTGTTGCTTTTCCAGTCCGAGGTCAGTGGACCCACAGGGCTGACAGGTGTTTGTGTTTGAGACGGAGCCCAGATTTGTTGTGGCCTTTATCAGGAGCAGTGAGTGGTTGTGTTCCAATCCAAAGCTAGTGGTGCTGCAGGTGTGACGTTTTTTGGACTTTGGACAGAGTCTGGTTTGTGAAGGTGTTTATTATTGCTCAAGGCTAAGGAAGCCAATGGGAAGTGATGAGGAGCAAAGTGAACTAGGAGCCTTTGTTCAGAGATGTCATCACCGTGCACTGTTTCCTCTCCTCATGCTGCAAGACACTGTGTAGTGTCAAGCCTGGCGCACTGCACCCTCCCACTGCCAGCTACAACTCAGATCCTTCATTATTTATTTAGAATGACACATGTTCTTGTGCTTATTATGTGCCAGAATTATTTATGGAATTATTACGTGCTTGCTCTCTCTCTCTCTCTCTCTCTCTCTCTCTCTCTCTCTCTCTTTCTCTCTCTCTCTCTTTTCCTTCTTTCTCTCCTTCTTGCACTGATTCACTACAACAAATCTTTCCTTCTTACGGCTTGCATACAACTATTTCATTTACTCAATTACTTACCATCAAGCCTATAAATGCTTTCAGGAAGTATTTCAAATGCTTCTTGACACCACACACGGCTACACAAATGTGACCGAAGCAATTTGCTTCACGCGGCAGCAAGTAATCAAAGTGCGCAAAAGAGCCGAGCGAGGACAATTCAAGAATGTGTTACAGGCATAATAAAGGGTAAAATAAAGCTTCTAGCTGTTAGCTTCAGGGCTAAACAGATGCTCTTGCCATCTAATTGAGTAGATATTTTCCCCCTTTCCAGTAGCGCATGATTGTTATTAATGCACTTCATACTCCAGAGCTGCTGGTTTCAGATGATGCCCTGTGTTCTCCCTGTAAAGCAATTTCCTCCCTGTATGCAAATGCTATTACAACCCCTTGGCTTGTTCTATCATGGTGAAGTTATTTATTTATTTATTAATTATCCGAAAAACTGTAATGCTAATGCGTGTTCTTTTTCCCCCAGATTTATTTCTTTGCCTTACTGAATGCTGCAGTTTGAGAAAATAATAATAAAATTGTTGATATTATTACAATTATTATGATTATTATTATGATTATTATTATATTAACCTCGGGGTGGTAACAGTAACTCCGCTTCATTACACCAGCTCTTGTTTATTATTTTTTAATAACAGCATATGCTTTATTCTTTATACCACAGCAATTTGGCTAAGCAATTTTATTTCTTAAATAACGACACGTAACTTTTATCCGTTTATAGTTACACTTAACACCCACGAAACAAGCTAGTTCTAGTAATCATGCTCTAGGAGCTCCAAAATATTTTATATTTTGTGTCATGATACAGATCAAGCAGGAAGGAAATCCCTCTGGAGACTCCAGAAAACGTAGCCCTTTTTTCATTTTTGTTAACCTTTATGTAGAGCATCTGCTGTACAAGTCCCACTTCATGCACTATTATCAGATCTATAGCAAATGAATCAACACCTTCTGACCAATCAAGATTGAGAATTCAACAGCACTTCATATTTGTATAATATAATGCTTATACAGTTCTACAGTCTTGAAACCTAAGCACTGAGTGATGTAAGGCACAGATGTGATTATGAATGTGATGTAGTAAAAGATAAGCATGCTGTAAAATCAGCCTATTAATGGATATGAGGAGTGAATGTTTGCACATGGAGTCATCATTTTACACAGCCTTTATAAATGCCTTTATCTTTTTTCTGACACAGCTGGGCCACTCGATAAGTCGGTTATTGCTTTTGAGCTCCCACTGACTAGTTCATTAAACTTCACATCGGTATTCGAGTCTGTGGAGGCCTGAGAGACTGTCAGGTGCATCCCCTGACAACAACGTGCACACTTCACTTAACAAATATTAGAGCAGTGGTGCAGAGCTGGTCTTAACACAACCTCGACTTATGCCAGCACTTCCCCTTCGGAGGCAAACCCATGGCATTATAAGGGCTGTTTCGAAATGTTATTACCTCAGTTGAAGTTTATTATATGAGCCTTTAGACTCACAAGCCTTCCTTTGTATTATAAATAGCCAATTCATTTCTATGCTAATATCAACCTTACATTTGAAGGCTTAGTTCTTGCCTACCTGATTTAATTTTTAAGGAAATGGTGTCATGAGAGGCACTTGCACATAGTGCAGCAGATCAAGATTACAGGGCAAAGTGCAAGCACACTGTAATAGCTTTGCAGACGTAGACACTAAAAGAGAGATTGCTGTTAATGCACAAGGGAGGAGAAGTAATGGGAATGTGCTGAACTCCTGAAGAGAATCCCTCTGTCTACGTGTCACTGCCGAGGTGTTATATAACAGTCAGCTGGATGGCTCTGGGATCGTGGTGTTGGAAGGTTCATGGGTCTTCCAAAAATCTAGATGTCCTTAATTCTTATGTAAATAATAATAATGGTGAAGAATGGTCTACACCCAATGTGGTCATTGAAATGGTTGTGAGAATGTCCACCAAGAAATGGGACCAGGGCTGGTAGAGATGAAAACTATTTTGGGATTCAAGGGCTCCATTGGTAAACCGGCAAACATCTTGGCATGCGCTACACCGAAGATAATGTACTTCAAGAAATCTGGCCAAGAGTGGACAAATGTTGCTGGCTATCCAATGGCACCCAGCTACAGGTGGGCACCCAGGTGGTCAGCTTAACCTGGAACATAAAGCTGATAGAGCAGTGGTGTCCAATCTTATCCGCAAAGGGCCAGTGTGGCTGCAGACTTTCATTCCAATCAAACAGAAGCTACACCTGATTCCACCTGTTTAATTAACTGATCCTGGCTTTCAGTAGACTCAGGTGTCTTTCAGTAGACTCAGGTGTGTCTTCTGCTCAGCTGGAATGAAAACCTGCACCCACGCCAGCCCTTTGTAGATAAGATTGGACAACACTGCGTTAGAGAGATGGTCAGCAATATTTGTCAGCTTTCTCAATTCCCCTGTCCACATGCCAGAGAGTGGTAGCTACCAAACAGACTTCTGTGGGAGTCTGTGGGCTTAAATACAGAAGCCTGAAATAAAGCATCAGTCTTACATAATGGTTCCTGTACCTGATCTTAGTGTTGCATATAAAATGGATCAGTTTGGTTTGAATTGAACTGAAGGATGAGTGTAAGTGCCTAGTGATGTTTTTGCAGCATTACCATACCACACATACTACCTCATGTCTCCCACAGTCTCCCAACTGAAGTCTCCCACAGTATTCACTTTGTTTTCCCATCTTGCAAACAATTAAACAGTACACCTATTATTTAAGATAACGATCACACCAAAGCATCCCAAGGCCATTCACACAGACTTGCGGGCTTGAACCTGTTCTCATGACTGTCTGAACACTGGGTCACTGTGAGGTCTATTCATCTGCTATCTCTGTCTCTCTCTCGCTCTCTCTCTCTTTTTTTAAGAACAAAGTGTGTGTTTTGTCCAAACAGTAACACCATGACTGTAAAAACATTCACAGCGACAAAAGCGTGAGAGATAACAGGATGTTTGCGAAGGATTTAGGTGTATAAATACAACACACTTGACTCATTTGTTTCAATAAGTGTCCACTCCAAAGGCCAGTCAACATGCCACTTCCCTGGTCCTTCAGCGCACTTCTCCTCGGCTCTGTTCTTGGAATTCTCAGACCTAATAACGACACAGAAAACTTCACAAGGTAAGACTATCGTTCTAGACGTTTGGTGTAGTTCGGAGCACTCCTCTGAAAAAGAATGAATGATTAGAAATATTTTAGAACTGAGTGAATACTTTTTAAAACGCCGGTCCTCATTAAAACACAATTTGTTTCAGCTCTATTGATTTTAACACAAGTCAACCCAACAACTCCCGTAATTTCTCAATGTAAGTATGACCAATTCTTCACTTCCTTCCAGCTCTAAATACTCCATTCTTTCTCTCAGTGGAACTGATCTGTGGAAATATTACTTTCCAAGAACTATTCAAATGAATAAGGAAAAAAGTTGTACTGTACATGAGAACCCAAGTCCTCATTTTTATACTGAATTAAATTCTACAATAAAGGTTTTCTGACTGATTATGTTAATATAACCTAAGATACCTGTAAGTTGTTGTGAGCAGAACCGAGTAGTGATTTTATCACTCAATGATATTCATAGAAGCTTGCAAATTTTTCTTTTTTAAATGACCAGAATTTCCACAGATTCGGGATGAGACATGTTGTGTGACATCACGACACGCATTCAGCCGAATCCCTCTTCCATTAACATGTGTGAAACATGAGCACAGCTTTCATAGAAAGTCATTACCTATGCGTCTAGGGGTTTAAAAGAAGAATCCTGTGCTTGGGATTTCACCAATTCAAATAAAAAAGCACAAAAAAAAGCATTTTTGGTGTAACAATTGAAAACAAAAAAAATTCAGGAGGGACTGACTAAACAGGATTTTGAGCAAGTGTGTCACAGATGTGTGTTTTGTGTATTTTTTAGTGGAGCTAGTGCACCCTACTGTTCATTACCCACATTTCCATGCACATGCTTTGGATAACACCTTTCAGAAAGGAGATGAAGAGGCGGGCCAGAAAACCCATGACCCTTTTGGACCAGGGCAAGAAATGAGAGGCTGAAGCAAGGATCTGGAGAAATGATCGCCTGATACGCCGATAACTCGAATCAAATTTCTGAACTTTCTACTCATTCCACAGCACATGTAATTCCTCACAATGAATAGCCACTACAGCACCATGATATCGACCATGATATTCTTTTTTTTTTTCTTTTTTTTTTTTTAAATAATAATGATCCATTTTTATTGATTCTAGATTAAAAAAAAAAAAAGTCAGGTTGAATATCAGACAGGAGAATAAAAGTGACTGAGGGCAGACTGATGGAGATGTTATACAGTGGAAAGTTCTAGCAGGTTGTTTCTGTTCTGAAAGGTTACAGCAAGTTGCACAAACCAGTCAATGTATAGAGAATCTGAAATAAAATCTGAAATGTTTTTTGGTGTGAGGGTCTGGGTTTTTTAGCCAGTAAGTCATTCGTTCAGTCTTTACTCTTTCAAACTGGATCTAAATATATGCATAACACTTCATTTTTCCAAAGAAATGATATAAAAAGTCAGCAAGTCCTGCCTAGTGTATCCCTGACTCATCACACTTTGTAATATAAAAGCATTAACAGAGTTCTTATAAACTGAATTCAAGAACATCATCACACCCGAATCTATTATTAATATTTAGAGCATTTGGTACATGCCTTTATCCAGAGCGACTCACATTTTATCTCATTTTATCTCATTTTATCTCAACTGAGCAATTGAGGGTTAAGAGCCTTGCTCAGGGGCCCAGCAGTGGCAGCTTAGTGGACCTGGGATTTGAACTCACAACCGATCAGTAGTCCAACACCTTAACCACTAAGCTACCACATCCCTCCATCAAACTATAGCTAATGTTTTCTATCCTTCCAATAAAGTGCATCCTTGTTTCATCCAAATGCTACCACTGGCAGTGACTGCGAGGTGAGAAAGGTCAACACAGATATCCCTGAAGGACAAACAGGAAGGTTCTAGAGGTATGTGAGTGATTTAGGTCGAAAACATACGACGTACGTGTGTTAGGAGACTTAAGGACATCACAACAGCCTCGTTTGCATATCAGGAACAACATCTGGGGTTTTTTTACCACTTTTTCCAGCCATCTTTGGGTTAGTAATAATGAGTGACTCTGTACAGCAGCACTACAGTCAGCAAACGTATCTAAATTAAAAAAAAAAGCAGGAATATCAGGAACAAGCATTTAGAGTGATGTCATTCTAGCGCCTTTCCAATTAGAAACCGAACTCATTTTGCGCGTGTTGTGCTGAACTCAGCTAGATGTGCATGCTAATTTCCCTTCCTGGAAAAAAAAAAGCAGTTTTGCTAGTTGGATATTTTTTAATGCTTTGATCCAAAGTGCTATTCAGCAGGCTAACATTACTGCATGCTAATTCATGTGACACGGTTTGAAAACAGCAATGTTTCATTTCGGCGTGTGCTTCTTTGCCCGTGACAAACGCTGAGGAGGCACTCGTCTACTTCTGCGCCATCTGCTACGGGGTCAAAGATCAACTGCAAAGAGGACGAGCAAACATTCGTACAACGTACTGTCCTCGCTGTCATGTTTCCATATGGCGGGAGTGCATGCTAATGATTTCTCTGGTTAATAATGAAATAATAGTTGTGACAAGTCGCTGCTGTTGTGTGTGAAATAAAGGGAATATCATATGAAAGGAAAGCTTGTCTGTGGAGCAGTGACAGTCCTACATCTGACTGTGGTTTGGAAGAAGCTGTGGATAGACACAGCCTTAGTAACTAGCTTTGAAGTACTCACAAAAAGGTGATAAACTGTTGCGGGAACTGAGGTGAACTAATCCCTGTTGGAGCTCGCTAGACCTGAAGTGAACCCCAGTTCTGTTTGTGTCCTTCATCACTGATTGTAACATGAAGTGGGGGGGCATGAAGCCTTTATTATCGCCACACATACATTACAGCATAGTGGAATTCTTTTCTTCGCATATCCCAGCTGAGGAAGTTGGGGTCAGAGCGCAGGGGCAGCTATGATACAGCGCCCCTGGAGCAGAGAGGGTTAAGGGCCTTGCTCAATTGCCCAACAGTGGAGCCTGGTGGTGCTGGGGCTTGAACCCCCGATCCTCCGATTAACGACCCAGAGCCTTAACCACTTGAGCCCCCACTGCCCCCTCTGCCCCTCTGCCCCCACTGCCCCCTCTGCCCCCTCTGCCCCCACTGCCCCCTCTGCCCCCTCTGCCCCCTCTGGCCCCTCTGCCCCCTCTGGCCCCTCTGCCCCCTCTGGGTTCTGAATACTATTCTTCACTGCTTCACCACCAGCACACACAAATGAGTGCTGTTAGAGTGACTATCTGGGGATGTGGTAGCTTAGTGGTTAAGGTGTCAGAAGGTTGTGAGTTCGAATCCCAGGTCCACCAAGCTGCACTGCTGGGCCCCTGAGCAAGGCCAATTAACCCTCAATTGCTCAGTTGTATAAAATGTAAGCTGCTCTGGATAAAAGTGTCTGCCAAATGCTGTAAATGTAAATACCAGCACATGTGGGGCACAAGTGGTTAAGGCTCTGGGTTGTTGATCGGAAGGTCAGGGTTCAAGCACCAGCGCTACCAAGCTGCCACCGTTGGGCCCTTGACCAAGTACCCCCCCACCCCAGCGCTGACCCTGCATTCTGACCCTAACTCTTCTTGTTCAGTTTCACTTCCATTAATGAAAATAGTTCCCAAAGAAGCCCAAGTTATGTGTAGAATAGAGCGTCAGGTGTTGCCATGGAAACTGATTGACAGCACATAGTAGCTGTAGTAACGGTTTCAATGTCATCGCTAGAATCGCTTGGAATCTCAATACAATTGGGTCTTTGCTTGTCCAATCATATTAGTGGACTGGAATACACGCACACACACACACACACTGGTACAGCATAAAGTCTTGCTGCAATTCTTGCACAATTCTCTGAGCCTTTGTTCACCTGGTTGCCTGCTATCTTACATTATCGGTTTTTCTCTTGGATTTGCACTTTGGATTGTTTTGTTTTTTTTACTTCAGTGTACTTTCATCATTTTCAGCTGACTTCCTAATTGTGTTTTTGATTGTTTTTTTCAATATGTGATCTTGTGTTTCTGTTTTTTATAAAACCTCGGCACTTTTTCGCATCAAACTCTGCAGTCTCGAGTGTTAAATGTAGCCCTGAAAAGTCCAAAAGATCCAGGAGCGGAAACGAGCCTGGATGGTGAAATCCATGCATTGACGAAGCTCATAACCCAGATTAGTTTCTTTGATCTTTTTTCTTTATTTAAATCCTTTAATAAAATTCTTTATTAAAAATCCACGATCAGGCTGCTCACCTCAACTACACAAAGCGATCAGAAAAAGCTGTGGACCTGCTGCATCCAAAAGAATGGTGACTCATTGTAAATATCATGTTCCACCAAAGAATGTGACCAAAGTTTTGCTAATAGCTTGAGCTTGAATTGTCACATTCGCTTTAACGCTGTCAAAACAAAGTGACAGCGCAACAAGGGATTTTCCCAATCCGAGTGATGGACGTTGTGCTCCGATGTTTCTTCAGTTCCATACATACAAAATGCAATTTGTTTCTACTGCTTCCTTTTATCCTCATACGATGTATATAGATATGCTACTTGTTCAATTCAATTTATTTGTGTAGCGCTTTTAACAATGAACATTGTCTCAAAGCAGCTATACGGAAGTATAGAAACATAGAAAAAATGATAAAGTTTAAAGTTAAGTTACTGTTTATCTCTAACATTTATCCCTAATGAGAAGCCTGAGGTGACGGTGGTGAGGAAAAACTCCCTGAGATGATATGAGGAAGAAACCTTGAGAAGAACCAGGCTCAGAAGGGAACCTCAGTCTCATTTATGTGATACTGAACAGGAAATAATGCAAATGTTAATAACGTCCTTTCTACACCAGTTTATAATCATGAGAAATTGTAATGGATGCTTGCTTGTTTGTGAGATTAGAGATGCTTTAGGGTGAAGTAGCATCATTTCTAATCTCTGATGTCTCTCCGTTTCTTTGCTAAACTGTGTCCTCGTCTCGTACGGGACTGTAAGGACTTTCACCGCAGATGTCCCTGAAGTCTCAGGCGCTACGGGCCGAGCCGCGCAGCAGTCGTAACATCGTGAAGCTGCTCACTTCCTTGATTTCATTGCTCGGCGTTTGTTTACATCACCTCATGTGTTTTGTTTGGTTTGGGTCCAGTCTCCTCCTATGTTTTGTTTTCTGTATTTCTTGCACCTTTTTTGAGTTTGCCCTTAATCCCTCATGTGTCTGCAGATCTTCATAAAGTTTCCGTTACAGGCTGCTTTTCGTTATTGTTTGTGGATGTGGATTTTGACCTTGCCTCGTTCTCTGTTTTTGCCCCTGCCTGCCTCTGACATCCTGTTCCTAGTTCATATTTTAGTGCAACACTGTTATTAATTTAATCTCTTCAGACCCATGTTTAATCAGGTGGCAGAAATTTTCAACTGCGTACCGAAGATGGAACAAATTTTAGGGATGTGGTAGCTTAGTCATTAAGGTGTTGGATTATTGGTTGGGAGGTTTTGCATCTAAATAAAAGCAGATTCACCCCCTCGGCATGTTTTCATACACATATGCAGCATTTATTCCACTAAACCTGCTGTCTTTTTCTGTTTGGTGTGGTTTATTTATTATAAATTTCTCCCTAACGAACAAGCCAGAGGTGACGTTCAGATGGAAAAACTCCATGAGATGGAAGAAGAAGAAACTCAAAAAGGAAGCCATCCTCATCTGGGTGATTATAAATCCTTTCCCTACTTTAACCGTGCATTACGTGGTCGAAAAAGTGCAATTGTGCAACCAGGAGCTTAGGAGATGATGAGGAAGATGTATTAAAAAAAATAACGAAATGAGTATCGAGTAACTGACATGACTTTTCTGACAACGGCACGGTCAAATATTTTACTTTATTCGTATCCATCAATGAAAATAGTTCCCGAGGAAGTCATCTGTAGAATTGAGCGTCATTTGTTGCCATGGCAACTGATTGACAGCACATAGTAATTATAGTGACGGTTTCGATGTCATCGCTAGAATCGTTTGGAATCTCAATATGACTGGATCTTTGCTTGTCCAGTCATATTAGTGGACTGGAGTACACACACACACACACACACACACACACACACACACACACACTGGTACAGCATAAAGTCTTGCTGCAATTTTCTAAGCCTCTGTTCAGCTGGTTGCCCAGCATCTTACATTATTGGTTTTACTTATGGATTTGCACTTCGGACTGCTTCTTCTTTTTTTTTCCACTTTAGCTATTAACTTTTGCTGGATTTCAAGATTGTGGTGTTTTTTTAGACTTGTGTTTTTGTTTTTAATTAAACCTCTGCACTTTTTTGAAGTCACTTTTCTGCAGTCACGAGTGTTGAATGTAGCCCTGGAAAGTCCAAAGAAGATCCAGGAGTGGAAATGAGCCAGGTCGTGAAATCCATGTATTGATGAAAGGTTCTTAAAGGGTTCTTGGTCAGGGTGGGATGGTTCTGTGAAGAACCTTTAACATTAATAGTGTTTCTTTTTCACAAAAGCTTCTCTGGTTCTTTAGACTACAAAGATGTTCTTTTTTTAGGCACTAACTAAGAAAAAACAAGCTCTTTTAAGAACCATTTCCTGAAAGGTTATTTAAGGCACCAAAAAATTCTTCTATGACGTCACTGTGAAAACGTCTTTCTGGTTCTTCCTGTCACCTTTATATTTAATAGTGTGTGAGTATCAGGGGCTTTTCTGTACGCATTCTAGTTCTAAAAACCAGGAAACCAGACGTAGGGCACCAGAATAGATGGGGCAGATCCATGGGGCAGAAGGGATGAGGATCACTGCTACTTCAGGAGTAGAGGTATTGTCAGATGGTATGCTGAAAATCATCTGTAAACCCAATTTCCCAGAATGCACCACGGCCTACAAACATGGCCGCCCTGAACTACACATTTCCCAGAGAACACAGGAAGCAGACTTTTAATCACTCGCACACACTCACACGTATATAAATAGCACACTCACATTGCAGAGTATTACACTCTCACATTGTTTCTCAAATCTGAGTCATATACTGCTGTGAATGTTCTGGATTTTGACTTCCTGTTCTTTTTTGTTTTGTTTTTTTTAATGTCCTGTTTCTGACCTTCGTTTAATGATTCTGATTTTGCCTGATGTTTGTTGGTCTGTCTTTAATAAACACATTACACCTCCCATGGTCTGACAAGCATGGCTAGCCAAGTATTTGTAACACACACACACACACACACACACACACACACACACACAGAGACAGACAGACAGACAGACAGACAGACAGACAGACAGAAAAAGCCAGAGAAGAACATAATTTTTTCCACCTGATGTTGAAGCGTATCTGTGAGGATTTGTGTAAATTCATTCAGCTACAAGAGCATTAGTGAGATCATACGCTGATGTTGGGATGTTGATGAGACTCCAGTTCCAGTTCATCTTAAGGGTGTTCAGTGGGGTTGAGTCAGAGTCAGGGCTCTGTGCAGGACACTCCAGATCTTCCACCTTCATCAACCTTCACCTCCACACCATGTCTTCATGGAGCTCTGAGGATTTGTGCAGAAGGTCATCGTCATGCTTGAACAGGGTTTGAGCTTTTTACCTGGGTCCTAGTAAACTCTGAGTAAACATTATCTTGGGTTTCTGTAGTCAGAAGGTTCCCCCGGGAGTTAACAGTGAATCCTGGCTCTTCAGAATCTGCCCTTGTTTCACACTCTACATTCCTAAACCCCGCCTTAACCTCCTGCTGATTTACATATTCATGTACCAACAGCTCTGATTGGATAAATCCAGCACGAGCGCTTTAAATAACGGCTCGTCTCACGCTTTCACTTTTATCAGTGAGGAAAAAAGTTCAGGTCTGTGCTTCTGCACTCGTGCAGCTTCTGTTACCTTTCACAGCTTCATCATCTTTTCGTTCTTTTTAACTCTGTCGTGTAGTCCATCAGCCGTTCATTGGTTCACACACTTCCGTGATGTTCGGTGTTTTGCCGCCTCTATCTACCGAGCCGTTTTTACGTGTTTAAGTGTCGCTACGTCATGGTTTTCACCTGATATAAAGTTTTCACGCCGCTCAGTTTCGGATTCTGTTGCTAAGCGACCAGCCGTAACATTCTCACAGCGAATCGTTTCACACTGTACACGTTCAGCACCGTGATGTGGAGTTAACACTGTAAAAGCCATGCTGATCCATAACCTCCGGGAAAAAGCCATGCTTCATAACCCTGCTTCTACATTACACCGGGAGAGAAACTTTCCTCTGAAAGCAGGGTTAAAAGCGAGGTTTAGAACGACGATAACACAGGATTAAGAGCAGTGAGAAAAGCCCTTTATTTCCACTGAAAGGAAGTTTCATACATTTGTGTGCTGCAGGCTTCGTGGAAACAGTTTGGGGAACCATATAATGGTCAGGGGTGCGAATACTTTTGCTCATATAGTGCATTTTTAACATATACAAACAAGGAAGCACACTTTGGCTCTTTAGTTTCAAGTGGGTTCTGTTGTTTACTTATACATAACATGAATAATATGAATATTTACTCTGTGTGTGTTTGTGTGTGTGTGTGTGTGTGTGTGTGTCCTTGTCTGGTCCAAACACTAACCCTGCCTCTGACTGTGAGAAATGTTGTATAACCAGGTGTGTAAAGAGAAATGGAAATGAATTAGTACTATAAATGCAACACACTTGACACAATCAGTGTCCACTTGAACGGAGAGTCAACACACTTCCTCCCTGGACCTTTAGTGCACTCCTCCTTAGCTCTGTTCTTGGATGTCCAGTCCATCATAACCACACAAGAAACATCACAAGGTAAAACATTTATAGTTAAGATTTCTTGCATTTTATAGCTATAAAGGAATTAGGGCTAGGTTTAAGGTTAAGGGTTAGGGTTTAGGGTTAGGTTAAAGGTTAGGGTTTAGGTTTAAGGTTAGGGTTTAAGGGTTAGGGTTAGGGTTAGGGTTCAACGCCACCCCTAGTGGACAGGAGGACGCACAAGCACAGATTTTTATTTTCATTTTGGCTATTATTTTATAAAAATTTCTGTTTGTATACAAACTCAAATAAAATAAAACTTTTTAAATAAAATTTCTCTTAAATAAAATAAAAATCTCTCTGTTTTGGAAATAATAAGTAATCTATCTTACAGATCCTCCCACCTAAATCCTTCCAAGAGGTCTTAAAGGAATATAAATGGACAAATAAAGAAATGAATAAATAGTTAAATGAATAAATAAATATTAGGGATCAAGGGTTAGGTTTAAGGTTGAGGGTTAGGGTTAGTATAAATACTAGGGGTTAAGGGTTAGGGGTTAGGGTGAGGATTTTAGGGTTGGGATTAATGTTGGGATTTTCGGTGTGTGCTATTGACTATTAAGTTTTGAAAATGAATCTTTTCCAATTTCTGAGTTCAGTGAATCGATTGTTTTTGGGATTGTGAATAAAATGCTGGAAATGTCTGTTAAAAGATTTTCGCTTCACTTTATATAATGCTTTATGAGTGACTGTGGCTCAAAACCCTTAAACATGATGATGATGATGATGATGATGATGATGATGAGCGTGAGGATGTCGCCTGTAATCTGACTCTCAGAATCTTACTTTCAGTCTTATAGGACTTTCTATTTTCATGTTAGAGTTTCCTGTTCAGTGTGAATAAATGATTCCAGGCCAGTATGAACAGTAATGATGTGTAACTTCTTCCTAAACAGGAAGTTCAGTGTCATTGTTCTGTTAGTTACAAAAATGGGAAGGTCACAGAAGTTCACTGAACTCATTGTCACTTTGTGCTTTGTGCAGTGTGTGGGGAGAAAACAAATTCTCTACAGCATTATACCACTTCCACCAGCTTCATGAAGTCCTGCTGTTGATGCCAAATTCTGACCCGCATCTAAAATCGACAATCGTCACACCAGGTGATTTTTTCCCCCTGTAATCTTCCTCTAATCTGTCCAGTTTGGGTGAGTCTGTGCTCATGATATCCTCAGATCCCTGTTCTTAGCTGACAGGAGACACTCTACTCAATACCTGCATGCTCCTTCCATCACTTGGATAGGATTCTGCAGCCTGGAGATGAAAAAGCAAGCTGAAGATGCACGTGACCCTCGTGAGCCGAATCTTATGGCCTTTTACACAGGATACAGAGTATAATTTCTGTTAGTGTGTTTAAATGCTGCTGTGAAAATGAACGGGTCAACAATGGTTGGGGAAAATTAGGGCAAAGTTGAAAAGGTGTTGGAAAAAATGTTTAAAACAAAAAGCTTAGGATTAAATAAACAAATAAATATTTATTAAATAAATAAATACGCCAATCAGGCATAACATTGTGAGCAGTGAGAGGTGAAGTGAGTAACACTGATGATCTCCTCATCATGGCACCTGTTAGTGGGTGGGATATATTAGGCAGCAAGTGAACATTTTGTCCTCAAAGTTGATGTGTTAGAAGCAGTTGATGTGTTAGAAGCAGGACACGTGTAAGGATTTGAGCGAGTTTGATGAAGGTCCAAATTGTGATGGCTAGACCACTGGATCAGAGCATCTCCAAAACTGCAGCTCTTGTGGGGTGTTCCCGGTCTGCAGTGGTCAGTATCTATCAAAAGTGGTCCAAGGAAGGAACAGTGGTGAACCGGAGACAGGGTCATGGGTGGCCAAGGCTCACTGATGCACGTGGGGAGCGAAGACTGGTCCGTGTGATCCGATCCAACAGACGAGCTACTGTTGCTCAGATTGCTGAAGAAGTTAATGCTGGTTCTGATAGAAAGGTGTCTGGATACACAGTGCAGGGTCAGGGCTGTTTTAGCAGCAAAAGCAGGACCAACACAATATTAGGCAGGTGGTCATAATGTTATGATTGGTGTGTATAAATACTATATATTTATATAGTAGACACACAATTCCACTTTATTTATTCAGCAACAATTTTAAAAAATCAATTTTACCCTCAAAACTGTAAAAAATATTCTAAATATTAAACAAATAAAAATGAAAAAAAAAACAACCATTTCAAAAACATTTTTAATTAAGATTTTTCACAAATCAAAAAGTAAAGAAAATGTAAACAATTTAAAAAAACTTTCAAAATAAAAAACAAAACAAAAAAAGACATTAAAAAAAAAAAATAGTAAATATAAATAGTCTCTAGCTGTGGTGCACCTTAAGTGTAATGTATGAAAGGAAAGAATATTAGGAGCTAATTTACTGCTTTGGGGAGTCTGACTGCAGTGGTGTTCATTTCTCTGATAAAAAAAAATTAAAAATTAAAAAAAAACTAACTTCTTATTGATGATGAAAATGAAATAGATTATTAAGAACTTCTAAAGAAATTCATATTTTTAAGTGATTATTTTATTTTGTGAGAAAATATTTTATCCCTTGGGGGAAATATGGTCTGATATATGAGCTAGAACTAAACACATCTGATAAAACCCCAGTAAAGTTGTAAAAACAAATAAATATGCTCATATTCTGGCCACAGAAAGAAGGGGAAAGACTTTCAGGATAATAAGGAAAAAAACTATCTCAGAATTTGGTAAAGAAAATAGAATAAATTATGTACAATAATTCATTCATTGTCTACCGCTTATCTGATCTATACTCGGGTCACGGGGAGCCTCAGGCAGGATACACCCTGGACGGAGTGCCAACCCATCGCAGGGCACACACACACACACACTCTCATTCACTTCAGACAATTTAGAGATGCCAATCAACCTACAATGCATGTCTTTGGGCCGGGGGAGGAAACCCCCGAGGCAGGGGGAGAACATGCAAACTCCACACACACATCACGAAGGCGGGAATCGAACCCCAACCCTGGAGGTGTGAGGCAAACGTGCTAACCACCAAGCCACCGTGCCCTGTAGACAATAATTAACATAACAAAATAAATGCAAAATACAAAAAATATACAAAATATTTAAATTCCAAAAATAAATAATTATGATTATATTACTGTTTGTCCCCTATACTGTCCTCTTCACTGTCCCCCTCCTTTACTGTCTGTCCCTTTTACTGTCCTCTTTACTAGTGAACATGTCTCCACTTGTGATCAGATTTCTTCTACAGAAACTGCTGCTGGAGGAAAGCTCTCATACATTTCTAATACATCTTCTTCTTCTTCTTCTTCTTCTTCTTCTTTCGGCTTTTCCCTTCAGGGGTCACCACAGCGAATCATCTCTCTCCACCTATCCCTGTCTTCTGCATCCTCAACACTTGCACCCACTAGCTTCAGAAGTGACTGGACTGTGACCCCCGTGGCTAGATCACATTTCTAATACATAAAAATATAAAATATTTTAATATATATATAAAAAAAAAAAAAAAAAATCATATAAAAATGAAAAGAAAGCAATAAGAACTCCTTCCTGTTTGGCCACTTCTTGTTTAAACCCTATTACAGACACATTGCCACTGAGTTACCCCCTTTATTACGCAACACAAGTTCCAACATTATCAATGTATTCATCTTTTCTGAAAGCTTCTATATTTATTCTATATTTTATGAGATTAAAATAACACAAACATTTAATCTCTGTATTTATTTATTTTATCCCACAAAACTACCTCAGCGTAGTAATGTGCTTTAAAAATAAACACATCCTGAAAAAAGCCAATGACTAAACCCCTCAGCTTCCTGTGTGTGTGTGTGTGTGTGTGTGTGTGTGTGTGTGTGTGTGTGTGTGTGTGTTGTGTGTGTGTGTGTGTGTGTGCTTCATTGTGAACCGCGCCCTAAATCTCACCTGATAAGCGTGTCTGGATTCGCAGGGTGACGTCACACACCAGGACATTCCAGGAAGCGGTCAGGAGGTTGCCAGATTGTTATGTTTCACGTTTGAAACACCCAAAACGCTACCTATTTAGGAGGTTAAGGGAAGTTCAGCTTAGTTCTGGGTGTGTGTGAGAGAGAGAGAGAGAGAGAGAGAGAGAGAGAGAGAGAGAGAGAGAGAGAGAGAGAGAGAAATGAAAGGAAAGGAATTCATATCAGTATTAGTTTGTTTGAGCAGGTCTGGAGTATGTTTTGTCAACATTTTTGTTTTGAATTGAATTACACTTTATAACAATTACAAAATTACAGACTATACAAAACTATACAAATTTACAAACTTATTTAATTCATTTTCATGAGAGTCGGTTGTATGTAAATACTTTTAAAATATGCTGTTTACGACATTTCAGTCTACTAATCTATGACTCTACCATAGCATTATAATAGCTTATGGAGTGTCATCATTGTATGATGCCATAGACACAAATCTATAAAGAAAGAACCAAACACAATTCCGAGTGGATTTTGCAAAAAAAACAAAACAAAACAATTTCTATAAAATAACATAAATAGGTGTGTTACTCATATGTTCACTATGATTACATTTTTTTTCTAAGCGAAGAGTAAGAGAAACCATAAAGCTTACTTCCAGTGTTTTCATATCAAGATAAGATAAAATAAATCTTTCTTAATCCCAAAGGAAATTCTTTTTTCCCAGAGACTGCTCCAGATTCCAATAGAAATAAATAGAAATTAAATAGAAATAAAATATTCTATACATACAAATGTATTCAAAAGTACAAAATGTATTCAAAAATATAAACGAAAAATAAATAAAATACTCTATATACAAAATGTATACAAAAGTACAGAAAAAGCATTTACTAATCACAGATCTTTTAAAAATGTTTTTTTTTTATAAGCTAAATGCTTTTAAAATGTCTTAATTATTGTGTTTAGATTATGTGTAGTGTACGAAATAAAATTAATAAAAAAAATAAAATAAACAGGACACAAATCTGTGATTGGTAATTATTATTATTATTATTTTTTTTAATAATTAACACCTGACCAATGAGAATCGAGAACATAAGTATGTTAATATTATATAACCTATAAAAGTTTTACGGTTAACTCAAAGAGGTTGTGTTATTTCAGTAAACTTAAAGATTAAAAAATAAATAAAAGAGATAACGTTTAACTTTCTTTTAACCTGTAACTCACTTGTTGTTCTCACGTTATTTATTCCAATCTGGCAACCGCGTCCACCTCCTCCCACAGCTCATCCCAGCAGAGTGAGGAAAAGCCGAGACAGCGTTCAAAGCGACTCCCTTTAAAACAAAGTTAACTTCATTTTAACTTCTTTAAACTTCGACAGGATTAAAGTTGCACGTTTGGGAGTTTCCTTCGCCTTCCTGTGTGTGGCTGAGTTTGAGTTTTTTAGGGAAATAGGAGAGAGGGGAAAAGTTTGCAGCAGGACGGGAATTTTTTTAATCCTCCATTTTGAAGCGCGTCACTCAAGTTGTTTGGTGGTTTTTTGGTAAGTTTATAATTAAAATAACACTGTTTTTACTTTCTTCTTTGCTCTGCTTGTTCTTTAAGTACTGTTTGATGTTGACGGAAATATTTATCGAGTTAGGGAAAAACATGTTAAAAGTTTTTAACATTTAACCGTGTTTTGGGAATGCCATGGTTTTGTGTGTGTGTGTGGGGGGGGGGGTGGGTTAGGTCATGGGCTAGCGCTAGGCTTAAACTGCGTATTTATTTATTTTAGTTCTGACTTTTTTTTTCAGCACCACCTTTTGCTTTAGCGAGGCTAAAAAAATATTGTTATAAAATACATAAAATTTTCTACAGTTGATAGAGAGTTTTGGGACGTTGCGCGATGACTAGCATTACATAGTAACTAGCTAAGGTTACTTAGTTACAGGTTTGCGCATGCGCAGAAGCGCGTCCCGTCTAACTGTATGAATGAGAGCTTTTAAAGAACATGGGGTAAGAATAAATACTACAATTTAACACCATCCACATCTCCAGTCTCTCTCTGCGCCCTACAACAATGATTTATACACTACATAGTCATTTATATGGCCAATGAGAAGATTTGAGGAGTAGATTTTGTCTTTTTTCTCCCTTTGTTGTTGTTTTTTTGCTTTGGGAATGACTCTAACATGTAGAATGACTAAAAGACATGGGCGTGGATGCTTAGTGATGGAGTTTATCCTGTGCATTAAAGATGAACAGGTTATATTGAAGCTGGACGATATATCACAGTCGATGAATCACGATACGCTTGTTTGAGTGCATCACTGGGCTCTGGTCTCAGGGTTAGACTAATTTACACACAAATGGACACGAGTTACTCACTAAACTGAGAGATGGACACAACACCACTCTCATGCTGAAACTGTGAGTATCGCCCGAAACCCACTTTTTCCTCTTGTTTTAAATGCTTCTAAACTAGGCTTTCCAGTGGTACAACAGAGTTAAAAGACGTGGGTTGTGGCTTCACACGTTTCAGAGGACGCATGTGTGAGCCTGTTAGATGGCTAGTCTCTGCTGGGGTAGGAACGGGCGGAAACCAAATTAGGGAGAAAAATCCGGGGGTAAATCTATTAAGCTTTAATGTCGCTTTTTTTTTAAAATATTTTTTAAAATCACTACTTATCTAAAAAAAAAATTCTAAATATATGAATCTAAGTATATTAAACATTATATTATAAATTATATTAGTATTATAAATTGAAAATGTGGTCCTCACAAAAGATACATGATTGGATTAAATTGATTTCTTTTTTTTTTTTCTTTTTTTTTTAATTCGGTCTACCTTTAAATTCTTTAAACACACCCTTAAACATTTACTTAAACCATGCAACGTTAGATTATGAGATGTTAGATTAGATTATTTTTTTTTCGGTCAGCTTTAGGTATTGAGCAGTTTAAGCTAATTGAGTCAGGTGTGTGTGTGTGTGTGTGTGTGTGTGTATATAACCCTATTTTTAAGGTTAAGGGTGATGTATACTTGCGGTTAGCGACGTGTACGTGATACAAGATGGCCGCCGATTCGTTTTAGTCCAAAATCACATGCTCGTATATTACTCTAGACTCAACATTTTTTCCCCTAGTAGAGTTGGCGTGCATGTCTTTAAAACTTCTTAAACCTACAGAAAGGTCTGTGTCTTGATTAGTAAATACCTTTTTTAAATGTTAAGTCAGAGTTTTTGAGTTGAGACACAGCTGACAGGTTTAAAGAAAAATAGACCTAGTTAGTATGTTTTGAATTTGCTGGACACTGCGTCTAATCCTCTAGGTGTCTGTTGCATAGCTGCTGGGGGTGTGTACGGTCATTTTGTTTCTTAACCCTGCCTGAGTTCTGCACTTCCTCTCTCTCACAGCCCATAAACCCCTGATTAAACCCCGCCCCCTGTATACGATGGCTGATCAATGATTCTATAGTCAGCACGCCGGTGGCAAAGTTGGAAACTGGACCAGTGAAGGTCGGCACAAACGATTGTGGTTGGAGCGAGTTCCCTGGTGTCTAGTTTGTGGATTCGATGAGCTTTAGGGACGTTGACTCTACTGTGTCCTTGTGCGTTTGGATAGAGGAAGCCTCTTGTGTGCTTTTTATTTTTTCTCTCTCGGCCATTACGGTTTAGCTGGCATTGAGGGGGATGATACCCCAAATATATATACTATATTGCCAAAAGTTTTGGGACGTCTACCTTTACATGCACATGAATAATATGGAGTTGGCCCGCCCTTTGCAGCTAGAACAGCTTCAACTCTTCTGGCAAGGCTTTCCACAATGTTTAGGAGTGTGTTTGTGGGAATGTTTGACCGTTCCACTAGAAGCACATTGGTGAGGTCAGGCACTGATGTTTGCGAGCCAGGCCTTCTCATCTGTCTCCACTCTAATTTATCCCAAAGGTGTTCTATCTGGTTGAGGTGCAGGCCAGTCAAGTTCCTCCACACCAAACTCGCCCATCCATGTATTTATGGAGCATTATAGCATCACTGTATGCTATACAGTGGAAGCATTATAGCATCACTGTACGTCATGACCTGCATCTAACTGTGCTAAGAGTGCATTATTTTCTCTCAAACATGATGATGATGATGGCTTGTGACATTTGGCACCTACAATAGATGCTATTACCATCGACATGCCAAATACCTCCAGTTTCCATGCTGATGTATGATGGAGTTTAAGACTATAATGCAGGGAGAGTCATAAATATCTCACACTTGCCTGCCTTCGTACTTTTACTAATGAACTCTGGTGTAAGAGACACAGCTGTGGGTCGAGGCAGCTTACACCACAGCATGAGGAACTCACGATTCTGATTGACCAGGAGGTGCGGGTTCATTTTCTGTAATGGTGAAAACAGGAAATAGGGTCTGTGGATGTACAACAAGATTAAATGGAACTATAAATGGATAAAAAGTGAAGCCTTTCTTCACCATGACTTCATGCTGGTAACAGTATGCTTTATTACACCACCCTGCTGCTGATTTTCTTAATACTGCAAGTGTTTTATTCCTTACAACTCGCGTGTGTGTGTAAAATATTAGACTGATATTTTAAATATTTTAAAATATCTTTAAATATTATTAATTATAAATTTATTTTACTTAATATAAAGTTGCCAATGGTGATGACCTTCCTCAGTATTCCGAAGGTTTTTTTTTTTTTTTTTTTTTTTTTAATGACACATTCTGGAGATTTGATGTTTGCGTAAAATGCAGCAGTTGTAGATCTGCATCATATACAAGGTGAAGGATAAGCAGGGTGTGCTTTGTCACGGATTATGTTCAAACCTTCCATCGGTAGTCACTGCGCCGAGTCGCTCTGCATAAAGTTCAGCTTGTAGTCGAGTTAAACATCTAGTCACTAGCACTCGCTGTCGGTCATGTCCCCGGCTCTGAAAGATTTACTGAATAATTTCCTGTCGTTGTATGTGTGAACATAGCAGAATTGAAAATTGTTTTGTACCATTTCTTGTTTTGCAGAACCTCTGAGAACATGACGGCTGTTAACACGCCCAACATCAACTTCAAATGGGATCCCAAGAGCCTGGAGATCCGCACGCTGGCTGTGGAAAGACTCCTGGAGCCTCTGGTCACTCAGGTAGAGCTCAGTGAGGGGAAACGAAACTCTGCCTTCTTATCGTTTTGTCATGGCGCTCCATCAGGAATGTTTCTGCTCTTGTTCATGTAGATGTGAGTTTAAAGAGTCTGATTGTAATACTTTAACCTCCAGGTGACCACTCTGGTGAACTCGAGCAACAAAGGGCCGTCCAACAAGAAGAAGGGCCGCTCCAAAAAGGCGCACGTCCTGGCCGCCTCGGTGGAGAGTGCCACGCAGAACTTCCTGGAGAAAGGAGAGAAGATTGCCAAAGAGAGCCAGTTTCTCAAAGAGGAGCTCACTGCCGCCGTCGAGGACGTCCGCAAGCAAGGTACAGTCCTAATTTTTGGTTTTTGTAGGATTTTAACAAGTTCTTCAGCGTTGAACACCTTTTTTTTTAAAATTTTTTTTTAATAAATTTATTTATTTTTTACCTAAACCCCAGCCTAGTTCACTTCACTTCCTGTTTTTTGCAGTTTCCTCTTAAATCAGACCGTGTTTTGAGGTCAGGTGTGCAATCACTGAGCATAAAAAATGGCATAAAACTTTCACACTTGGTTTTATAGAAAAAACACACACTCTGAGTTTATCACTTAGTGAAGCTGCGATCTAGATGAAGATCCTTCTACGTATACGGAGTGATGTCTGATCAACATGGCTGCTTGCACAGTGAACAGTGTAGAGTTCGTCTTCTCTGCGTTTTAAATGTTTGTAGCTCAGATGTTTAGTGTGTGTATAAGACCACACCAGTTATCTAGTTAAACAACCTGAACTCTGTACCTTAATCTGTGCATAATCCGATTCGCTTGCTCTTACAAACGGATCTTAAACTGGTCACACCACTTTCTCTACACCTCCGTCTCGGGTTGATTGCATCACTACTTCCCGCCAACATCTGCGTGGTTTTTCCTTTCCCACGGAGGAGGAGGAGGCAGGTTAAGTGAGACAGTTGCATCTGTCAGATTCACCTGCTCCCTGTTTTGCTCCTGGCTACTTTGCTATGAATATCTAAAAAGCCTGTTGATTTTAATGCAACGTGACTGAGCGCTGTGCTCAGAAACCACTCTGTGTGTGTGTGTGGTGAAACAATGCAGATTGTCTCCGGGTGACTGCAGAGCATCGGTGCTTTCGGCACACTCTCTCCGTGGGCTGAAAGGGATTTTGCATCATCTTGTGTACAGATCGTCTTCCTGCACTGCTAGCTAACGTCTGCTCGGCATAAATGAGGCATTTGCGCGTTTGTTACTCCACGCTCAGTGCTCTGTGCTGCGCTGGTTTCTTGTTGCTATTAGAAATGGTTGTGTATGAAGGAATTTTCGCTTCGTCTCCGAATTAAAGAGAACTTGCATGGCGCTGTAGTTTTTTTTGCTCCTCCTGAGAGCATAACTTGTGTACGCCACGAGAAAGCTCGCTTACAGCAGCTCCATGCAAAATCGGTTAAGGCCACACAGGAGGTTTCGATTACTCCAAACAAACCAGAGTTCACTTTCCCTGCGTGGAAAAGTGCACCTTCTTGCGCTTTTAACCGCTTAGTTAAATTTAATGTTGTGGAACTTCCATAAAAATGTATCCTGTATGTTATAGCGGCTACAGTTGCTCTCTCTTGCCAGCTTCTGTTTTTATTTTTATTTTTCTCTCTCTTGACCTTATTAAGAAAAAACCCACACAGCTTGTCCTATTACAGATACGTAACCTATTCTGACTTTCCCATTATACTGGAGACTCCTTCTGTACATCAGTCTCCATAACGCAAACTGGGAAGGAGCTGTTGCTATAGAAATGCTGAGGGGCATCGATACAGGCTTGCGATTTAGTCACGTTATTGTGAGAGCTGCTTGAGTGGAGTTAAATTCGTTAACGCCACTCAATAAAAACATTACTTTTATGTTTAACATGGGCTAAGGGTTTGGATTTAACCACTGGTTTGTCATGTGTGTGTGAGAGCACGTGCTGGGTATTGACAAGATGTTCAATATTTGAATGAATTAGTTTTCTGTGAAGAATTATTTGAAGGACCGTTACGATCACTCTTCCCTGACGCTTCATTCCTGGACAGTCTTTAACATGTGAATTTATTACATGTTATAAGTCAGTGTGTATAATATACATCGTCAGGTATAACATTATGGCCTCCTGCGTGATGTGTTGCTCCCCCTTTTCTTGCCATGATGAGATCAGTGTTATTCACTTCGCATGTCAGTGGTCATAATGTTATGGCTGATCGGTGTATAGTGTGTATTATGGAGTATACAATGTTTATCCTTCCTGTGGGTATGTTCTATAGCAGCGGTGTAAAGAACGTCAGATCTCTTCATACCGAACCCTTGTGAATCACATCGTTTAACTGGGTGTATTTGAAAATCCTGACCCTGTCCAGGGAAAAGATCTCCTCATTTGAGGGATGGAGATGACCTATAACCAACAAGCCTTCATAATCAAGCTCCTCTGACTCCCTGATTCTGTAGATCCGCTTTGTTTCTTGGGAAACGAGTCATCCTCTGGTGCTGCTGGACGACATCCTCGTCAGTGTTACACACCCAGTTTAAAACTGCTCGTTGTTTGTCCTCTGTGCTTTACTCTGTTTTCTATAAAAGCTAACTCTGTAAATTTGTGTTTTCAGCAGCTGTTACTGCTGCAGCTTCATAAAACTGATTTATTTACTTGTTTTAGCTTTGCGTTTATTGAGTTTGTTTTTAATGGATAAGGTATGGCCTAAACAATGATTCATTGACGGTGAAGTAAAACTACCTGAATGGTTGCCTGGAAACTGCAAACCAAGGCAAAAAAACTCCAACATGTTAATGGAGTATGATGAACTAGTTAAGCGCATTATTCAGGCTGAAGAAGACGAACGAGCTTTATGAATGTGAAAAATCTAGCTAACGTCAGTATTATCATTCTAACTCCACTGAAATGCTGATCAGAAGGGGAAGAAACGCATCTCCTCAAGGCTGGAATGTCAGGAAGATCTGTTCAACGTTGAGTTCAGCAAGTCAAATGTGTAGAAAACACTGCTGCACTTCACCTTTTAAATGAGTTTTACCGTATATACACGTGTTTGATATTCACCTGTGAAGTCACAGCACTGACCGGTAAAAACACAGAGGCGTCCATGTTTTTTCCTACTTTGTATCTTCTGAAACCTCTAAATGGAGCTTTTTCATCCACCATAGAGAGAAGTTACTGCAAAAATCCATTCAGACATTTTGTACATCTATACAAGTCATTAGAGAAAATTGTGATTCTTTTGTGTCCCTAAGTAGCTGTAGACGCTTCACCAAGTTTATTGAAACACTTTCAGATTTTCTCGCATGTCTCGGTCCAGAGCGGAGCAGAATCTGGGTGTTTGGAGGAACACATCTGCACACTGTAGTGGGAGTTAATGGCATGTGGTGAGTGTGTAGAGACTCCATGCCATCACTCTAGGGTGCAAGATTCGATTTGGGATGCGCTCATCAGTATGGAGTCCAAAGAGCGAGAGCCACGCGGCTGATAATGCTTCTGTTTATACTGTTTAAATCTTCAGCCGGTTATAAAGGCATCACTCACCTCGTACAGGAACACAAAACGTTTATGGCATTATTCATGTATACGCTCTGGAGCTCATGAATAAATAACGCTATGAATTAGTGTTTTTGTTCTGCGGCAGCCGTATTAAACTGTTTAATTTGGTGTGTAGATTATAACCTGATCTGCAGTTTGTCAGCAGTTACAAAGGCGCAGAGCATGCTGGAAAACATCACTATGTAATCTTTAGCTAAGGGACACCGAACGGCTCGGCGTGAATTCAGTCCCTCGTGTCTGACTCACCAGACCAAAAAAAAATCTGCTATTTTCATCCCCATCATAATGGCTGTTATGAACTGAGAACAAGCAAGCTTTTTTTTTTTTTGTACTCTGCACGCCCCAGATGAAAGTCCATCATTTCTCAGGGTTGTGTAAATCTCTGATTTTCTCTCAAAAGGGCAGCACACGAGCTAAAGATATAGCAGATAAGATCGCGGACCATAATCATACCTTATCACTGGCTGCTGAGACGATGCTCATTCACCCCGGTGCTCTCGGGCCAGGAACTCCAGCGCAGAGTCGAGGGCTCCGAATCCTTATCTCTGGATATCTGACGATTGGGACACGCTTGTAAAGAATTGGAATACTTTATTTATTTTTTGTTCAGGATCTTGAAGCTGATCTAATGCAGAAATCTTTCAGCTCTTATTTATACAGAATTCAGATATGACAGGAATGAAAAGTGAGCAAACTCCAGAGTACATCTTTGTCATGTTTTTATTTTATTAACCAAGTGTTAACCCAGCAACATTATACACAGATTGCCATTGGATTTTGTCACAGTTCTCTCTTCTGAGAGATCAGATAGCCTGATTTATTTTTGATTGACGTCTTGCGAGTTTGTAACTATTCGAGACGATCGTATCATAAGAACCTCCTCCATTTCTCGGGAAGAAGAATCGTAGAAGAAGAAACGAGTTCTTCTCAGCTCTTAAGATAAGCCTTTTCATCATTTATGACACTTTAGTTTTTATTGAATGGGAAAATAAAAGGCTCTTTAAAAGCGAAGCCTGAACTTATCTATCTCTCTCTCTCTCCCTCTCTCTCTCTCTCTCTCTCTCTCTCTCTCGCGCGCTGAGTCTTCGTGTCAATTTACGGCGTGTCCTCTAACGGCGACGATTACGCAGCGCGTAAGATTCTGATGAATCGCTTTAATTGAAATCTTAATTTAATAGGCGATCGGTGTCGGACCGCTTCGTGTTCGGTGCAGCGTCAAGGCCTCGCTATGGGCCTCTTTGATGGAGGAGTAAAAGCCTCTCGATACTGTAGAGGCGTTATAACTGCAGCTGAATGATAATGTGCTGCTACCTTGGGCAGCCGCAAGCAGACTATACACGCTGCTATACTGCGACCTCCTACACCAGCCCAAGGCTTTCACCGAGAGACGAGACGACCGAGAGTTTATTAAAGACGTGCCGATCCTATCTGGCTTGGGGAAAATGGCCCTATTGATCCTGCCCTCAGGAGAGAAGAGCTCTCCCAGGGGAGGTTTTATCCACTGAGAGTTCAGCTCTGTAGATCAGGGGTGTGGTAATGAAATCTGGACACAATAATACACCCCGGGGTATGCTGGTCCTGGAAAATAATCATGCATGATTGGATGGTGAGGTGTGAAACGGAGCTGCTGATACGACACCAGAGGAAGAAGTGCATTATGGAAATTAGAAAGTAATTTTCTTTGTTCTGAACAGAAGAGAGCTCTGCTCCTCCTCAGAAGTTGGAAGAACGTGTTAAAATTCTCTACATGAGGCCTCTAGTTGATTTCTTAGTGCTAATGTTAGCTGTGGGATCATGATTGCAGTATGTTCCACATTCATGTGAAGGAAGATTGCTTTTGAATACGATGCTGTAGATCAACAGCGTCATGGCCAAATGTTAGGTCAGCGCATCATTCTTCTATTCAGTGGAATTTGTTTCTGCAGAATTGTACAGAAAATGCTTTCTGATTTAAAAAAAAAAAAAACTAGAGCAGCTCCATATTGCATTTTCCTGGAATTTATTAATACTGTCCAGGCCTTAAAGCAAAAATACTCTATTGGCAAAAGTTTTGGGACACCCCTCCAAATCAATTCAGGGGTTTGGCTTGGGGATGGCCCCTTCCTGTTCCAATATGACTGCACACCAGTGCACAAAGCAAGCTCCATAAAGACATGGATGAGTGAGTCTGGTGTGGAGGAACTTGACTGGCCTGCACAGAGTCCTGACCTCAACCCCATAGAACACCTTTGGGATGAATTAGAGTGGAGACTGCGAGCCAGGCCTTCTCGTCCAACATCGGTGTCTAACCTAACAATTGCGCTTTTAGAGGAACGGTCAAAAATTCCCATAAACACACTCCTAAACCTTGTGGAAAGCCTTCCCAGAAGAGTTGAAGCTGTTATGGCTCGCCTTCGCGGCAAACTCCATTACATTCATGTTCATGTAAAGGCAGACGTCCCAAAACATTTGGCAATATAGTGTATTTAGGTTGAAATCTCACCAGAGCTCAAAAATAGCGTTGTTATTAAAAGATGGTTAACTTCTTGAAATATTTGCATTCATGGGCAGTTTAGGGCGAGGTATGTTCGGTCAAAAGCTTTTTTTTGTTCTGTTGCTCTAGAATAACCCCTTGTACATCAGCGTAATTTTCCTGCACTGTTTACATTTATTCTAGCATACAAGTAGTTCTTCCCCCACCATCCTTTGTTTTATTTTTTATTTATTTATTTTTTGCTTTTTTTGCTAGGACCATAGATTTTTGTTCTTTTCCAGTGATGCAGCACATTGGATAACAAAGTTTGGTTCTTGGACACTTAAACATAATAGAAATCTTAGCTCATGTTATTAACATCAACTATTCCATGACCAAAATAAATAAACCTGAGATTGCACTTTGAGAAGCTCTGATGTAAAGGATTAAATGTTTTATTTTAATCACACACATAATCAGGAGTCTTCACCTGTAGTGTAATTTATGTATGTTTTCATTAAAGGTTATGGTGTGTTGCAGTTCAGCGTGAAAGGCTTTCGGCTGTCGTGTGTGTGTGCGGGGGAGATGCACGCACGGGTACAGTGTTTCTGCTGCCATCTTTCAATGCTTTCATCACTATAAACTTATTAAAGAGGTTGCAATAAGAGAAGAATGTTTTCTTGATTCCCCCATGCTTAGAGGAGTCCTTTTAATGAGTAAACTTAAACCAATTTGCAGAGCGGATATCATGTTTGCGATGAAAGAAAACACGAACCTGTTAAACTGCAGAGAGTCTATCAGCACTATTTTAATGTGTGAAGCTGAGTCTCTTATTTTTAATAACGGTGAACACAGATAGATGATGGTGGTGAGGGTGAATTTCATTTTTAAAAAAAATTCCCAAGACTCCAATTGCAATCCGAGCCTGTAGTGTATTTCAGACAGCCTGAGATCTCAGAAACGATGAGTCTGATAATTTCGCAAGACTTTCGGTTAGAGAGCGTTTGCGTTTAATATTGACCGAATACACTCCCATCAGCCATAACATTTAAAACCAGTTGCCTAATATTTGTGTAGCTCCTCTTTGTCACCAAAATGGCTCTGATTTTCCAAGGCATGGACTTCACGTGACCTCTGAAGGTGCGCTGTGGCATCTAGCACCGAGACGTTAGCAGCAGATCCTTTAAGTCCTGTATGTTGTGACGTGGAGCCTCTGTGGATTGGACTTGTTTGTCCCACAGATCTGGAGGTCAAGTCGACACCTTGAACTTCTGAATAATGTTCGTCCCCCAAACGTCCAACATAACGCTCCCTGCAAAGTTATGGAGGCCAGATTACGATGGTTTGGACATGTTCAGAGGAGGGAGAGGGAGAATGTTGGACATGGAGCTGCCAGGCAGGAGGAAAATGGATGGAATAAATGAGGATATGAAGCTAGTGGGTGCAAGTGTTGAGGATGCAGAAGATGGGGATAGGTGGACGGTGATTTGCTGTGGGGACCCCTGAAGGGAAAAGCCGAAAGAAGTTATCCTGTTCAAAGACAACACTGATGTTGGGGAACACTGTAGCCATTTCTCTTTATTTACAGAGAAATAAAAAGCATCAACTCATCTGTCCTGAAGACTTCCTAGCAGAGGACAACTTCGTTACAAAGCACTTGCACTAGGAACCATCTCCATAGAGAATACTTCACATACTCTCTAAGTATTCAGCTTAGATCACGTGACTGTACACGTCCCAGTGAAAGAGCTGTTTCTACAGAAACAATAAGCTCTCGCTGCTGCTGTTTATAGAAAATTATTCAACATTTAAGCAATCAGAATGCAGGATTCACCAGTTCAGCTTGACCCCTGTCTGTCCTCTGGCCGATTGTCACCTAAGCGAATCCCGGCATGGCCGGATCAAAGGGTGGGCGAGTTGGGATTTGCTGAATGTGGTGAGCTTCACATATCGCGTGTGTGTGTGTGTGAGAGATGGGATCGTACTTGCAGAGCTTTTCCCTGAAGCGGTGCGTTACTGCACCAAGTCACCGGGTCTCTGCAGTGGGAGGAGGCACTTTGCTTCCCCAGCAGAAAAAAACAGAAACCTTTGCTCCCTCGCAGCATAAAATAGATGCCTCGCTGTTCCTAAAGCCGCTGCTGTCGTGCTTTATTTCTGCAAACGTTGTTCTACTGATGTTTATATACATAATTCTCTAGCAACAATCACAGCAGGATGTGTGTTCTTGACTCTGGTGTTGATTTCAGTCGTTAATAACAGAAGCACTGGTTTATATTAATCCTGTATTTTTAACATTTTTAAACCTTCTATAGCCACCACTTACCCAAGAACTCGAAAGGAGGTTCCTCGAAGTGAAAAGAATAAAAAAATGTGCCTAAGAATTGATCGCAAAACTGCTGAGGTTTTGTTTGTAACAGTGTCGGCCCTGTTAAGGGTAGGACTGTTTATAGCTGCTATGAGAAAGTTTCTTAGTGTTGGGAAATCATTGAGATGGATAAAACATTTGAAAGATGTGCTGCTAAATAAAATCAACTTCTGCTTCATCACACCACCACCACATATGATTATTTTCCTATAACTGCACAACAGCAACATGTGCTTTATTCCCTACTTTTCCTTACTGACTTATTTAAATGAAAACATTTTTTTAATTTTTTTATTTTAGAAAGATTAAATGAGTTACTCTGCTGTACACAACAAATATATATTTGCTTCACGTGTTGTAAATTGGTTTAATTCTCACACATTTAAGCAGGAATGTACACAGAATGGCGTGACGGCCACACGGGACTCGTTTACTTCATTAGAAATGCTGATCAACATTTGCCCAGAGTTTCCACGTCACTGAAGACCTAGTTTTATTTTTTTTTTTGCGCCATGTTTCAAATCTCCGCTCCCCTGAGCCTTGTTTTTATAATGTAAACTCGGTTATTAACGGCCTTCCAGCTGTTGTTCATTAGCTCCACATGATCGGAGAGGCGCTCTGAGGCTTGGTACACGCTCACCTCTGCTGTACGGGAGTCTGCGAAGCTACCACGAAGCAGAGACTAGAGGCTTAACTCGGTTGTTAACAAGTTTAGTTTGTAGAGCTGTGGTGGAGAAGCACAACACTTCTTCAGCTGAGCTTTCTACCTCATTTAACACCTCTGATGCGTGTCCTGCTGGGACAGGAGTTCAACAACCTCAACTTCATCAACACCAAGTTTGCTTTCCCTAGTTGTTGGACGAGGGAAATGCCCTTTCATTTCTGAACCCAAACATTTGTTTGGCTTCATGGTAGAAAATATCACTGAGTGAAATATCTTGAATATATATATATATATATATATATATATATATATATATATATATATATATATATATATATATATATATATATATATATATATATATATATATATATATATATATATATATATATATATATATATATATATATATATATATATATATATATATATATATAGAGAGAGAGAGAGAAAATAGTTATTTAATAGTTTAGTTATTTATTTGAAATTTTAACTGCAGTGCTTCGGTATTTATTTTTTTAGTGTGTCGGTATTTTATAACATTTTTTTTGAAGGTATGCATGCCTAAGTTTTTATGCCCACCCCCCGTTTTCTTTTATTCAAGATTTTCTGTTTGTACTGTCTTCAGTGGAATTCCTGATCTTTACTCAGCGCTCTGTGTGTGTGTGTTCCTGCTCTTCAGGAGAGTCCATGCGTCAGGCCTCGGGCGAGTTTGCTGAAGACCCCTGCTCCTCGGTGAAGAGGGGGAACATGGTGCGCGCAGCTCGCGCTCTTCTCTCAGCCGTCACACACCTGCTGGTGCTGGCAGACATGTCCGACGTCTACCTGCTGCTTCTGCAGCTCAAACTGGTAATGTGTACACACACACTTCAATCCTCTTTTAATAGGAATATCTATCGTCACATTTCCAACTCTCTCGATCAGCTCGTCGTCCTTCTTTACACGCTCATCACTTGCGTATCCCTTTGATTTCGTTGTTACTATGGAAACGATAACATCTCAGCACTGCCGTTTTATTGAAAACGAATCTCCACCTCCTGAACAGTGCTGTGGTATTAAAACTAAAAATAATAAGCACAATAACCTTTGCTTTAAATATCTCTGTGACCTTTTCAGAAAGAGCTCATGGTCGTTGTCGGTGTATATAAAAGTGAAAAGGTTTTAGGGAAATTTGAGACGAGCGCTCGGGTGTCTCGGCGCCATTCATTCACCACCTTCGACAAGTAATCGTAATGTAACGCCGTGTCCGGCAGCTTTGTTTTTATTTTTAATCCAGTGCATCGATTTTTCCAAAGTGGTAACTGGAAGGAACGTGGCTGAAGAGTTCCACAGGTGGTATTTTAGCGTTATCGGTCATATCTGGTCAGCGGCGTGGCCTCGAACCCAGCCGGCGAATCCTGAGCGTCTCTTTTTATAGCTGCCCTTTTCATTATCTCGGCCTCTCTTCAGCCTGTGTGCAGGAGCGAGGCTGGAAACTGAAGGGTGTGTCATAGGGAACATGGCCACTTAACCCAAAGAGTGTTTCTCTCCCGGCACGGCAAATATAACCAGACACACGGTCAGAGTGGCTTTGGATTGAGCCAAGAGCCACTACTTTACTCTTTTTCTTCTCTGCCTGGGTATTTTAGTGTCTCCAACTCCACCCGTGGAGAACTGGCCCGAACCGGAGCACATCTAATTAAGAGTGTCTGTACTGGACTTGGTACATGGTCATCGTTTAATGTGATTGGCCTCGAGTCTAAAAACCTGAAACAAGAATAAAACATTGTTCTTAATATTAGCTGAAGTATAAGTACAGGGGGAAAAAAAACATGACGAAACCGAAGCTTGATCAAAATATCCATCTGAGGGTTTTTGTTTTTTTAATTTCATGCACCAGTATGTCATGTCTATAAAAATATCAATAATCTGCATTACTCCTACCATGTATGAGATTATATTAATCCAAAACAACCGGTTTTCTTATTGAGTGAAGCAGAGTGTAGGAATTTAGTGGACTGGAAAATGGCACAAGAATACATCCAGGGAGTTTTCCCTTCAATTAAATATTTAAAAAAAAATCTCCAAAGATGAGTGAAAAATAACTAAATACAGTGAAATTTAGTGAATAAATGATAGTGTCCTTGAATACAGTGTTGAACAATTTTCAGTGCCCAGTTTGTAGGATTGTGTCTCTCTCTCTCTCTCTCTCTCTCTCTCTCTCTCTCTCTCTCTCTCTCTCTCTCTCTCTCTCTCTCTCTCTCTCTCTCTCTCTCTCTCTCTCTCTCTCCCACCACCACACACTCCTTCTTGGGTTTGATATGATTCAATTTATTCACATTAGTGTGATGGGCTGTTGGCACAAACCAGATTAGTGTCACCATGCTCCTCTAAAATTCGATAGCTATTGAATCAGGGTGCCTCTGGTCCTTAATGCGGTGCGGACATTGCCGTTCGCGGCCGCCGGCCGAGCGATTCTGCAGCGTGGCCGTGTCTGTTCACAAACCCGCAGGACTTTTAGAACCTCAGTCTTTTTAGCTGTTTACTACAGAGTCTCTGATATTCAAATGAGTGCTGTTGGTAATAATTCTGACCGGTGATATTAGGAACAAAAGCTTTTGAGGAAGAGTGAATTGTTCTCCTTGTGTTAATCAGTGTGTTTACAAAAATCATTATCTTTGGCACAATTGAGCCGTATTTTCACCGTTTATCCTGTAGCACTCTTGAAGGTAGGGATTGAATTCTTCAGTGCTTCTGGCTTTTTATTAATACTCATACACTGTACATAGTGAAGGTGTAGCTTAATATTAAACAAGTAAGGAGTCTCCTTTTTTCCCTTATTAACTTCAGAGTAGAGAAACAACATGGAGGATATTGAGGGAGAGACTGTATATAGCTGCTGTAGTGTAAGTGAGAAAAGAACTGAAGTAGCACAAAATGGTAAAAAAATCCCACTGGTGATTACTCGCAGTGGTATAAGAGGAATAAAGCGGTTTAGGATGATGTCTAACCTTCCCAGCTCCACTGAACTGCACTGAACTGCACTACTGTCTCTAACACATTGCTCCAGAGGGTAAGTTCCTACTTTCATAAAAATTTCATGCACCACACCAAACCCTCTATTACACACCCGGTGATATAGTCACATCCATGACCTCACAGGCAAGTCCAGTAAACGCGCTCATCTCAAACTTCCTGTTTTCTAAAACCTGATTTATTTATTTTTCCCGTTTAAAGGGATTAGTGCCGCAAGCCGAGGATGTGTTTAATGGCGTGCTTGATGCAAACATTTGTTTTTAGTTAAACTAGGCTACTCTGCATCACTCTCCGTCCCTGCGGAGGGCCATTAAGCACTGAAACAGGGGCTTCCCGCCAGCTTTAACAAACAGCCAGACGCCTTCAGGGAAACAACAGTCCATGATTTGCCTTCTCGCCATCTATCTCTTTTAGTTTCTCTCACCCTTGCTGTTTTCACCCGAATCCTCGCCGGAGTTGCTATCCGATTTAAACGACGCTCCAGCACCGTGCTTACTCTGTGCATCTTGCATTAATTGTCGTTATCGTCCTGGCAGGTGGAGGAAAACCTGGCGAAGGTGCGTAACGCTGCGACGGAGCAGGATCTGGGCATCCAGTACAAAGCTCTGAAGCCTGAAGTGGACAAACTCAACATGATGGCAGCCAAGAGACAGCAGGTATGATGATGATTGATGATTTTTTTTTAGTAATGAGCTCCATATACTTCTGGGCTTGTTTGGAGGCAGGGCTTATTACAGAGCTAGCACTCGCACTGCAAATTTCAGCTAATTACACCACTCTGGGCTCCAGCGCCGTGGAAATGTTGGGGTTCAGTTTCTCCACAATCATAATCCTTTTACAACAGTAGAAACAGGAAGTAACATTACCCGTCACTTGGTATCTGTTGAAGCAATCCCCAGACCACTGTTCTCGGGCTCTCTGGACCGCATCCAGGCTGAAAAACAGATTTCACACTACATACAGAATTCTACACTCGAACATCACGAGTATGAAGCCGACCCTAAACCATGTTTGGTGTTGCTTTCTTATCCTTCATAATGTGACGTGCATGTTCTCCTAGACGGACTCAGAATAGAGGTTCGACAGGCGACTTAATCGGCAGATCTAATCACATTCTGGGCATTTAGTCATCAATCAGCAGCCTACAGCCTATAAGCATGAGTAATCTCCTTAGAGCCCATTGAGAGGCTGGGGAAACCAGAACCGTGCTTAGGGCAACCCGAGTGACAAAACCCATTACGCTGGTGTAAGAATTCATTCGTTTGTTTTTGCCAGTCGAGCTGGCTGTAGTCTGTCAGCGCTTCCGCTTTTCTGAATGAACTCTGCATCAGACTGAGTGCTGAGGTAAACCCGAGAGTGCTGATTATCAACGCTAACAATTTCTCTCTTCAGATATGTGAAACGGCGTGTTGGATCCGTATTATCGGTTCTCCTGCCAGGTGGAACGCGGTGCCGGGTCTGTAATCAAGCCGGTCAGTTGTCTGATGCTGTAGTCTAATCGATTAGTTTATCAACACCAGCAACATGGGGCTGTGCTTCCATGTCAGAATTACAGCTTGATTTTAAATCGGACCTTTTTCTCTGCTCCTTGTACCATATACACCGATCAGGCAAAACATTCTGAACAAGTGAATAACACTGATGATCTCCTCATCATGGCACCTGTTAGTGGGTGGGATATATTCGGCAGCAAGTGAACATTTTGTCCTCAAAGTTGATGTGTTGGAAGCAGGAAAAATGGACAAGAGTAAGGATTTGAGCGAGTTTGACAAGGGACAAATTGTGATGGCTAGACCACTGGATCAGAACGTCTCCAAATCTGCAGCTCTTGTGGGGTGTTCCCGGTCTGCAGTGGTCAGTATCTATCAAAAGTGTACTTCAAGTCCTCCCATGGAAGCCCCACCTCACAAATTACAGGACAAACAATCTGCTAACATCTTGGTGCCGGATACCACAGCACACCTTCAGGGATCTAGTGTAGTGCATGCCTCGACGGCTCAGGGCTGTTTTGGCAGCAAAAGGGCGACTAACGCAATATTAGGCAGGTGGTCATAATGATATGGCTGATCATTGTAAAGGGAGTTTCATTATTAGTGTATTTACAGATGTTTAATCTTTCCCAAAGTTATTTACCTTTCAGTTTTCTTCTATATTTAAATTCAGGTTCATTATATATGTAAATCGATGTGTTATTGACATCTTGATGCGCTTTTGAGAACATCACAGCTTCTCTTCTGTGTTTGTGTAACCCCTGAACATCTCCGTCCACAGTCATGGTGAGAAACAGCAGTGCTGGTGTTTACATCTGTGTCACATCTTCACATGACTATTAGCTTAAGAAATGTAGAATATGCGCAGAATAAATAAACAAATGCAGAATTAAAATGGTACATTTGATATTTCCGCCTCGTGAGTCATCCTCTGTTGTCTGCTGTGTTATGCCTTAGCCGACGCAGCGAGTCTATATGTAGATGTTTGAGAAGAGAAAGAGGAATAAACCTCCAGCATGCCACCTCACTCTCTAATAGCTGATTATTATGTGAGGCTTTTAAAAGAACGTAACCTTTTATGTAGGTCAGTCACGAGGAGCCCCATCAAATCTAAATGCATGCTGTTAAGTATGGCAAGCGTATGAAGTCCAGGTCACGCTGCTTCCTCGTTCTCCATTAAGCACAAACACAAAGCGGGCGTCTGGGTTTGTGTGCCCTGCTTATTTCTTGTATGAATGGAGAGAGGTGAAGAAATAGTAGGGACTATTCACTACTCACAAAGAGCCACATGAAGTGGCAAACACATGCTGGTCTACCAGCTGCCGTGAGTTAGACTGTACAAAACACTTAGCAAGGAAAAGGGTTTTCTTCCTCACGCTGGAGCTCACCTTCATTATGGCCAAAAGAAACATTTTTTTGGCTCTTGCTCATGTGTTCATAACAGTGTGACGTTTGAAGGGCTTTTTGTTGCTAGCTGTGCTGCCTTAGCTGTTGGTTCTTAGCACCAGTTGTAGTGGTACCGTCCTAACTGATGGGCTTTAGCTTTGCCTTCTTACACTATATTGCCAAAAGTTTTGGGATGTTTGCCTTTATGTAATATGGAGTTGTCCTGCCCTTTTCAGCTATAACAGGTTCAACTCTTCTGGGAAGGCTTTCCACAAGGTTTAGGAGTGTGTTTATGGGAATTTTTGACCGTTCCTCTAGAAGCGCATTTGATCAGGCACTGATGTTGGACAAGAAGGTCTGGTTCTGCTCTAATTCCCCCCAAAGGTGTTCTATGGGGTTGAGGTCAGGACTCTGTGCAGGCCAGTCAAGTTCCTCCACACCAAACTCACTCATCCATGTCTTTATGGACCTTGCTTTGTGCACTGGTGTGCAGTCATGTTGGAACAGGAAGGGGTCATCCCCAAACTGTTCCCACAAAGTTGGGAGCATGAAATTGTCCAAAATGTCTTGGTATGCTGAAGCATTAAGAGGTATCCCAGAATTTTTGCCAATATAGTGTATCTGTGGTTTCTATTTGTCCCATTAAGGTGCTGTTGGTCATCAACTCAAGTCTTAGTCATGTCGTTTTAGCTTGGCTGTTTTTTCCTAACTTTTGGGTCTTTACCATGCTACCTTAGCTATACCTTATTAACTGTGCCATCTTAGCCGTTGGTTCTTGACTCCACTGTCACTTAGCTGTTAGTTCTTAACCCCAGAGCCTCCCAGCACTATCAGTCTGCTAATGTTACCATGGTGGTGGTTGGGAATTATAATAAAACCCAACAATACTTAGTGATGCAACATCCATGGTTTTAGTTATAGCATTTATGATTGTAGCTGCATTTTGCAGTGATGCAATAGACTCGGGAGACAAAAGCTAAGCTTTTTTTTTTTTTTTTCTTTCAGGTAAAACATTATTCAGACCGAGCTGATAAATATTCGGTTCAGTGCAGGCGTGTATGGCTGACCCTGTTTTCCATGTTGTGTAGGAGCTGAAGGATGTGCAGCATAAGGAGCAGATGGCGGCGGCACGCGGCGTGCTGCAGAGAAATGTCCCCTTGCTGTACACGGCGTCCCGCGCCTGCCTTCAGCACCCAGACGTAGCCGCCTACAAGGCCAACCGAGAGCTAATCTACAAGCAGCTGCAGCAGGCCGTCTCTGGGATCTCCAACACGGCCCAGGGCGTCAGCACCGAGGAGTCCGGACTGGGTCAGCACACCGGGCCCGGAGAGCTCGCCGGGGCCCTCAACAACTTCGACGTGAGTATCGGGATGCGCACGCAACTTTTATATAACCTTATGGAGCTATATGATGAGGAACACATCTCTCTCTCTTTCTCTCACACACACACACACACACACACACCCACCAGGCAGAAGAACTGATATCTTTCTGTTTACATATCACGGCTCTGATTGAGCCTCGGCACGATGGGAACATGAAAATCCAAGAAGGAATCGGATTAAATCCGCGTGTGCAAACAAATCCAAAGGATATGTGAAGGCAAAGGATTTTTTTACTTTCCTTTTCAGTGTTAGATTTTATATTTTGTAGACATCACCAAGTGCCCCTAAACTTGATGCATTTCATTTTTACGGTGTTGGTGCAGTTCTCCTGTTAGCTTTATTATATGCACACATGATGATGCACATTTCTCAAAGATCGTGCAAATGTCTTCAGGTGTCATGAGACGTATTTGTCCTGTCGCTCCGTCCTCTTTAATGGTCTCTCTAGAGAGTTTAGATACTCCTGATGCTCCTCAGGCCTTTCTGTATCATTCCAAATCCTAAGGATACGTGAAGACGTTTGAGATACTTATTAATCCTTGACTGATGAGGAGAAAGGAACGGCATTATGACTTGACTCCTGTATTTTCAAAGCTACAAGAAGTGTTTATCAAAAGACCTTTCATTTCTTTCCCGTCATAAAAATCCTCAGCCTGGTATTTTACAGCGCACCTCCTCAGTCTGTTAGCACCGACTCCTCAATCTACCAGACTAATTATTTCCTTGTTACCGCTCCTGTCTTCTCTTGATACTCGTTTTGGGGAGGTTTCGGCCGAAGAGCGTTCTTTATAAATGCAAATCTAACAGTTGTTTTGATGCGTAAAGAGTGAAAAGATGCGTTCAGACGGCGTGCGTAAATTGAGCCGTGTTGCCATGGCAGCCTATCAATCTTATCCAGTGCTGGAATACAGGAGCTGTTTTGATGTGCGCTGGTGTGTTTACAGACCTGTGTAGTTTTTGTGGTAATTAAGCAGCTCATCATCTCGTTTCTTCTCAACGCAGGGAGATAATCCACTGTTCTGAGCGGATTTTAACACTTATCGACTAATTACTTTTTTTTTTTTTCTTCCAAGTGAACAATGTGCGATTGTTAAGATCCTGGAACAGGACGAGCAGATGGAGCTGTGTGGGTTTTTTTTTTTTGTTTTTTTTTGTTGAAGTTTTAGAATTACACACACCGTGGCCAAAAATGGACGTGTTTTCTGACTGTTTAATAAGGCTACCAGTTTAGCATTGTGCAACGCTCGTGTCTAAATCCTCCCTCACACAGTCGAGGAGATTGTCTTCAAATCTCTTCATTATAGATTTTCATCAGCACGTAGTTCGGTGCAGGAGGCGTGCCAAAATTTTAAGGGTGGAGCTTCACTAACATTCTCCAAAGTTTGTGGCTACATTTAACACCATAGTTCCAGTGCAAACCTTAAATAATCTAACATATTTCTGAATGGATTTGGTGTAACAGGAACATTGTGGGGGATTTAGTTTAGAACAACACTCACTGATCACATCACTCTCATTTCCTCCTGAGATTTAGCACAGCGCCCTCCTCAGGACAGCATAGCAAAATAATTGAATTTAATCAGCGTGGCTTAGAGGAGCACATGGTTTTCAGCTGGAGATGAAGTACCTGCTGGACTCCATTAAACAGTTCATTTGCCTCAGCTTAATTAATGGTGAGGTGTGAACTGGTTAAAATCATGCTTATACTATTGCTCTTTCTCCTGCTTATTCAGAAGTGGTGTAGAATGGAAACAGGATGCGGTAGCTCAGTGGTCAAGATGTTGGTCAGAATGATCCTGCCGAGGCTCTTAACCCTTTACTGCTCAGTTGTGTAAGGATAAGGATGTCTACCAAACGCTGTAAATGTGAATGCAGAGACACAGCTGCCTGCGTAGTGGAGAAGAGTGAAGATATTACACTGTGATATAAAATCCACATCATTTTATATATCAGTCTGCTCAATACTGCTGTATCATGATTTACTTTCTTATAATTACAAACTAAATAGAAGCAGCTGAATTAATATTTATTATATATACACATGGGGGGGCACGGTGGCTTAGTGGTTAGCACGTTTGCCTCACACCTCCAGAGTTGGGGGTTTGATTCCCGCCTACGCCGTGTGTGTGGAGTTCGCATGTTCTCCCCATGCCTCGGGGATTTCCTCCAGTCCAAAGACATGCGTGGTAGGTTGATTGGCATCTCTAAATTGTCCGTAGTGTGTGACTGTGTGTGTGTGTGCCCTGCGATGGGTTGGCACTCCGTCCAGGGTGTATCCTGCCTTGATGCCTAATGACGCCTGAGATGGGCACAGGCTCCCCGTGACCCGAGAGTAGTTCGGATAAGCGGTAGACAATGAATATATACACGTTAAGACATTATCACTAAACTCCTTGAAACTTTATAGAGTTTATTTTTAGTGTTAATGTAGTCCTCCTGTTAGCTTTATTATGTGCACATGTGATAGTGACACATCCCACAAACATCATAGAAATCTCTTCAGGTGTCATGAGGTGTCCTATCGCTCAGCTCTAGTAAGTCTTAAAGGCTCTTGAGAGAGTTTAGATACTCCTACTTTCAGTGTCTGTCTCCAAGCAAATAACAATGCTTCATCACTGTGTCCTGATTATTAATGTGTTCCCATCACACTTTTTTTTTTTTTTTTTTTTTACATTTTTTTTATTTTCCCCCAATCACTCCCCTTGCTTCTTGTTTCATTGCCTGTTTTTTTTTATTTATTTTTTTTAATTTATTATTCCTCAGTGAGTAGCTGAAGCCTTAAAGAGATAAGCCCAGCTCCAACTGCCTCCCTAATCTGTTACATCCCTAATTAGTTCTCGTCCGTTAGTGAGCAGTATCTCTGACAGAGGACGGATGGAGCCTTTCCGTCCAGACAAATGAAGCTCTTAATTGGGAGAGCGAAGGCACGAGCCGGTTTGAGCCGGCGCGCTTGCCGCCGGAACCGCAGGTTCTCTGGTGTCTGGAGTGCTCTCTGGAGTGTGGATGCATTTGCAAATCAAATTCCCTTTTCCAGCCATGGATGGAGGAATTATGAGGGCTAATATGAAGGCTTATCTTTCCCCTCTCTGCATATTGGAGCTCAGCAGATGTGAGCCAGGCCAATTAACATGTGGAGAATATGTGGCGATGTAGCTTTCTCACACACACAATTCTAAAGTATTTATTTCATATTAAAAAAAAATCCTCCTTGTGCCACCCCTTTAATATTAGTGAGGGGGGGGGAATCAGTTTATATTGTGATTTTGTAATGGAATAAACACTTGATGTCTTTGTTATAGAAAAATAATCAATGTGAATTTTATTCCTCTTTTTCTTAATGTATTTAAGTGAGTGTCATACTTTTTATCCCTTATGTTGTAGAGCACCTTGGAAGCAAGTTTTCACTTGTGCTGTAACAGCTGTAGTCAGTCGTTTCCTCACCAGCCTTTCTTTATTTCTCCAATAAAGAAAAAACACGACACAACTGTTTGTGTTCGAGAAAATAATTTTTTTCCTTAGGCACTTTATCTTGGAACATATTGTGTGTCCGTATCCACATATGTGGATATTTATAAACAATTTCCCAGAAATAAAGTGCTGTTCACTTAATACTTTAACGTACTTTCGTAAAAACTCAATAAAGAAATCATAATAATGCTTGCAGGAAGTTGAAACTGCACGTAATATAATAAAAATAAAGATATTTACGGTGTCGCAGAAAAGTACACCAACCAGGCATAACATTATGACCTGTGCACCCTGACTGGTCTGCAGCTTTGCAGCCGCATATGCAACAAGCTGTCATGCACTGTGTATTCTGGCACCTTTCTATCAGAATCAGCATTAACTTCAGCAATTTGAGCAACAGTAGCTCGTCTGTTGGATCGGATCACACGGGCCAGCCTTCGCTCCCCACGTGCATCAATGAGCCTTGGCCGTCCATGACCCTGTCTCCGGTTCACCACTGTTCCTTCCTTGGACCACTTTTGATAGATACTGACCACTGCAGACCGGGAACACCCCACAAGCGCTGCAGTTTCGGAGATGTTCTGATCCAGTGGTCTAGCCGTCACAATTTAGACCTTCATCAAACTCGCTCAAATCCTTACGCTTGTCCATTTTTCCTGCTTCTAACACATCAACTTTGAGGACAAAATGTTCACTTGCTGCCTAATATATCCCACCCACTAACAGGTGCCATGATGATATCAGTGTTATTAACTTCACCTAGGTCATAATGTTATGGCTGATCGGTGTATATTGTAAGCTACTTTAGCATCGTGTTGCACAGTCTTAATGAAATGCACAAACTCCTGTCTTTTCCTCTAGTGGACTGGAGACTCCTTCAGTAATCGTTACATTATTATTGTTCTCTTTACAGAAAACTTTTTTTTTTTTCTCAGTTTAATAACAGCATGCCGAGTTTCTGCCACCCGAGTCTCTGAAAAGTGTTACTATAGAAACGATGGAGTATCAGAGCCAGAGCGTTTTAATATAAATCTGTGATCTGTATCAGAGCTGCGGTTAGAGAGGACGAGTCCACGCCACCTGACAAGGATTTGAAATTTCAGCAGCGCCATGCCGTAATATGATTTAACACTAGGATGTTAGTCATGCAGGTGCAGCTCCGTGAGTCATTCCTCATTTCAGTTCTTCCCCTCGTTCAGCTCCTGACTCGGCTTCGGGCCTGCAGCCTGTTTGCTTTGTCTCCACGTCATTCAAACTTTTCCTTACTCCTCCTCTCTCTGTTACACTGCAATTATCCCCACTGCTCCACAACAAAAGAGCGTCTCTCTCTCTCTCTCTCTCTCTCTCTCTCTCTCTCTCTCTCTCTCTCTCTCTCTCTCTCTCTTTTGTGTATCTCCATCTTTTTGTCAGCGGTTTAGAAGGCTCCAACTG
>JAUCMX010000013.1:21962009-21964509 GCA_033459395.1 Hemibagrus guttatus
TATATGAGGAAAAATTGCAGTTCATACAGGTTGTGAGAAATAAAACCCTCCAAGATGATTTGATGATGATGATGATGATGATGATGGGGACCAGTTTTAGGGAAGAAACACTCCAGCTTTTTTGTTTTTTTTTTGTGTGCGATGCAGGAGGTTTCCTAAAAGCAGACCCTGATTGAAACCATGATTGTGTCTGACCCAAACCCCTTTTTTATTTCTAAAGTTTATATCTAACTTAATGAAGACGGTGAGTATGGAAATTTATTTATTTATTTATTTATTTATTTATTTATTTATTTTTCCGTAGAGCCACCCACACTCATCCTGACCCTCGCATCTCCCTGAGGAAATAACGAGGCCATTTAACTGTCAGACTCTCCCCTCTCTTGTGCAGCACTTTGCACATCTAAACACGTCCCGTTCCCCCTGAAGAAATGCACGGAGTCATTTGTATGTACATTTATTCATTTGGCAGGGAATTTTTTATTTTGATTGACTTGCAGTCCAAGCTCTGAGCCTAGCAGTGTGAATGGACACACACACACAGAGATTAAAGGTGTTAAGGCTTCAGTAAGCTCTGTGACAGTCCTGGGATTTGAACTGGGTCAGGGCAGATCCTCTAAAGCAAGTATTTTCAGATTTGAGGCTAAATGCAGCTCATTAATGTGAATTTATCTCGCTTGGAATCTTTTCATAGCCACGTTCCTGTAAATATTCAACTCCTCCGTAAAGAGTCGAATGCGAGTTAATTGTTCTCTGCCTCCGTGTGGTTCTTCATACAGGAGAGAAACCAGAGCGGTCACTCAGGTGTTTAACAGAACGCTCGGCTGAGAGGGTCCGAGTGAGATGCTCTGTCTGGTTCCATTGAAAGTGAATCGATTCTGAATCGATTCCCTGCTGAAAGTGAATCACTCACATGGGATGCAGAAAGCATGTTTAAATGTGTTTTATCTAGTAACCGATTTTTTTTTTGGTGTGATTGTCTTGCACCTGTGTTAAATTTACTTAACTTGTTTTCTCTTCATCCCTCTACAGAAGCAGATCATCGTGGACCCCCTGAACTTCAGCGAGGAGCGCTTTCGTCCATCCCTGGAGGAGCGCCTGGAGAGCATCATCAGCGGTGCCGCGCTCATGGCCGACTCGTCCTGCACACGCGACGACCGCCGCGAGCGCATCGTAGCCGAGTGCAACTCCGTGCGCCAGGCACTTCAGGACCTGCTGTCTGAGTACATGGGCAACGTACGTACGCTCCTCCCTTTTTTCTTTTCCTGTTCTGTATCATCACTGATTTTTTTTTTTTTTTTTTTTTTTTTTTTTTCCCCTTTTTTTTTTTTCTACGTACAGTACACTGTTTTCACTGTAGCTCATATGAAACTTATTCTGATCATTTCGAGTGCGAGGGCAACGTTCGACAAAACGTCAACATTTTACTACAGCACTGGTTTATTCCACCGACAGGTTGTCAGTTATTATGAGCGTATCACTCCATCTCGCCCCGGATGGAAAACAGGAAAAATCCAGCATTATCTTTATTACTTTTTTTTTATTTTATTTTTTTTTTTTTTTGCTTTGTATTTTGTCCTAGTAATGTTAATGTTAAATGGAGATACCAGCTCTTTTCGATTCTGCACACACAGTATATTTCACCTGATCTCATCATCCCTTTAAGTCTATTTTTACAGCTCACACAAGCGTTAAAGGTTTTATTGTGACTCGTAGCGTCGCAACCTTCTCATAAACACAGCCTCTCTGCGTAACACTCCGTTTCAGAACGCAGGGATTTATAGAGTTGCTTTTTTTACACGACGTTTCCGTCTGCCGTGTGTGGCTCACTGGAGCACGTGCCCGGGCGTCACGTGAACTCGGTCGTGACAGCGTTCCAATCCCGTGCGCTCATCCCGAAGACGATTTTTAAACCACAATCTGTTCTGATCTTCAATATCCAGGGTGTAACCATGCCGTCTGTAGTCACGTGACCAGGAGATTGCTCCCGCTGTCGACCCCTCGCTGGTTCACGTTGTCCTCTCTAATTGATATGAAATAAACTAATTGAATAATTAAAGCGTTCAGGAGACAAGGAGAGAGGGCGGGGCCGTGTCGCACGCTTTTACGTGCAGAATTCTTCTACTGCGCTGTTTTGATGCCAGGCAGCAAGAGTGCGAGAGAATACTTTTTTCTGCGTGCTGCCACGGAAACGCTCTCTCCACCGTGCTTCCACGCGACAACTTCGATTTATCTCAATATGTGGACGAGTGTGTTGGCAAGCGAAGCGACGTGTCATCTCACCCTGATGCTGCTGAAAGACTCCGATAAAACACGTGCTGTTGTCTCTCTCTGTGTGTGTGTGTTTGCATCTGCCAGTCTCTGAATTGGCCATCTCTCCTCTCTCTGTGTGTGTGTGTGAGATGAGACGAGACAGCTGTGGTCTTTGGCTTTGCTCAGCACTGCAGCAGCAGCTCTCTCTGTCACATCCCAGATGGTTTATTGCAGGTTGCGTGTGACT
>JAUCMX010000013.1:21969509-21977009 GCA_033459395.1 Hemibagrus guttatus
CACTGACTCCTTTCCTGTCCCTCTGCTCTGTACCACTGAGTTAGCGTCCCATTTGTGCTTCAGCTCAGAGCGGTACTATGATCCAGAGATTTCCAGGGTTCAGTCAGCTGCTTGTTAAAGGCAGGCTTCAGGTCAGTGCTTTTCTCCTGAGATGTCCACCAGCCTACACCCGTGACCAAAGTCCTGCTGCAGCCGCTCTGACCACCGTTTACTTCACCTTTATAAAAATCCTCAGTGTGTGTGTGTGGGGGGGATGTGGTAGCTAAGTGGCTAAAGCATTGGACTACCGATCAGACGGTTGTGATTTTGAATCCCAGGTCCACCAAGCTGCCACTGCTGGGCCCCTGAGCAAGGCCCTTAAACCTCATTTGCTCACTTGTATAAAAATGAGAACATTGTAATTGGTTCTGAATAAGGGTGTCTGTCAAATGCTGTAAATGTAACTGAAAGCCTCAGGTGTATTAAATAAACTCCAGGAACACAGTTCTTGATTTAAGAGATGAGAAAATTCTTGTTGCGATCTTAATTACATTTACACCAAGATGATGACTCCCTCCCTCTCTCTCTCTTTTTCTTTCATTCTGTCCTCCCCGCCCAGCAGTAACTTTGAAGACGATGTGTGAAATCTCTTTCCCATACTTGAAAAATAAGTCGTAATGTTCCCTCTCAGGCCCTCTGCCCGTCTTTCAGTGGTCGTGGTGTGACGCAACTTTCGGCTCAGGCGGTGCGCTCCAGATGTTAATTGCTCCTTGACAGGGGTGTGTTTTTGAGGGGAAGAACAGCCACACACTTTCTCCCACGCACCCCTGCGTTAACACGTCCTAATCAGCTTGCTTCTGCGCCTCTTGTCTCTTCACTTACTGCTCTTTTCTTAATGGTAATTAATTTTGCCCTCCCTGCGTTCGCTCATCAGTATATCTGTGCCATGCTTTTACCTGTTACCTAACGAATCCATTAGCAGCCCGTTGTAAACACTGGTGTATTTGCATGTGAATTTTCAGGCGTGGAGCTGAGTTGATGCTATTTACAATGAAGATTTGAGCCCATGAAATGCCACGTGAACAGTCCGTCCCCCCCCCCCCGTCCCCCCAAAAAAAAAACAAAAACAAACAAAACCACGCACCTTGATTGTCTGAAGCCAGCTGAAGGTTATGTGCTTATGTACAGCGCTCTTCTGTTCCTGCGCTGAATGCTAAGTGAGCTCCCTGCTCCTCTGTCTGCTCTACATCACCTTGGCCTTTTCGCATATTTATATAAATGACCTTCTGCGCTGTTTAGAGTTGGATATGCGGGATGTCTGTAAACATCTAAAGCAACACCTCACTAAAAAGAAACACAAAAACGGCAGACAGCACTCAGGATTTAAACCAGAAGACTTTCTTTAGCTGACGTTCTCTATTCTCATTCATATTGCTGAATTTCTTGCTGATGACTTACACCATCACACACTCTCATTTTGTGTCAGACATGCACAAAAAAAAATAAAATCGAACCAGTGAACATGTCAAAAACCTCTTTTAATAGTTTGTACATATTTCAATTTACAGCTACTGGACACATGAATACACGCATGCACTCTTCATGGCTGTACCATACAGTGTGTTGCAGAAGTATTGAAACAGCTGGAATTGGGATTGTGATGCATTTACCACTTTTTTTAATCATTAGCTGAATTTAGGTACAATATTATAGCCTTAGGTTTTTTATTATTATTATTATTATTATTATTATTATTATTATTATTAATATTATTAATATTATTAATATTAATAACATTAATAGTAGTAGTAGTAGTAGTAATAAAGTTGGCCTTTGGAATAATAATAATAATAATAATAATAATAATAATAATAATAACAACTTGGCAAATGTTTTACACCGGATGCCCTTCCTGACGCAACCCTCCCATTTTTCCGGGCTTGGGACCGGCACTGCATCCAGTGGCTGGGGTTGAGGCATTGGCTGGAATCGAACCCGGGCCTTCCGCATGATAGGCGAGTAACCTACCACTGAGCCACCAATGCCTCAATAATAATAATAATAATAGTAATAATAATAAATCGACTGACTGGTTTTTGGCCTTAGGAATAATATTAATAGTAATAAAGTGACTGTTTTTGGCCTTGGGTATAATATTATTTATTAATAATAGTAGTAGTAGTAGTAGTAGTAATAAAGTTGGCCTTTCTGGGACGTGGTGAATAAGATTTCTGAAGCCCAGACTCGCAGGACGTTCTATAAATGGAGTTTGCTCAGGAGTTACTATCTCTTTATGCTGTGTGTTTATCCCGTGCAGCACAGCGGAGCTGTAAACGCTCTTCTGACGCGTGTTAAATAAAGAGAGATGGCTGTGTTCAGTGTGGATGTTCCAGCTGAGAGTAGGTTTATATCCATTTGGTGGCTCGTTCTGCTGTGGCCGCCTTATTGCAGCGAGTGTCTCCTTGAATGTCTCAGTGTGGGGTGAATAGATTCGACCATTTTTTTGTTTTTGTGACCCCCCCCCCCCCCCCCTTGCCGGTCGCTTAGATCCGATGTCTTAGGCCGATGTCTTTATTAGGTTTCTGTTTCTTGCTAATCCGCCAACAGCCTTTTCTCAACATTTATTTTTATTAGCACATGGCCTGTGAATATCAAACAGACTTGCACCTCCTTTCATGAAATTTTCATGTGACTCATCCAGACGCTCCGTCCTTCACACCCAAGCGTATCTGGGTCATATCGTCGTTTAACTAGACCTCGCTTCCATGGCCCACTTTTGAAATAATCTCCTTAACTAAAAGCACATGAAGGATGACGGTGAAATGAGACTTTTTATTCTCGCATACCTCCGTGTCACTTTCCAATCCTCACCTGCTTTTCCCCGTGGGAAGAAGGGTTAAGGTGCGGATTGAATTTAGTTGACAGAAGTACGTTCTCCAGTCATGCCTCGTGTGACTGTGTTCAACACCTCGCGTCTCTGCGTCTCTCTCTCGGTCGGTCTGTCTGTCTCTCTCCTTGCTCCCCCTCTCTGTCCCTCCTTCTCTCTCTCTGTCCCTCCTTCTCTCTCTCTGTCCCTCCTTCTCTCTCTCTGTCCCTCCTTCTCTCTCTCTCTCTCTCGCTCTCCCCCCCCCCCCCCATGTGTCTGTCTGTCTCTTTCACTTTCCCTCCATCCTCTCTCTCTCTCTCTCTCTCTCTCTCTCTCTCTCTCTCTCTCTCTCTCTCTGGTATTGTTCCTACAGTTTAGGTGTCTAATCTGTAAAGATGCTTCTGAGAGAGCTATAATTGTCCTCTTCCTGAATCTTCTAACAAATTGCCCAGAGAAAGAAATCAATCATTTTTTTTTCTGTCAGAGCTTGAGCCAAGAATAATTGCCTCCGAGTTCCCCAAAACACAATTGTTTGACCTAAAAGCTTTTTAAACATCCCTCCACTCAAAACTCCATATTAAAGTTTTTATTTCCTCAAGCATCATGCAGTCAGAGCTGCTGGATTAAGTGACCTTTACCAGTGGCAGCTTTTAACAGAAGGGATGAAGCCCAGTGTGGTGTCGTCGTCATCAGGGAAGACCTGCAAACACACGACCTTATTCGTCACTCTAACCCTAATGCTCTTGTCTTGTCGTTAAAATCTTCAGGAATCTAAACTATATCAACTAGGTTTGTTTAAAAAGATCTGCGTACTGTAAAAGAAGCTCCTGTGCTGGGCTTTACTATAGAATCAGTAATAACGTGAGTACTTGGACCAATCAGAAAGGAGGATTCATTTGTGCGAGTGGTGTTGATGAGGATCTCTTCCTCAGTCCTCTTCTCGTCTGGTTTGAGGGGTCTTCAGTTGAGCTGTACTATAATTGATCACTCTTACAGCGAGATGACTCATCACACACACACCATCTTACAAGGTCTAAGCTGCCCTTGAAGCCCAGTGAAGGAAACACTGGTGTAAATAAAGAGCTGTGGGGATTAAATCAGTGTGTAAAGCTCTGAATTTTCTGAGCTTTTTCACTCGCTAACATTTTATCCTGGCTTCATCAGGAAATCAGAATGTTCTCTTTGCCTCCAATTATACAGCTTTATTCTGGAGAAAGTACATAAAGTAAAACAGGCAGAAATGTTTCTGAAGGTCAGAGTGATCCTCCCGTGCCGTAAAGTCGAGCAGCGCTGAGGAAAACGGTTTGCTCTCTGTTCAGATTTCTCTGACTCAAATACCTCTTCCTCTGTGAAACACTCTCAATTTCTCTTATTCAAGAAGAGAGAATTGTTTCCTTTCCTTTCTTTCTTCTTTCCTTTTTTTTTTAACCTTCCTTCTCCCCTTCCCTTTTCCTTTTCCTCTCTTCCCCTTCTTTCCTTCCCCTTGGGGTTAGAGGCACTGGGAGGGAGAATGCTGGTCTTGTTCCTGAGTGAGGAGGTTTTTAAATGAATTCTCCACACTGATCTGTGTTGCATCGTGACCCAGCTATTAACCCTGAACATCACCTTGATGTGTTTAAAAAAAAAAGGATGTTCAGTGGTGGTGTACTGAAAAGCCAAATTGACCAGAACAATTGTCTCTTGTAGAAATGATGCACTTGTGCACTCTCCAGGCTGCTGGCTGCCTCTTCTGGCCTTCATGTTCATCTCTGCTACTGTGACAGGGAGATGATTTTTGCAGAACGTTTTCCAAGCCATGGTAAAAAGCAGGATATGACTCTTTTATAGAATATTTATTTATTTGTTTGCACGTTCTGAGCCTCCTGTGAGAAGCGCTCTCTCAGTTCAGCTTCAGTTTCATCTGAGCTGCACTGGCTGAAGAAGCCTAGCCTGTATGGAACAGTGCTAAGCAGTTTAGTAGGAGCTGACAGGGACACACAAGCCGGTAAAACTGCACACTTGGACTATTGATGGCTATTATTATTATGATTATGATTATGATTATTATTATTATTATTATTATTATTATTATTATTATTATTATTATTATTTTTTTTCTTTTTCTTTAATGGCTGTTTTTTTGTTTTTTAGTTTATATATGTTTATATAGTAAGTTTTAGTTTCCTTATTTTTAAGGTACCTTTTTGTTTTACCCCTTTTTTTTTGTATGTGCTTTAGACTTGTAAACTAAGATCAAGAATCCTGATATGTAAATTAGGCTAAATGTGAAGCATCCGCTTTATTTAAAAATTAATTTATGTAAAAGTCTGCTTTTGAATTTGGAGGCTTTTATAATAAATATAAAATGATTTTGTATATTTTATAATAAAAAATACAAAAAATTTGTAATAAAACCATGTATGAAATACATAATTGGCAATTAAAAAAAAAATAAAAGCAGCCTTTTTTGGATTTATATAAATAAATTAATGAATAAAAACTAATTTCATATTCAAAACATAATGCATAAATTGGCAAAAATTTCATTAAATCAGAATTGTTTAGATTGGAATTTAGAGTTTTGATTTAAAATAAAATTAATAAATAAAAACTAATTACATATAAAAAAAAACCATAAAAGTACCTAAAAATTTGTGACTTTTTAATAAAAGCAACATTTTTGAAGGTTTAAATTTAGAGTGAATAAATACCTGTAATTGTATATTTAAATGAGAAATAAATAATTTAATAAAATGTCAAAATCTGTTCTATTTTAGAGTTTAAAATTGTATTTAACTATATTTAGAGATTACTATATTTTACTATTAACTATATTTAGAGATTAAAATGCCGAATGTTTTTATTTTATTTATTTTTTTAAGAAGGCTAGCACATCATTCAAGTTTGGTATTGCCGCGCAGACACAACAGAAGCAGCTGGGCTTGGCATGGCAATGGATTTGGGAACTAAATGCAGGGAGGAAGTAAAGATGATGAAGACACAGCAACCTTTTATTTACATTTTCATCATGTGTTAGAGTTGGATAGTGAGTAATGTCGTACCGCGACACAAGACTCGTTTACTCGTAACTCACTCAGACGAACAATTCCGAAGCCACTTCCCAGCTGTTCCTAACACTCCTGTGTATGGCTTTACCATCCCATCTCATTCACCCTTATTTGCCGATGCTACACCTAGCGTAGCCGACCTCCACATTACGAAGTTGTGACCATTAATATTTATGAACGTCGTATAAAACCAGCAGCAGTATTCAAGATTAATTCAGCCGAAACGTTTAATAGCTCACAGCAGTTTGCGGGGGGGGAAACCATCACGGAAATCATCTTCACGAATCGCTAATCCAGCAAGCTAATAGCACTCAGTGCTGAATATGGCTGTTACTATTAGTAGAGATGTGGCGTGTATTGCCTGATTTTTATTCTCTGCCTGCACTGCAGGGAAAGTTACTAATTAGGATTAATAAGGTGTACCTTTCCTCTGAAAGGAAATATTATTAGCAATAATAATCCTGTTTACAGTAGGAGGGCTACAGGACTAATTAGCTTAATTAGCGTGTGACTGTAGATCGCGGTTCTGACCAAAAAGAGTCTCTCCTGTGTCGAGGTTCTACAGGAAGCAGAAAGGTGACGGGTTCGCCAAGGTCTCCGATTTAATTACTTTAGTTTTCGTTAGACTACTGATGAAATGTAGAAACAGACAAACAAAGATTTTATTATAAATATAGATTTTCACATAAAAGAATTTGGGTTGAAAGTGTATTCTTTTCTTTTTCGTTTTTGTTTAATTGTAGACTATGGTTTTGAGTGCTATGTTTTGAAAGCAAACAAATGCACTAAAAAATTTTATTTAGAGAAAAAAGTGAAGATCTTCCTCAAGCTCTCGAATTCCAGGTCCAGGTTCAAATCCACGGGATCGGCTCTGCTTGGCACCGGATTTTGCGAATATCTGGCATCCCGTCCTGTGTGTGTGTGTGTGTGTGTGTGTGTGTGTGTGTGTGTGTGTGATAATCCACCATTACCCTGACAGGATAAAGTGCTTACTGAAGATGAGTGAATAAATCTCTTAAACTTGGTGGGTTTGAAGCGCTTGTAGGTAAACCAGGTCTGTACTCCGTGGACAGTGTTGTGGTGTTTTTACTTGTTCGTATCAGAATGTGTGGAGAATTTACCGTGAAGCGATTGTGACCCAGATAAGAAGTAGATCTGAGCACAGAGTAACGTCCTTGTTTTGAGATTTGAGTCAGTCTCGTCTGGAGATTTTTCTAAACTGGAATTTTAAATAGTGTTTGATTTCTCGCTTTGAGTCATGTACAGGTGTAGTTTTTCCCCAAATACCAAACTACAGTGATGGAACATGAGGTGAAATGACTGCAGGATTCAAAAGGTCCGTGTCCAGGTGTGTGTCTGTGAGCGTCTCTGTGCGTCCGTGTCCAGGTGTGTCTCTGTGAAGCATCTCTGTGCGTCTGTGTCCAGGTGTGTCTGTGAGCGTCTGTGTCCAGGTGTGTGTCTGTGAGTGTATCTGTGCGTCTGTGTCCAGGTGTGTCTGTGAGCGTCCGTGTCCAGGTGTCTGTGAGCGTCTCTGTGCGTCCGTGTCCAGGTGTGTCTCTGTGAAGCATCTCTGTGCGTCTGTGTCCAGGTGTGTCTGTGAGCGTCTGT
>JAUCMX010000013.1:21982009-22029509 GCA_033459395.1 Hemibagrus guttatus
AATCGAGCGTCGCAGCCGATCTGTTAAATAACGCCCAGGAAAACTAGGCGGCTCTAACGAGTCGTCGGGGTTTCTCAGGCTGCCGCAGAGCGAGCGCGGTAAGCTGTTAACAGATCTGTGGAATGTAAGAGTGAAATTATGCACAGCGGCGTTTGGGAGCAGCTCTAAACTTTTAGTCCACATCTCGGGGGAACGAGCCGTGCCGCATGCGCGCCTAGATGGCCTCAATCACAGGGACTCTAGGGAGGAAATCCTTTATTTGGCACAGGCGCGCTGTCAGTGCAGACTTCTTTGGCTTGTATTAGTGTTCAGAGATTCTGGCTTGGATAGTGGTGTGTGGTGTGGTGGGTTTTTTTTTTCTGGGAAACGTGTCGTACTGCTGCACATTTTGATCTGTGTGTAAAACACCAGCTCTTGGTACAACTCTAGTATTTGGATGTTGCGTTTGTAGGAAACATCCAGCTTTGAACAAAACAGAGTCTACACAATACAGCCGAAATTGGAAGGAAAAATAAAATCTTCCCTCGTTCGCTTACTCTCCCCACGGAGCTTTAATCCACGCACAAATCTGCTTTTATTTTCCAGGATAAGAGACGGACCTCCATTCACGGAGGACCATGACCAATTAAAAAGTGACCTCCGGAGTTAATAGCTTCCTTTTTGCAGCGTCTGAAAAGCCGTGAGGGGGAAAAGGGGGAAAATCTTACGCATCCCGAAGCGCAGCAATCACAAAGCCCTCTTCTCCTCTTCCTCTCTCACAGTGTCCTCTAGAAAATCTACTCCGTTTAGCTTCATTTCCCCTCTCTCTCTCTCTCTCTCTCTCTCTCTCTCTCTCTCTCTCTCTCTCTCTCTCTCGTTTGGATTATTCAGCTTAACTGCTGTTCACAAAACGATCCAGATCAACATTAGAGGATTAAAAACATGCCATCTACATGAACATTTTATAAATTTTCTTTTTTTTTCCCCCTCATCCATCAAATTATAATGTTCACTGAAAGCATCTCGATCGATTCGAACCCCATGATCTGTTCTGTTGAAGCTACCTGAGTTGCTAGCCTTGGAATCTGCTGTCCTGTTATAAAGACGGTCTCTCGCACGTTGTTTAGCAGCGTTAGGAAAATTAGGTTTGTAGGATGTGGAAAAGAAAGGGACCAAACACCTTGGCGTAGGTGATGTTTTAAAGCAGCTGTGAGTATTTAGTGAGTGAGTACCATATTGGTTCTTAAGGACGATACAATAAGCTATACAAAGACTTCACACTATTGAATCTGCTACAATCTGCTTTTGACTCTTTATGGAAATGATTCCTTATTTGACTCCTACTGAATCACTAAATCAGCTATGAATGTGATTTAAATTCATTTAAAGACAATTCCATATTTGATGATGCTCCTGCTATACAGTATGCTATAGACACAAAAGGCCATGCAGTATTTTATTCTACTTAATCTGCTACAATCTGTTTTTGACTCTTAAGGAAATGATTCCGTATTTGACTCCTACTGAATCACTAAATCTGCTATGAAATGTGATTTCAGTTCCTACAAAAACAATAAAATATTTGATGCTCCTGTTATACAATAGGCAATAGATACAAAAGGCCATTCATTATTTTATACTTTGGATCTACTGCAATCTGTTTTTGACTCTTTAAGGAAATGATTCCTTATTTGGCTCCTACTGAATCACTAAATCTGCTATGAAATGTGATTTCAGTTCATACAAAAACAGTAAAATATTTGATGTTCCTCCTATACAATAGGCGGTAGATACAAAAGGCCATTCTGTATTTTATACAACTGAACCTGCTACAATCTGTTCGACTCTTAAGGAAATGATTCACTATTTGACTCCCACTGAATCACGAGATGCAGCAATTCAGTTTTTAATACCATTAGATTTGAGATGATATTAGTTTTGAGATGATGGTTATTCTGCCACAGTACTATACATTTATAGTTTTGGATACAAGTTTTTTTTTTTTTTCACGACTGAATCTGCTGCAATGTGATTCATGAAGAATCAGATGGATACGCCACAGGTGATGCAGCAGCTCAGTATTTAATATCACTAAATCTGTTTTGTTTTATGATTTTAATTAATAAGGAATACGATAAGATATTTGTCGGTACTTGTACTACACGTTGTCTGTTATACGCTATACACATTGTTTGGTGGTTTTGATGCTCCTGAATCGACTAGAGCGTCTTTCCATTTCATAATGAAATGATTCGGTATTTGAAGCACCACTGAGTCGCATGTGATGCACTGATTCAGCATTCGAGAGTTACTAAATCTGCTTCGATTCTGATTTTAATTAATCAGGAAGCTAGAGAATATATGATGCCACGGAGCATGCTGTGATATGGTCCAGTTTAGTATCCTATGGACTTTTAGAGCAGCTTTTTTTCCCCCCCCAATCAATGACAGGACTGTTTTAGATTTCACATGAATTAAAGCCGCTGTGTTACCTGTTAAATTAATTACACATCAGTTTAACTTCATGACTTATTGTTTACACAGCAGTCCTTTTTTCTTTCCCCTCAATGGTCAATACTAATCTATTTTGTTGCATTACCTCAACACATTGATCCTAATTATTTGATCGTTACATCTCAGATGTTTAGCAGCAGGACGATTTTCAGCACATTTTCTCCTCTCTCCGGAGATCTAAACCAACACGAACAGATTCACTTCCACAAACCCGTCTGTTCAGCACACCAAGCTGGAGAAAGATAAACACGTAAATCCAGCCAGATTTATACCAACTCGCTTCAACACTTTCATTCGAGTCGAATTCCGTCCTTTAGTAGTGTTGTGACGTGACGGAGAAGAGAAATGCCTCATCCTCTAAGCGAACACAAATGCACAGCTTCTTGACCACTGTGAAATCTCTTCAGGTTGCTTTCAGAAACCTCCTAATGAGCTTATTTTTGGCATTTTCACAACACCAGGCTGCTATCGAACTTCCTGCAAGACGTTCAGACGCTTTGTAGCTGGTGATGTTTTCAGCGTAGCAAATTTTCAAGGCTAGCTTCTTAAAATTAGTGCCAGAGATGCACAACTGATTAAAAAAGTGTTTTCAGTGAACATTACCAAGTCGTAAAGTTATGAACATTCAAGCCGTTTCCAGCTTAGTGTTTTTAAAAGCTAAGGTTTGGATTGAAGCCCTTAAAAAGAGAAAGAGAAAGAAATGATGTCTAAAATAAATGAAACTCCAGAGTGTTCTTTTTGACGAATGCTGGTGGTTTTTTTTTTTTTTTTTTTTTTTTTTAATTCTTTTTGTTTGTTAAATCATGAATCAGTAACCGAGACGATCGTCTCCAGCCCACATCGCTCATGAAAAATTTACCGCAAAGCGAGTAACACGATTGCATGTCTGAGCTGCGTTTTCTACCCCTACAGCAAACTGGGCACGTCAGGAATGTTTTAACAGACACTAATCCGGCTTTCAGAGGGCAGAAAAGTTCTGGAGTTGGAACCAAATCAAAACCCATTTCATTCCCATCGTCCGCTGTGTACACCGTCCAGATGGGAAAGATCTCCTGCTCTGTAATCACCCTGTTAATGAGGACATGGCCATGACAGTGTCACTGAAATATCAGTATGAACATTAAGAACCCCCCCCCCCTCCTCCCTCTGTAACCCCTCCTCCTGTTGTATCTGGACCCCTCCTCCCTCTGTAACCCCTCCTCCTGTTGTATCTGGACTCCTCCTCCCTCTATATATGTAACCCCTCCTCCTGTTGTATCTGGACTCCTCCTCCCTCTGTAACCCCTCCTCCTGTTGTATCTGGACTCCTCCCCCCTCTGTATAGATCAAGATAGTCCCAATTTTAGGAAAAGATTTAAGGAAGTTCTTACAAATCATGACTTGTAACATTTTATTTAAAAATATATGTCTTAAGAAGGAAAAAAAAACCCTTTCAGTTGCCCACATCAGGAATCCACTATACATATAATGAAGATTTACACGTACAGTCCAAAAGAAATACAGAAGTGTGTAAAGCGTGTGCTCTGCACCGAGATGACGGGGAAGACGGACACTTTCTGGTCCACGGGGTGGGTGGGGGTGTGTTCTGTAAACATGCACACTCTACTGTTCAGGGGAAATAGATTCGAAGAAGACATGGATCATGTGGAATTTTATGGCTCATCGGCATGAGTTTTTTTCTCGCTCTCGCTCTTGCGCTCTCTCTCCCCTGCCGTCTCTACGCAGGGTTTTAACAGAAGGATGTGCTGCATCGGCTCATTGCCCTCCACATTTCTCTCAGTATTGACGTTCTCTTAATTTAGCGCTTTCCAATGAACCTGTTTTTAAGCCTGCAGAGGAGATTGCTCTTTCACTCTCCCTTCCTTCCTTCCTATATATATATGTATATATGCACATATTAGTATGTGTTTGTTTCCTTAACAAGGGGGGGTGTTATCGTAGTTTTTTGACTGTGTAGTATAGTCTGTGTGGGAGGGGGTATTACAGTGTGTGTGTGTGGGGGGGGTGTTCTGGTGGTGTGCAGTGAGTGTGTGCTTGGGGGTGGTGTTCTGGTGGTATATGGGGTTGTATTATAGTGTAGTACAGTAAATGTGCAAGTGTGGTGTGTAGTGTCTGGATGTGGTGTGTATTGTTGTGAGTGAGCATGAGCAGCTGTGTGTGGTATAGTTTTGTGTGTGGGGAAGGGGGGGGGTGGTGTGTGAGTGAGCGTGAGCAGCTGTGGGGTGTGTGTGTGTGTGTTATAGTTTTGTAATATTGTGTGTGTGTGGAGAAGGTGGGTGTGGTACTGTTTGTGTGTATGTGAGTGTGAGCAGCAGTCAGAGTGTGTGGTTGCTGTGGTGGGTAATTACTTGCTCCTCACTCCACAATGCCTGTGATTCCTTTTCTATTTTAAGTGCTGCCAAAAATACCTCTCCTGCGCCTCAGAAGAACATCTGAACACGCTGCCAAAAGCCTCAGTCACAGTTTACCGTGAAGGATAACCATCACTTTCAGCTACTTTACAACTTCCTGAACGTCTCCTGTTGCTGTCTGCAGCAGGGGTTAATGTTTCTGATCTGATCTTTCCTGTGTTGCTGTACCGTTATTTACAAAAATAACACCTATGCTAATATGCATCCTCTGTCTCCTGCATACTAATGTGTTGTCCCTTCCCTTCTCACGAGAGACCACATATTCTCTCCCTCAGGAGCCTTTTCACTTTTCACTTCTCTCATCCTGTCATTCATCACTGCCTCCCTGCCTCACCTTGTCAGTAATATCCTCAAGATCGTCAGATAAAGAACCTCCTCGCCCCTGCCTCTGATTTCCAGCACCAGGAGTTGTCAATCAAAGCAATAATAATAAGAAGGGGGAAAAAAACACAGAGAAAAGCAAGAAAACGAACCCCCAGTGTGTGAACGTGGGGGTCAGTCGTACGTGCGAGAGCCTCGGCTGAGTAGCGGAGCAGTCTAAATCGCTCTGGAGCACTGGTGTGGGTGATGGAATCTCACATTATTTTTTTGCGCGTCCTTAATTGGCTCAATCTTCGAGCTGTCACATGCGATTACGCTCTCTGCTTTCTTTCTTTCTTTTTTTGAAGCAGAAGACTGTTACCAAGGCTCGGGAATTACATTAATCTTTTTTTTTTTTTTTTTCTCCTGTGTATTTCTATTCCTTGCCAGTCCTCTCGTCATTTCCGCATGGGATTTATTTTCTCTACCGTATTGTGAACGATCTCTACAGTCATTCACGCAAATGTGCGATGGCTAAAGCAGCACGGAGAGTCACAGTGAATGTCATTGACCGGCTGGAGTTATTTATATCTATATTTGTTTTTTAATTTTTTTTTTTACTTGGTAAGAATGTGCATATACATGATGGTAAAGTGAGCAAACGTCTGTAACATTTATTCAATCCCTGCTGACGTCACAGTAGACTGAGCGAGCCAGACAGTTGGCAAAGGAAACGCATTAGACATTAACCTTTTCACACACAGTGCTAAGCTTTTCACATTTCAGATACAGGAAGTAACCTGTTGAGGGGAATATAGACCAAAAAAATGGAGGGTGGGCATTTTCGTTAGATGAAATGAAATCTTGGCTGGATCAAACAGAAATAAACATGACAGGTGTTTATTTTTGATGAAGTTTTGAGTTGTCGACTTCCCTCGTTAGACTTGTGAGCTAAATGCGATGTGGTACAATTTTACAGTGCTCTTCCTCCAAAATTTTAAAAAAAAAAAAAAAAAAAAAAAAAAAAAAATAGAGTACAAATGTGAACCCAAACCATAAATCAGTCACTTTTTAGTTTTTTTTTTTTTTTTTTTTTTTGTTTTTTGTTTTTAAAGTGTTAATTGAGATCTATAGTGTAATCTATCGTGCACCATAAAAATCTCTCTTTAATCTCTGTCTATATTTCTTTTGTCAGATGTGGGTTTCTCTGCATCATATGCCTCCCACAGCATTTCTTACCAGATTATAAAATCCAAACATTTATCAGAATAAGAATGCAGTTTCATACATAGTGTTTTTTTTTTTGTTTTTATATTTCTGGACCTCAAAGTTCCAGATGGTTTTGGCTTTGTTTTTCTCTTGTCTTTTCTGTGCTGCTGGATTAGTGACTAATAACGCAATGACAAATCTCACACACGACCATCTGAGATTGATTGCCCCAGCTTGATATGAACCTTGCTTTCGTACTATAAAAATAAACTCGAGCTTCTTTATACAGCTTGTTTCGATTCCGTTCCTTCCGGCTTTCATCAGTTTCCCAAACCGATATAAAGAATTAATGCTCATTATATCCTTTTGTTTACAAGCTGAGAAAGTTCCGAAAAACAAACCCTGTATCTTTCGAAATGGTTGAAATGGCAAAACCCATAAACTGCAGAAATAAATAGTGTTTATACTTCACACTCTTTGTAAGGCAGTTGCTGACACTTGCACTGCCCGTAGCCATTAATGATCACTAGTGCACCTTCGTCGTGTGCCGGCTCGTACTCGTTATAGGGCACCTGCGAGGCCAGGTCTCCCATTGGCTGCCTCTGCTGGGTCCTCATCTGTCGCCGGTTCTGAATGGCCGAGCAGTGGCGGATCCGCCGTAGGGTGGGAGGACAGCACCTCCGTGACATGTACACTACAAAAACGATGAAAAAGAAGGAAAACAGAAGGGCCATGGTGCCTATAATGACTCTCTGGGTCAGTAGGGTGTTGTCCATCATGCTGTAGTCCTCGGTAACGTCTTCCCCGTCCACTGTGATTGTAGCCATGGTTGTTTGTGGGCTCTGAGTGGTGGTGGTAGTAGTGGTGACTATGGTAAAGCTCCCAAAATCCTCAGGGTAGAAGTCCTGCGTTGGTGTCTGCATATTCCCAAAAAAAGAGCTAGTGAACTGTTGGGGTAACGTGGCCTCCATCGTGGTGCTGGTCAGTACGACAGGTGCCGAGATGTTTTGGCAGAGTTGGAATCCATGAACAGCGTCTAGTATTTCCTCGCCCTGTGTGTACTCAGGGCTCTGGCACAGGATGGAATGCTCCCATCGACCCTTAAACCTACTAAGCCAACTGGCCAAGTTGCAAATCTTTTTTGTACATTCCCAGAGGTTGTTGGACAACCCGATGGTGTTCAGGGACTTCCACATGCTTGTGGTTTGGGTATCGAGGCTGCTCAGCTTGTTGTTATCTAGCAGCAGAACCTTAAGGTTCGGTAAAGTTTCAAACACTTCAGGGGTTAGAGTGCGTATCTCGTTCCCAGTTAGATCCAGTTTTTCCAAGGTGGTCCACTCCCACTCCATGGTACATGTTAAATTGTTAATCTTGTTCCACTGTAGATGGAGAAACTGGAGGGTGACGAGACGTGGAAAGTGGGCCAGATTGATCTTGGTCAAGTGGTTGTGTTCCAAATGGAGCTCCCGTAGCTTTATTAGCCCGGCGAATCCGTTCCGAGCCAGGCTCCGAAGCCGGTTGTTGCTTAAACCGAGGTACTCCAGGCTTCGGCAGTCCCAGAAGGCCCTGACTGGTGTGGTCCGCAGGAAGTTGGACCTCAGGTGGAGGATCTGGAGCTTCCGAAGCCCGTGAAAGAGCTCGGGCTCCAGTGCGGTCATCTGGTTGAACGATAGATCCAGGATTTGGAGGTTGATGAGGTGGATGAAGGTTGTGTTGGGCAGCTTCGTGATGCGGTTGGAGCTCAAGTTCAGGTCCTTGAGCTTGTAGAGCCCCTGGAAGGCGTCCTCATGCACATTGAGTATTTGGTTGTGGTCCAGGTGGAGCCAGGTTAGTTGTGTGAAGCCGAAGAACTGATCCGGGTTTAGCTCGTTGATGCTGTTGTGCCGGAGCGAGAGTCCCATGGCTCCTCTGTCCACGCCGTCTGGGGGCGCCAGGAATCCCTGCGTGTCGCAGTAAAACTGCAGGTCCTCGCAGCGGCATTTCTGAGGGCAGGCTGTACACGATGTGAGCGGCAGGCACAGTAGCATGCTGATCACACAAAGTGCCGCTGGTGCTTGTCCCACCAATGGCCACCTTGAATGGAAACCTGCGTGGGTTTAAAGATAAGAAAATAAACCCAGGGAGGCAAATCTCATTTCTGCAGTGCATGGAAACATTCTTTTTTTTTTTTTTTTTTTTTTTTACTATAGGTCTTTTCAATCTATGCTCATTGGGCTCAGCAGTAACAGCTCTTTTGGGGGTGGTGATGCAGGGGTATGTAGTTTAGAACAGGATTTTTAACTTCCATTGCATTTGTTTTAACTGGCTTTTGTATAGCGTAGTCAATTTTGGTGAAATACTGTAATGGTAAATACTATAGACTTCAACTGTTATGCATTGCCCTTTAATCTGAGCGTGAATGCCGAGCATGATCCATAGAACTCATCTCAGTCTTCTATTTCATTTATCTTGGAGTCTTTATTTATGCTCGGTGTTTTGCTGTCTCTTTTTATGCAACCCCTCCAAACACAAACGTACACACACACACACACACACACACACACACACGCACTCCTCTACCCTGCACTACGACAAATAATCTGCATCAATCCAAATCGAGAGACTGTCGGATTCAAATAGGAAGTAAGGCGTAAAAAGACGACATTTTAAGTACATGGATGTTTCTGGATAGCGAGCGAGACCCAAGCCCCCCCCCCCCCCCCCCCACTCTCTCTCCTAAGCCCCCCCAATCCACCCCCGTTGCTTTTCATTCCATTTCCTATTCAGGTCCACACTCCGTGAATAAAAGCACTAACTTACCCATTCTTTTGCGAACATCGACGGTGGCATTCAACTGTCTTTCTCCGTAGATCCCTGGAACAGCCAGATGGATGGGAAATCCAAAGGGAAAAAAGCCTTTTGAGTAAATACGAAACAAATGAAGGTCTTCTCAACTAAAGCAATGCCAAGCCGTCTCATCTGAAACAAATTCACAAGATCCATGTTGCAGGGTTTTGTTCATTCATTTATTTCTTTTTTTTGTTCTTAATTCCTCTTGTAGCGTTTTTTTTTTTTGGTTATCCAGTTCTCGAATTAAGAAAGATCCGACATTCTTGTTGCTTCCAGGAATCCTTAATCTTTTTCAAATGGATTTGTATCCAAAGTGACCCTCGCGAACAGCGTGTCACCCCCCCCTCTTTTTTTTTTTTTTTTTTTCTCTACCTCCCCGTTCCCTTTCCACCGCAATGTCGTCAGCTCAGTTGCCTAATTGAAGAGCAAATACTCCTCTTTTTTTTATGGCTGAGGGTCCATTAGTCGTAACTTGTTGATGGCAGGCATAGCCAGCACCTTGCATCTGGGCTGCGTTGCGTTCGGAGAGACGGCGAGATGCAGGGCGACTGAAGACGAGAGCAGCAGAGCCTTTATTCCACGCTTTTGTTGCAGCCTCTCGCTGCTACAGAGTGGTGGCAGACTGGCATCGATCATCACTGCTGTTTCTCTCTCTCTCTCTCTCTCTCTCTCTCTCTCTCTCTCTCTCTCTCTCTCTCTCTCTTTTGCTCGAACACTCGCTCTCCCTCGCTCGTTTCAGTCTTCCACTCTCCAGTCCTTGGACATGCATGTAGTGCTCGTGTATTTAATTGATTTTTTTTTTCCCCCCCTTCCTTATTTTTTTTTTTACCCCCTCTTCCACCTTTCTCTGGGGTCACCAGAATATTGATCACACACGTCGGTTTTGTGGAATTTCATAGCTGTAAAGAACACCATATACATCTCCCAGTGCATCTTTTCCTCCTCGACTCCACCGTACTCGTGTAGTCATGCTGTTCTTAAAAAGGCATTTTCAACCTCCACCTTTTTTTTTTCCTTTTATTTTAAAAACCTTCTGCTCCCTTTTTCCATTCCCCATTTCAAGGTTTCATAATACCATAAAATGTAATACGATTGATGTTTGTATTTAATTTGTTGAGGCAGCTGATTATCTGAGAGATACATATACACTTACTGGTATTTATTCAGTCTTTCACAGTTCTGTGTTTATTTCTCTCTCTGCTTTAATAACGGCATCCTATACTACTGTTACCACGGCGATGGCGACGCGTCCACCGACTTTATAGACTTAATAGACCATTTTGACTAAGCGACTAATCCCGAGAGCTGCACGCGGCTTTCCCCTCGGACCTTTTTTTCTTCTTTTTTTTATTTATACCAGTTCACTGAAGTGGAACATTCAGGTCAGTGTTTAGACTCTGGAAGAATGCAGTCCTTTCAGCTACAACCTAGTTTCAGTGCTTGACAAAGCCTCATCATCCCCCACCTAACCCCCCCCCCCCCCCCCAATCACCACCACCTCCTCCACCCCCTTCCTTTATTCTGTTTGCTTTTCATCCATTTTTAGTGTGTTCATGAGAGAGAGAGAGCATGAAGTGATCTGCAACATATGCGCCTTAATGTGACGGCCCGCGGAGCCTCTTCTGTATCCACGATCCATTTTGTTGCCGCATCATGGACTTAAAATAGACAGATTATGAAAGCGCAGCCGCACTTTCACTGGAGGCCAAGAACACATAGGCTTCACTGCATGTCTAGCATGTTGTGGTGTTTATTTATTTTTTCCCTTACTTTGACCTGATTTTTAAGCGATCCAGTGCATCTCTAGACCATCTTCATTCAGCGTACCTTCCCCATATCGTTCTGTGTATGGAGCAGGGGATAGTCACAGGTACATGAATATCTGCTAGGCTTGGCATTATTTCAGCACTGTCATGGTTACAGGTGTGCATCATGATCTGGAGCGCAGATGTTTTGAGACCAAAGAGATCAATAATATTCAATATTCAAATTCATCAAAACTCTCAATCACTTCAACACCTAAGGACACGCTGCTACAGCAAGACTGCAGGCTGAAATATGAAGGAACACTTCTTCATTACATAGAAATGTACTTTTTTTTTTTTTTTTTTTTTCCCCCCCCCTCTTTTCTTCATATGCCTTCTTAAGGTCTTATTCTTCACAATCCCAAGCTAGGAAAGGTTCATTCTATCTTTTCCTTCATACTTTTAAATCGCAGAGACGTGCATCCCGTATGGACGGGCTCTATTTGATCATGCTTAACTGTGTGAAAACATCAGCTAAGTAAGTGTGAGGAGTCTAGTGGCTGCCCAATTAAGACAAGCCAGCTTGCAGGAGAATCAATATGTAAGTAAAGGCTCATGATTTGGCCTGTGGAGGCGCTTGTCGAGGCAATCGGTTATTGGATCTACTACTCATGTTTTCTTGCTTGTGCTGGTTTCTTCTCTCAGTGATCGGTGGTGGATGAGTCTCAGAATTACTCTAGACAACAAAAAAATAAAACTTAAAGCCTGGAACAGATTGCGACCTCGCTCGTGTTACATGTTTTGGTGGCGTTGGTGAGGAGGAGGTTGTTTCATTGGTATTCCTCATCCTCCTTCCACAATGGTTCACTCCAGTAAAGCAAGCTTCTCTGAGCAATGTCACTGAAATGCACTATACTGGCAAAAGTTTTGGGAAGTCTGCCTTTTACATGCACATGAACTGCAATGATATTCTTAATCCATAGAGTTTAATATGGAGTTGACCCGCCCAGACTCATCCATCAGATTGCCAGACAGAGAAGTGTGATTGGTCACTCCAGAGAACACATCTCCTCTGCTGTAGAGTCCAGTGGCAGCGTGCTTTACACCACTGCAGCCGACGCTTTGCATTGCACTTGGTGATGTAAGGCTCGGCCGCAGCGGCTCGGCCATGAATACCCATTCCATGAAGCTCTTTACGCACTGTTCTTTAGCTAATCTGAAGGGCACACCAAGTTTGGAGGTCTGTAGCTATTGACTCTGCAGAAAGTTGGTGACTTCTGTGCACTGTGCTCCTCAGCATGCGCTGATCAGTCTGATTTTACGTAGCCTAACACTCCGTGGCCGAGTTTCTGTTCTCAATTGCTTCCACTTTCTTATAATACCACTAGCGGTTGACCGTGGAATATTTAGTAGTGAGGAAATTTCACAAATGGACTTATTGCACAGGTGGCAGCCTGTCACGGTACCACGCTTGAATTCACTGAGCTCCTGAGAGCGACCCATTCTTTCACAGATGTGTGGAGAATGTTGTAGGTGCTTGATTTTGTACACCTGAATACCATGATTTGGAGTGGTGTCCCAATACTTTTGGTAATATAGTGTGCCTTCAGCTTTACCGAATCAGTACACCTCTCTTTGAGCCCATCTGCCATGACCAGCGCTTTTCCTGCTGTCTCTCATCATTCCGTCCCTTAAGAAGCTCATTAGAGGACGGTACACCTCTCATAATCAACTCAGCCGGCTAGAGCACTGACTGGCAGCCGTATACTTCACCACGCTACAGGGAATTGGAGAGAAATTCGGAAAGTAAACATCTTTCCCTCAAAGGACTGGCTGCAGAGTACAAGATGCTTAAACACAGCCAAAATATAAACATGTAGGTTGGTGGCAAAATCTGACAAGATGACCAAGCATGTCCTGTGGACGCTGAACATTTAGGCAAACAAATTAAATTTTAACATGTATATTTCTATTGTTACTATATCTGATCAAGTTTCTTTTCTCTAATGCCAAAATTCCATTTCTCATACTCACTACATTCACCCATGCCACATGATGGCTAGTGAGTTGCTGATGTAACAGCAAGACATTCGGTCAGTGTTACAGATTTAAAGAAATCTCTTCCCACATTCCCAGAGAGTTCAGGGTGTAACGAAGTGTGCCGTCTGACCTGGGGACCAAAATCAATCGGGAGAAAAGAAACGGAGCTCTAAAGTCAGATAAAGTGTTCGATTTCTGTGGCGCACATCTCATAGGCTCTTCCTTAAAGACTGTGGTCATGTGACCAGCTCATTACACATCGTGCCGTTTTCTATACTGTGTTCAGTGTTTTCGGTCACTGAGTTAGCATTAAGGCTTGAGAATAAAAGATTCTGTTGTCAGAAGTGTCGTGCATAGTATTTTCGAGCCGCTAGTGTTAAGGTAATTGGAAATGAAGTCTAATCTGATGTCTAACCTAATGTAACTAATGCAGACTGTTTATTCCAACGCTTGACGTGATGTTTGGTGCATGTTAGCGGCTACTCAACGTAATGCACTGTATTGCCAAAAGTTTTGGGACACCACTACACGTGATTGAATTCAGGGGTTGGGCTCGGCCCCTTAGTTCCAGTGAAAGGAACTCTTAATGCTTCAGCATACCAAGACATTTTGGACAATTTCATGCTCCCAACTTTGTGGGAACAGTTTGGGGATGAACCCTTCCTGTTCCAACATGACTGCACACCAGTGCACAAAGCAAGGTCCATAAAGACATGGATGAGTGAGTTTGGTGTGGAGGAACTTGACTGGCCTGCACAGAGTCCTGACCTCAACCCCATAGAACACCTTTGGGGTTAATTAGAGCGGAGACTGCGAGCCAGGCCTTCTCGTCTAACATCAGTGCCTGACCTCACAAATGCTCTTCTAGAGGAACAGTCAAAAATTCCCATAAACACACACCTAAACCTTGTGGAAAGCCTTCCCAGAAGAGTTGAAGCTGTTATAGCTGCAAAGGGCAGGACAACTCAATATTACATTCATGTGCATGTAAAGGCAGACGTCCCAAAACTTTTGGCAGTATAGTGTATATTCAGAGGTCTGCTCGGGCAGCCTTTACAATTTAATCTCCAGTCATGATCGGTTTATCAGATTGTAGTGTGTTAGTCCCAGCATGCGGATTAACTTCACTGTCTCGTTGCTTGCCAATATGACCACGGCTATAAAAGAGGGGTCTGATGCCTGCTAGCGCTAATGCTTTCTTTTTTTTCTGTCTTCTCTTACAGGCTGGTCGCAAGGAGAGGAGCGACGCTCTGAACACTGCCATCGACCGGATGACCAAGAAGACCCGAGACCTGCGCAGACAGGTGCATTTAACACACAATTCTGATGTGTTGAGTCATTTTATTAGCAGAGAACCTCAAGGCTGTGTTAAGTAATGAGAGGTGGTAGCCATGACAACAGAACCTTGATTTATGTTCCTCTAATAGCACTACCCTGATGTGATGGTTAGAATTTGAGCGTTCATGTTCGGACGTCTTTTTTTTTGCCCGTTTTTAGCTGAGGAAGGCCGTGATGGACCACGTGTCCGATTCCTTTCTGGAGACCAACGTTCCCCTTCTGGTCCTCATCGAAGCCGCCAAAAACGGAAACGAGAAGGAGGTGAAGGACTACGCCCAGGTTTTCCGTGAGCACGCCAACAAGCTGATTGAGGTAAGAACCATCAATCTCCTTCACACACAACTCTCACACTCAGCCCTGGAGATGCACTTTAAAGCAGCGATCTGGGCCGTGATTTAAACAGTCAGACCCAAAAGCATCTTCCTGCTCCACAGAGGAACTGAAACGCGGAAACGCTTCGTCTCAGACACCTGTTCATCCTCTATTTATGGAGCAGCACATTCTTTTCTTTTTAAACGGTGGGAAAAAAGGCTTTAAGAATCCGTCTCTTGGAAGCGTGCCGTTTCAGAGAGAATCGTTGCTTTAAAGTGCAGAACAGAAATGAGCCCGGATTAAAAAATGACTCCTAATTGCAGTCTGCTGTAATTATGACCTTAATTAAACGACTAACGGGAAACATTTTGAGATTCAAAAGCCAGGAAATTTTATTGCTGGGTTTAGAAGTCATCCTACTTTTTGTCTTATTAATCAACTCGTGCATCGACTCTAAAGATAACGGCGAGGTGATCTGAGCGCCTCCATGCCATCAGGATCAGGTTCCCGCCCATGTTTGTGAAGCATAGTAGAGTCTAAAATCTTTCATCTTGTTTGTACAAGGAATAAATGTAGAATTAAAGACTGAACTAAAGACGTCTGCAGCGTTTAACATAGAGTTTGAGTCATATCGCTAACTAGCATTAACCAGTGACTAGTTAGTGGCTGCTTGTTATCTTTGTTTAGGTTTAAGTTTGATTGTGCAGTTTTCTTTTACATTATAATTATTCATGTTAGCATTAATGCATGTTAGCTTAGGTGTGTGTTTTAGCTTGGATGTGGGTCTGCAGTGCTGCATCTGGTCACTGCTGTGAGGTTTTGGTTTGTCCTGCATGTGTCTATCCATCTCATACCCATAGGTGCGTGCGTCTTTAATCAGATGAAGTTGCAGCAGGTTTCTGTCACCTGACCGTGACTCTGAACCCGAGGCCATTCAAATGAAAACATTCCTCCAGCACAGATAATGACCCACAATTAACACCGAGATGGAATCAAATCCATGGAAACGACACGGCGACCATTCTGTCCGTAATAAGCCGCGCTAATTTCCCATCATACCCACTCCATCCGCATGTGCACCGTGACCTCCGTGTCCGAGTCGGAGCGTATCGAGTATCTAATCTACGCAGCGTGTATGCACGCCATCGCCGTAGCGATTCTGCAGTCCTGCAGTGTAGCAGCTGCACAAATCAGCACATTTGTATGGACAGTCACGACCACCAATCCAATTTTTAAGCCCCAGCCGGAGGATCAAAATCTCCCCTGTAGCCAAGGTTAAGTGCTGTGTCCAGGGAATTGTTCATTGTCTCAACACTAGGACGTCCAGTTTTTTATGTGACCGCAGTTGAGAAATCAGAGACGGTATGAACGAGACGTACGAGCTCTTCCATCTGTCTGATGGCTTCTTCAGTCTGGAGCAGTACGACGACGCAACACTGCACATATTTCACAGTACAGTAGATCCATGAGTGCATCAGTTTTATAAAATGTACAATATTTCTTCTTACGATTGTGGTCATTAGATTTTGTGTGTTGAATGAGATGGTTCATCGTTACGTCTGTTGTGGACGTTTCTAATTGATTCATTTGTTTATATTTCAACGTCTAAATCTCGATTAGATTAGATCACTTTCTTCCCATGCATGGAAGCCTCAATCAGACGTACGACTCAGATGTCATGCGTTCTCAATACGCTGAAGTTCTCCATCACACTGAGGCCCGAGTGGGCGGAGCCTGCGAGACTGCGAGTAGCCTGTCATGTGTGTTAGCATCTCGTTCTCCACAGGAGGCTGAGACACCGGTGACTCAGCTTTTCGAGAAACGAATAGAAAAAGTGATGGAAAAACATAGGGGGGCATCAAGTAGAGGGGACACACAACGTGTGATGTGTTGACTGCAGCTGGGTCGCTTACAGCAGCCGAGTCCAGAAACAGGATTAAAACACCACTGTGTGTGTGTGTGTGTGTGTGTGTGTAAATGTATGCATATATGCATGTTTTCACACCCACACCTATAGATTCCCAAGTGTGTGTTCTTTGTTTTTTGCTTACTCTATACTCACTCTTTATTTATTTATTTATTCATTTATTTATTTATTTATTTATTAGTCCTGATAAAGACTGATAGTCAAGTGACTTGGAGAACATATTTATATACATACACCAACCACGCATAACATTATGACCACCTGCCTAATATAGCTAATACTGCCAAAACAGCCCTGATCCATCCTGCACTGTGTATTCTGACACCTTTCTATCAGAACCAGCATTAACTTCAGCTATTTTAGTCTGTTGGATCGGACCACACAGGCCATCCTTCGCTCCCCACATGCCTCAATGAGCCATGACCCACCCATTGCCCTGTCTCCGGTTCACCACTGTTCCTTCCTTGGACCACTTTTGATAGATACTGACCACTGCAGACCGGGAACACCCCACAAGAGCTGCAGTTTTGGAGATGTTCTGATCCAGTGGTCTAGCCATCACAATTTGGCCCTTCATCAAACTCGCTCAAATCCTTACTCTTTGTCCATTTTTCCTGCTTCTAACACATCAACTTTGAGGACAAAATGTTCACTTGCTGCCTAATATATCCCACCCACTAACAGGTGCCATGATGAGATCAGTGTTATTAACTTCACCTCTCACTGCTCACAATGTTATGGCTGATCACTGTAGACTTTTTTTTTTTTTTTTTTTTTTCTTTTTTTAAACTTAAAGTTGGAGTGTTAAACCTGAGGGAAGTGGAAATGTATTAAAATTTTCACGGTCAGGCTTTTCTATGTTTTTTTTTTTCCCGTCATTCTTCCTTTTGTAGTATTGGAGCAGTTTCCTGCCGCATGGATGAAAAATAAAGCTGGTGTGCACAGCATGCCCTGAGCCCTGCACCGAGGAGACATATTGTTTCTCTAAGCGTCTGGTTCTGTAGCACATCAGGGGAACGCGGCGGCGCCGCTCGTGTGGCCGCTTCATTGGTTTTGTTTCCTTTTTTCACACTCGTATTTGTGAAATTATGCTTTTAATTTGATCAGCACTCCTAAACACAAGCACAGCGCTGATTTATTAAGTATGAACCGCAGGCTTTCTGCTGAACCCGAGTCTGGATCTGCTCACGTTCGGGTTTTTCTGCAGTACGACAAAAAAAAGAAATCCACGGCTATAACCAGGCCTTTTGTTTTCTCGCACAAAAGAGACAAAAGATTCTGCAAGGACAGTTGAAAGTGACTCCTTTTGCTTAGATAGATAGCTAGGAACGGCGCATAAATGCTCTTTGTACCAGATGCGGCAGTCAGAGGAGGCTCTTTTAAGGAAAAAAAACACACAATTGAATAGTGTGCTGGTGTTGATTTGCTCTTATTGTGCCTCTGAATGATGCCTTCGAGCACCTTCCCTGCAGAAAACGCCTTCTAGAGCCGGGCTCTTTTTTTTTATTTAAAAAAAAAAAAAACAGTGCACCAGAGAGTTTCATACATCACCACCGTGCTTAAAAAAAATTCTCTCCCCTTCGTGTGTGCACGGGTACAGAACAACCTGCTGTCCATTCCTATAAACACGCACACACTATATATATATATATATATATAAAAAACTACAGAGCTTCTTTATACTTCCGATGAGCATGAATCACAACTTAATTAGCCAGCAGAATCTCCAGCGTGGGACTCGGTTGCCTGGAAACGAACTAAATTGTCCAGCCTAAAGAATTTAATGACGTTAACCTAATGTTTGACGAGTTACTTGGGGAAATATAGCCACTGTAGCGGCTAGCCATAGTCCTCATACTCTGAGATTTGAAGCTCACCTTTAGGTGTTGTTGTTGTTGTTAGTGTTATTATTATTGAGTTTGCTCTTATATTGGTTTTTGTTGCTGCTGAAGTCGTATTCGTGTTTCCCCCGGAGTCGTCAAGACAGTTTTTCGGTTATGAGACATGATCTCTCCTCACATGGCAACTCGTAAAAAAAAAATGTAAAGAAAAACTGGATTTGTTCATGTTTAAAGGCATACAAGGTCATGTGACTTTTCAGCACTGAGAAATCCAGTGTCCAGAGAGTTGTGTGTGTAGCTTGTGATATTAATACATACGTAAACAAAACTGTAGAGTGTTAGGTTTCGAAAGCTACACTATTACAAAATAAGACTCCCAACTCGCACACTTCCAGACATCTCGGCTCTGATTTCTTCATGGTTTAAACTAGTTCTTGGTGACACGAGTGCTGAGATTAATGGCTGTGGTGCAGCAGGAGTCCAGGCTTTTTTACCATAAGAATAATTACTGCTGGACTGTGTGACAGACCAGGCCTTCTCTCTCATCACATATTGTACAGATTGTTCTCATCTGTGGAGAATATGGACGTTTATTATGTTAATGATGTATGTAAGCCTCGTGCGTGTCTTTATTTTTGCTTGCATGTACATATAAAAGCCATGCATTTAGTTGATTACTGTGGGGTTTTTGTTTTATTGTTTTTTTTCCCCCTTCCGCTAATCACACTAGCGCATGCAGCGTATCCACGTCGGTGTTCTCCCGAGCGCGCGGTGAACATGGAGTGCTCGTTGATGTGAGTGCAGGGAGATGTAAGGTAGCTGCTGAGGAAGGAGACTGAGAGAGGAAATAAACCCGCCACTTCCATTAACAACCCAAGTGCCCTTTAGGGGTCTGAGTTGATGCCGAGGTTCAGAGCGAGTATGAGCTTTTGGCGCTCACATTGATGTCGATCACGCAGTGTGAATTTATCAAAGATACGGTCTGAGAGTCGCAGATGCCCGTGAAATATTTGGCATGCTGAATATCTGGACCTGTCGGCGAGTCAAAATCCTGCAGTGTGAAAGGAGTTCTGACTGCAAAACACATCGGCGATGACCTCCAGCCAATGAGGGAGCGAGAGACGTCTGATTGTGAGGCAAGGCCCTCACTTGCTCAGTTGTATACAATGAGAGAAAAACGTCAGTCGCTCTGGATAAGGGCGTCTGCCAAATGCTGTAAAGATGCTGTATTACTGAAAGTCACATGGTGTCACCGGATCGTGTCGTATCACGGGATTTTGGTCATCACTTCCTGTCTGTAATTTGCGGTTTGAAGGAAGAAGACTCAAAATTATAGCCTGCTTCATTTAACCTTTCATTTGACTCCAAACGAATCAGATGGCTGGATGTTTTTTTTTTTTTTTTTTTTTTGCTTGTCGAGTCACACAGGTTTCTGTTAACCAGAGTGGAAGGAGTCATGTACGTTTCAGGCGTGATCTGCGTTTAACCTTCTTTCATTATGTCTTTATCACAGCCGTGCTTTATTCTCAGATCTGGTGCTGCTGATTGATTTTCTATTACAGCAGCTGATTGGAATAACGTTATCATTTCTACCGCATCAGCCTACACTTGGGGTTTGTGTGATGGATGAGCGACATTATGTTTTTTTTTTTAAAAGTTATATTTACCACTGCCATCAATCACAGGGTTAGTTAACCGGCTGCTTCTCGATGGATCCGATCCTCCAAGTAATCTGTGATTAGACACAGTCACTGAGTTCAAGGGGAGGAGGAGGGGGGAAAAGTGCAGATGGAGGAAGGTGATAAAAGATAAAGCTTTGGCCTCTTCTGGTTAATGGAAGTGTGTGTGTGTGGTGTTGGAGCATGTCATGGCATGGACACGTGTGCTCGCTTTTATCATCCGTGTCTGATGGGGGCATGAGGTTACAGTGTACACACACACACACTGAGCTAACTGTACACTCGCTCCACTTCTCTCTGGAGTTTTCATCATTGTGCACCTTTCAGCAAAGAACAGCAGCTCCAAGTAAATTCTGCTGATCCCACGTGTTTCCCCGAGTCGTGCGAGCAGCTTCGTTTTTACACGTTTATATTACCCAGCTCAGCACTCGCAATTTATATTCCTCTTATAATACATATATACATGAAAAACACCGGGTATGGCCAGGTCCACGCTTCACAAAGCTCGTTATCCGACACGTGTCAAGGTTTCTCCGTGAGGTCGCTTTACATCCGCTTGTGCCGAAGTTGGTTTTAATTTAATCCCTGATGCGCTAACGAAGCGTCCAGCCGGAGCGGTTCAGTCACACCACAACGGCCCGTAATCGCACAACACCTTAATCCTACAGAAAATTCCCACACATCATCTCCCAAACTCATTCGAGTGTATATTTTTATTTATTTATTTATTTATTTATTTATTTATTTTTAAGAGATTTTGGGCGATTAGCTAAATAGCTTCTCTGGGTTTTATTTTCTGTTTCTGAATAAGTCATGTTTAATCATGTTAAATACAGTCACATTTTTACATTAGCTGTTAGCGTTTCTAGGCTGGGTTTGCTGCTGTTTTTCTAGATTTCTAAATTTGCTGTCACATTTTTACATTTCCTGATTTGCCGTGACGTATTTTAAACATGTCGTATTATTTCCCGTCTGGAATTGCGGTCACATTTTTACATTAGCTGGCGGTCCAAATTTCTGGTTTTGCTGTCATGTTTCCTGGATTTCTAAATTTGCCATCACATTTTGACATGTGTTGCGTTTCTGGTCTGAATTTGCTCACATTTTCAGGTTTCTAGATTTTCTGTCAGGTTTTTTCAATTAGCTGTTGTGTCTCTGTGATGGATTTGCGGTCATTTCTGAATCTTTAGATTTGCCGTCACATTTAAAAAAAAAAAAATAAATAAAAAAAAATTCACATTTCTGGATTCGCTGTTGCATTCTCTTTTCTGATTTCCTCTTACGTTCATGTTTTGTGCTTAGTCTCACAGGTGAGTGAAGTTGTCCACATTTCTGTTAGTCAGTGAGCAGGAAGGCTGGCAGGACTCTGCCCAGCTGGAGCCCTCACACACACACACACACAACAGCCAGACATTTAGTTATTCCTGTTTTTTTACGTCTCGCCTCATGATGGAACTCGGCGTCCTCAATTGTTATGTTCAGTTGATGGCTTTTATACTTCCACAGCCTGCTAAAAGAAATTGTTATTGACTGACACGTGTTATACTTTTATCCCGGCTCTGCTGGCATTTTCCAGCTAGCTCAATAGCCATTTTTAAGTATTGAACCGTGTTGTGTTCTAAAGCTTTCTTTCCTCAAGTGCTATGCAGTCATTCATAGACATTTCCTCAGGTGAGTCATGCTGAGCGATTGATCATTTCCCAGGATTCTTTTGGCTTCTCATGTTTATTTATCAGACGTTTGACCCATTTCTCCGTGAGCACAGTCATTCCAGTCATTCATTGGGAAAAGAGTGCTTTTCTTTTCTGGCAACGTTATTTAAAGCTGGAGGGATTTCACGAGCGGGAGCCACTCAAGACCACCATGTCTGTTTGGAGTAAAGAGCTGCTTTGAGATATTTAAGATGAACCCATTTGTCATTCGCAAACCATCTATTTACTGAAGTAAATTTGAGCAGCTTGCTCTTAACTCTGGCGCAAACAAGACTTTTTGTTTTTTTTTTAAATTGGGGGAAACAAGCACATGTTGGCTGTGAATTAGCTTCAACGTGAGAGAATTTACTCTCCAGCAGTGAGCGCTTGCCAGCAGGAACAGCTCATGCTTGCCTCAGCGTTCCTTCTGCTGGCTTTTTGGACAGTGACCGAAGCAGCTGTGTGGCACAGCGCTGATTTAATCACCGCAAGTCTGTCTTCCTGAAACCGTCATCCGTTCAGCTGGGCGAATTATAGGAAACACGCTGCTGTCTGAAGGAAGGAAAAAATAACCCAGACCAAAACCAGGAAGCAGTTTCGCGCGTCTCAGGGTCGTGTACGGTCTCGATTGGTTTTGTGTAACGACTGTGTGTTTGTGTCATAGGTCGCCAACTTGGCCTGCTCCATCTCCAACAACGAGGAGGGCGTGAAGCTGGTGCGCATGGCCGCCATGCAGCTGGAGACCCTGTGTCCTCAGGTATTCATCCCGCTTCCTCTCCTTTTCATCTCCGCTTTATTTGTTTCCTTATTATCATTCTGCTTTGACTGACATGCAGGCATCGTAAGAGTTATCGTTTTTTGTATGCAGAGTAAATGAGTGTGTACTAATGAAGCTATGTTTGTTTTGCTTCACTGACACTGTAATTGCATTTAATTGGTGATTATAGGTGATTAATGCAGCGCTGGCCCTGGCTGCCAAACCCAACAGCAAGGTGGCCCAAGATAACATGGATCTGTTCAAGGAGCAGTGGGAGAAGCAGGTGCGCGTGCTCACAGATGCCGTCGACGACATCACCTCCATCGACGACTTCCTGTCTGTATCCGGTAAGCACAAACCTCCTAAAGCGTGCTTCCTGAAACCTCTAGTCCAGGTCGAGGACGTCGTTTACTGACTTTTCTAAATTTATTGGCTGATAATCTGCAGAGACCTTGGTGGTCCTTATACAAAGAAAAACTATGAATTTGCGGTTACTATAGCAACCGTGACAAATTAGAGCGAGCTCATTAGTACAATTAGGAAATGTCAGATCTTACAAAAACCGACAGCATCCGGCCAATCAGAATGAAGAATTCAGTGAAGAGCACACTGAGTGCCACTGGGGGTGTGTGTGTGTGTGTGTGAGGATGAGGTTTATGCATAATGTATTGTTGGACTCGAGGATAGCTGCAGATGTGGGGTAATGGATCAGTTTCTCCCCAGGGTAGTGTCTCAGAACCTGCTCCCTACAGTACAAGGTGTTTGAACCGCTGACCTCACCTGACCTCGCTCTCTTCTTTCTCCCTCCTGTTAGCAGGAATGGCTTCGGTGACACAGGAGCACAATAGAGACGTTTAGCTCTCGATCGCCGACCCCGGAGAAAGTGCTTTTAAGAGCAATTAAGTAGATGGAGTTGGCTTGTAATTTTTCTTCACTGGGCTCTGAATAATGATTCCGCTTGTGTTTAGTCAGCTCCTTAAAGCTCTTCTGAATGCATTTACCCCATACCGAGTGCTCGATTAGCCTCTTTCGGAGCAGACAAAAGCAGGCGAGGCTCAGCGCACTGTTAGTATCGATGGCCTTTTGGGTTTGTGAAGATACTGAACAAGCTGAAATATTTAGCACTATTGATGAGCAGTGCTGAATAGAATTGGCATTTTCAGTTGAACTCCTTACATCACAGGTGGAATTTTGTGATGCTCAGTTTTGTAAAATAACCGAGGGGAAAAAAGTGAAGGCAGATGAGGAAATTAAAGGGCAGAAGCTTGCGTAGGAAATATTTACTTAAAACACAACAAATGTATTTAGTTTTTATAAATATTATTTATATAGTTTTTGATAAATATATGTAATTTGTTTTATTTTATGTATTCATTTGTTTGCTGTTATCAAAATTGTTTATTTTTATAATTAAAATTTATTTCTATAAATGTTTTTATTTTGAACATGTCCAGTAAGAAGTCTATAACTTTAACTAACTGTTCTGTTTTTTTTGTTTTTTTGCTTCCTTATTTACATACTACCAAAAAAAAAAAACAAAAATAGTACAACCATTTGTATTTTATTACAAAATAATTTATTTTTCTTTTTTTTTTACATTATGGCCTCGCTTTCTTACATACTTGCTACCATATTTACTTGTGTACATGTGTGTTTGTTGATGCCGTTCTGTTCGGTGCACTGACAGATTTGTCTCCTCTCGTGTTTCAGAGAACCACATCCTGGAGGACGTGAATAAGTGCGTGATCGCCCTGCAGGAGAGGGACGTGGACGGGCTGGACCGCACGGCCGGCGCCATCCGTGGGCGAGCCGCCCGCGTCGTCCACGTAGTCACCTCCGAGATGGACAACTACGAGCCTGGTGTTTACACCGAGAAAGTTCTGGAAGCTACTAAACTCCTGACTGATACAGGTAGAGTTACAGCAAATGTCGAGTCGCAGTGCTGCAGCGCCGCCGCCGCTTCAGAGCTACACGCTGTACACAGAAAGGGGGTACAATTCCAGCTCCTGTTCATAAATATTTATTTACAGCAGCACATTTCAGCCTGTAATCGAAAGCAAACATCAGGAAACCGTGACATTGTGTTTACTTCAGCACAATAACGAGCTGGGAACGGAGAAAGAAGCTCTTCAGGAATTTGTTATACGCCTTAGACCACAGTCTTAAACCAATCATCTGCCAGCCGTTACAGCTGCATTAATAAGGACCATCACTTTTTATGCATTTATTGTTAGGTGTAATGCTGCAGAACATCTTTAAATACAAGTTCCTGTGTCGCAGAAGCAGTCCCTCATCCTTTTTTTTTCTCCCCAGTGACAGGAGTGATCTCCTTACCAAAAACCATCATGTTGAACATCTTTCATTGCTATAGAAACGACAGTATAATACAAACCTGCCGTCTGTCTCATCTGACCAATCAGAATTGAGGATTTGAGTGTTGTGACGTAATAAGATGCACAATCCGAGTGAAAAATGCTTTAACCTTTTTAAAAAATAAATAACTCTGTGGTGTAAAGTTAGACCTCAGCTACACCAAGGTTGCAATTATCTCTTATTATTATTGATATATCTGCAAGAAAACCTAACACAGTCTAGAAATGTTTTTCTAGCCTCTTTGAGTCAGGAGCGAGTACACTCTGGATTTAGGCTCATGTGGTGTATGTTAAGGCTGCTGCAGTTTGAGTTTTCAGTGCATACAATATCTTTAACCTGTTGTATAAAGAAGCGAAATATATTCCACACAGCAGCAGTGTTTTAATCCTAAAGTGCAGAAGGATAAATGCTGCGTCTGTTTTAAACGAGAACATGGCATTCAAGCGCACGTCTGCCCCCGGATCTGTCGTTCTGATCTAACTGTAATCAATTTATACTGACACACATTTTATACATTTAGGAGAGATTATGTGGTAATGTGCTGGCTGACTGGCTGTTACTGAGGAAAGGCATGTCCTAGAATGACCAGGTCCAGGTGAAGCCATTTTCCTCGTCCAGTCCATGTTGTTTAAAGCAGATGCAGTTGATCAGGATTTACTGTTTGTTCAGTCTTATTTAAAGAGGCATCGTGTTTGTCCTTTTGATGTTTAGCGGCAAAATGGTCAGAGAGAGCTGGCTGGTTTGGCCTCTGAGCTCCAGGAACTGGCTGACAGCCATAATGTATAATCCCACTGGAAAAAAAAGCTTTCTGACTCGTGTCTTTTCCTGCAACCTGAACCTCAGTAAGAACACGGAGAAGATCAGGAGGGGCTAAAGAAGGAAACTGACCTCTGTTTCATATTACGTCAATTAAGAACTCCGCTCCCTAGTCAGTACTGCGTGTGCTTGAGAGAGAGTCTTAGGTGTGTGCTAGTGTTTAGAAGAGTTTGGGTGGGTTACTATTAAATCATTCAAGTGATCTCGATTTAAACCCCACTCCTGGTAACTAAAAGGTCACACAAAATCAGATGATTATTTCCTTCAGCACATCTGTCTGATCTTCATTCAACACAAGCCTCAAGTCTCACTATTTTTACCTGCAGCTTTAGTCACTGAGTGTGACGACGGTAAACTGTGACTCTGTTCATCTGCTCTTCCTAATTGTAACTGATTAAAAGTTCACTGAGTGCTCGCTAAGCACAGCGTCGCGTTAGCGCCGCCTCACTGCAGCCAGTTCACACAGCGCGTATAAAACTCATTCATTTACACAAACCTACACCTGCTTTTTTTCCCGCCACCTTCTTCTCTAATGCTTTGTTAATCAGCCCCTAATCATTCACGTCAAACCAAGTCATTTAAATCAAACTCATCACAAGCTCTTGCTGTAGACGAAAACTAATCAGTGACTCTTGTGTGATGAAGCGGAGAGTAAAGAAGGGACTGTGACACTGGAGACTCCTTCCTTTATTAAATGTTAAGCTGTGCACTGGTGTAAATAGTTTTTTTTTTTTTAAAGTGTTTTCAGCATCATGCTAAAGCTTCTCTTCTCGTTTTGTGTGCAGTGATGCCACGTTTCACCGAGCAGGTGGAAGCAGCAGTTGAGGCTCTGAGTGCCAATTCTCAGCCAGTGGACGAGAACGAGTTCATCGATGCGTCCCGCCTGGTGTATGACGGCGTGAGGGACATCAGGAAGGCTGTGCTCATGATCCGGGTAAACACACACACACACACTCTTCATCCAGCTTCCTCCAGATTACATCTGTTTCTCTACTAGATTTAAACAAGCGAAGAAATACAGCTACACAGCTTTTATTCAGGTCTTTGACATTAAAAGGCAAATTGATGTGACATTTATTAGTTTATTTTTTAAACCTTAAGTGCCCATTGAGGAGCTAATGCACTTTGAGGTGACTTCTTAATTAACGCCAACTTTAAATTCTGTACATGTTCAAAAGATTGACGAGCAGCGGTCTTGCTCTGAGTGTAAAAGGGATATTTCATTGGAAACATTGACGTCTTAACCATGAAGCATCCTCCAAAGCTCCAATTCATAGAAAATAAATTACTGCTCGTCATTTTCATTTATAATTGTTAAATTAGTAACTTATACACCCAGTGCATATATCTGCCAACAAATATCTCCAGTACTCAAGGTTCTCCTCTACAAATATCTCCAGTATTTAAGGTTCTCCCCCAACAGATATGCAAGATTTGTCCCTCAAAAAAATCTTGCCAACAAATGTGTCCAGTATAGAAGGTTCTCTCCACAACAAGCATGTCCAGTATAGAAGGTGCTCTCTACAACAAGCATGTCCAGTATAGAAGGTTCTCTCCACAACAAGCATGTCCAGTATAGAAGGTTCTCTCCACAACAAGCATGTCCAGTATAGAAGGTTCTCTCCACAACAAGCATGTCCAGTATAGAAGGTGCTCTCCACAACAAGCATGTCCAGTATAGAAGGTTCTCTCCACAACAAGCATGTCCAGTATAGAAGGTTCTCTCCACAACAAGCATGTCCAGTATAGAAGGTTCTCTCCACAACAAGCATGTCCAGTATAGAAGGTTCTCTCCACAATAAGCATGTCTAGTATAGAAGGTTCTCTCTACAACAAGCATGTCCAGTATAGAAGGTTCTCTCCACAACAAGCATGTCCAGTATAGAAGGTTCTCTACACAACAAGCACGTCCAGTATAGAAGGTTCTCTACACAACAAGCACGTCCAGTATAGAAGGTTCTCCACAACAAGCATGTCCAGTATAGAAGGTTCTCCACAACAAGCATGTCCAGTATAGAAGGTTCTCTCCACAACAAGCATGTCCAGTATAGAAGGTTCTCTCCACAACAAGCATGTCCAGTATAGAAGGTTCTCTCCACAACAAGCATGTCCAGTATAGAAGGTTCTCTCCACAACAAGCATGTCCAGTATAGAAGGTTCTCTCCACAACAAGCATGTCCAGTATAGAAGGTTCTCTCCACAACAAGCATGTCCAGTATAGAAGGTTCTCTCCACAACAAGCATGTCCAGTATAGAAGGTTCTCTCCACAACAAGCATGTCCAGTATAGAAGGTTCTCTCCACAACAAGCATGCCCAGTATAGAAGATTCTCTCCACAACAAGCATGTCCAGTACTTGAGGAAGACATTGTTTAAAGTTGGATAGTAAATACAAAAGTGTGTAAATGTTTTTTTCCTCTCCCTCATTGGTTTGCACGGAGTTCCTTTTAGAAATACACATTAATAAAAAATTCATAATTCGTCATTTAAGCATTTAGATTTTTGTTCTAAAGTCTAAATACTATTAAATGCATTAAACACCACCCTGAATATATCTACCATTAGGAGTTCTATAAAGATCGAGAGATGAGCTGTTTGTCTTTTATCATCCCTTTCTTTTCTTCCTCTTTGCACATCTTGCACATGATCTGCTACGTCAGGCATAAAACATAGCATTGCCATTAACTGTGTCGTGTATGGGACATGCTGAAGTACGTCAGAGTGGAGCCGGTGCACGCAGCGCCAGTACCAAGTAATGATCAAGATTTCGGGCGAGCGTGACACCGTAATTGAACAGCTGTTCTCCGCATATATTACAGCTGTTAAAGTAGCTGCTTCACGTTAAACCTCAAACACACAACCATGTGCATGTTCTTCAACTTGGGCATGAGATCACGCTTATATAATGTTTCCTGACCATAACATGCTGCAGAGCATTGCTGCCTGATCTCTGGGGCTGAGTAATGTACATATAAAAGGATAAAAACTACACCATATAGGGGTTTTTGGGTTATGGTTTAATGGGAGAAGAACATAATCACCTGCTTTCCATTACACTATCCCAGTGTTGATTAATTTCCCATAATGGCGTGCTTCATCCCCCAGTTATTAATTATTAATGAAGCAAAATTTTTCAGTATATGTTTGCGTTAGAATTTTTAGGAAGGATATGACCTTTCTGACGTGATGAAGAATTACAGCTGTGAGACCGAAGAAGCCCGTTTTTTTTTTTTTTCTGTCAGTACGAGTTCTCCGTAAATTGTGACTGAAATGCCTCTAAAAGTTCATTAGAGTGTTCAGCTCAGAAAAGTTGTTCACGCCCATGTCTAATTGATGAGGAATTTCCATAGAGGAGCCATTCATATTTATCAAGTACGAGTCCTGGGAAATGATCAGGAAAGCTGGTGTGGAGCGAAGACGCAGGACGAGGAAAAGAGCACGCATTGCACTGTGATGACATTTTGGAGCCGTGTTTAAAATAACATCCATTAGGTGTGGGATTTGTGGGAGGAAGTCTTCAGCTTTGGGTGTGAAGAAAATATAACTTTGTTTGCTGAAGGTTCGACTAGGTAATGCCAGAGGGAACAACTTCTTACTCTGGGAAACTTGGACCTTCTCTTCAACATAGAGTTGAGTGAAGTATGACGTGATGATGGAGATGGCAGGAACGTGGCGTTACATCATCCTTGACCTCTCGCGTTTGTGGCAGGACAGGGTGTCTGTACTGGCTAAGAATGTTTTAAATCATGTATTACTTTATGATGAACTCTACTCACTGTGATGACTTTGGGTCAGTGTTGATGGTACGAGCAGAGCGTGATGCATCTTTAGAAAGTTCAGTTCATTTTTAAGTGATGCTCTGAAGGAACAGGTATAATCCTACTTCTAATCCGCGTCTAAGAATGTCGGCCTATCTCACCCTTACCTTCTGTAGCATGTAGTCGCACTTACACAGGTATATAAACAGCTCGGGGTTGTTTGACTTCCTGCCCCTCTAATGGATTGACCTTGTTACTGATGAAGAGATAAAACACACCTGACCATCTTTCCCATACGTTCCTTTATTCCCAACATGGACTGAGCCTCACATTCTCTCTCTGCCGCTTCCTTTCAGGATAAATTGCCCACCTGAACAGAGACGGTGCTCTCATTAATAACGTGCAGGAGCCCCGAGTTTCACAGCGCACAGAATTGGAGAGAGAGGGAACAATTATGCTGTATTTGCATTATAATAAGTAATTGATTTCAGGGATGGGGGTCTTAATAATTAGCACTTTGTTTTATTATCTAGAGAGTGAGCAGGGAAGCGTACTGTAGCTCTGTGTTGGAGTTCCTCTCTAACCCGCTGCCCCGTGGTTGTCCACACTGATTAAATAGTGAAGCTGAGGTCCCGAGGCAGCCTGCAGCCCCACCATGGTTCTGCTCAGTGTGGAGAACTGCTCAGAGGCTGCCATTTCCACTGGCTTTCACCGCCGCCATAACCGGCCCGCCTCAAAACGCTTTCATGAGTTGGCCTTTAAATGCGATATTGCATCAAATACCAGCCGCTTGTTTAGGGAGTGGTGTAGTTTGCTGATGAATCAAACAAAGACCTTGCCGGAAACCTGCAGAATTTTATTCGAATTTGGTTCATTTCTTCCATCTTTAAAGGAAGCTTCCATGTTGAAGCAGATTAATGTGCTTCTCTTTAAATATGTCATTAGTGTTGAAAGCTTAGCATTCCTGTATTCCTCTGATGACAGGGAGGGTGGTGTTGGTTACAGAGGTGCTTCACAAGAGAAAAAAATTAATCGGGCTTAATGGAGAACAATCAGCTTTCCATTTTTTTCACAACAGTCAAAGTCTCGTTAATGACGGCGCTAGTGACACTAATTCAAACAGACTCGAAGTCCCAGAATGCAGTGCACTAATAAAGTGTAGTTATTTATTAACGCACATAGTGAGATTAGCTCAGTTAGCGATCTGTGAGCTGGTTTTAAGCTTCCTAATCAGAACTGTTTGAGTAAAACATATGGATAAGGACAGAATTAAGGACTAAAGCACCAGGTTCTCAATTTCATTCCCAAAAAAAAGCAACCTTGGACGCCACCGAAGTCGATTCATTATGAAAATGAGTGCACAAATCAATCAGGGAGGAATTTTCCTGAAGTTTGCCCAGGATCTCCAGGTTTGTTTGTTTTTTCCCCTTCAAGCTGACCACCTCCATCACCAAGAGTTGATGCTCCTTCAGTGCACAAATGCATCCCTGATTAGAGGTCCATCAGCAGGACCAACGGCCCCATCAGAGGAGCAGCACCAGCGGCCACTTTTAACTTCCCTAGCTGAACAGACAAGAGTGTGTATGAGTATTTGTGCGTGTGTGTGTGTGAGCAGGAGAGATGTGCACTGAGATTAGAGTGTACCGTGTCTAAAGCGGACCCCCGGCATCCCCGCCCGTCTCTCTGTATCAGTCGCGCAGATTTCTCAGACCGGACTCCAGTCCAGCGCGGCTTCGCTGACATGATGCATTCACGCTGAACCGAGAAGAAATAATTCACTCGCTCACGGGATCATTTATAACCGGCACAAAGCAGTGCTGCTGTTCTCGCTCTTCTATCTGTTTAACAGATAACTTCCTGCTCCAGCTCGTCTCCACAGCAGGGCCGGTGTGTTCGATGACCTCCCTGCTCCTCTCAGTGTCCAGCTCACTGCACTCCTCCTGCACTGAGATGGAGATGGAGGAGACTTTTCTCATCCTGCACAGTCTGCTAATTATGAGCTGCTTATTGTCTTGAAAATACGTAGCTCTCTTTAAGCGCTTCAAATAAAAACAATCTCTCATTTTAAAGACAATGACTTTACTGAAACTGACCTGAGGTTTCTATGTTCAAATAATCTCATTCTGATTTCTTTACATTTCCACAACTAAGAAAGTAAAATAATAAGATAAGAAAATAAAATCAATAACTAACCCGGGAAAATAAAGTAAACAAATAGGAAACAAAATAAATGGAAGAAGCAAATAACTGAATCAAATAATGAGCCGTTAAAAAGAATCAACGTTTAACATGATTTTGTACAAGTAAAAAATACATAACCAGATAAATGAATAAATAAACATAGCAAATAAATATAGTTTAATCAACAAATAAATGGAATAAATAACCAGTTAACTGAAGGAAATAAACAAATAAGTAATCAGATGCTCAAAGAAGAGTTTAGAGAAGTGTAATTGATTTTGTAAATGCTTAAATACATCATGTTAAGCTTTATAGGGTTAAAATATAAATAAGTCTTCCCCTGTTCAGTGTATGTGTGTACACACTCAGGCATGCTCTCTCTCTCGCTCTCTCTCTCTCTCGCTCTCTGTCACTTGCTGCTCTCTCTCTCTCTCGCTCTCTCTCTCGCTCTCTCGCTCTCTCGCTCTCTCACTCTCTCACTCTCTCGCTCTCTCGCTCTCTCTCTCTCTCTCTCGCTCTCTCGCTCTCTCTCTCTCTCTCTCTTGCTCTCTCGCTCTCTCTGTCTGCTCTCTCTCTCGCTCTCTCTCTCTGTCTGTGTCATTACGAGTCCACCTCTTTGTCACCGAGGGATTTTTCCATCGTTTCATGGTGCACTCTGAATAAACTCTGGCTCTGCTCCTGATTGCATGCTAATAGGGCAGTGCAGTAATATACGTGCTCACTCTGCATTCAGGCCATGAGAGAGAGAGAGAGAGAGAGAGAGAGAGTGGGAGGGAGGAAGAGGAAAAGGCAGACTGGGTGAAGAAATAAGGTGGCAGCATCACTTCAGACTAACACTACAGGTCACTGATGCTTCCCATATGCCCTGTGTCAAACAAGCTGTGATTTCAGCTGGATTTACAGCTCCCACTTCACCCATCCCTGGCATCGGGCTCTGGAGGTTAGAGCAAAAGTTTCGTACTGCTCTGGACGTGCTGCCAAAAGAACAGAAGATATTCTGAAGAATGCTTGGACCTACTCTTTTATGCAACTATAAAAATGCATATTACTGATGATGATGGTCTTAAGTTTCATGAAGTTTTAGTAATAAGTGTTAATTATAAAATTTAAAAAATATTGTTTTAAATTTCATATTTAAAAAAATTTATTTATTTATTACTTTATTAATTAATTAATTTTTACTTTGTTTAAGCAGCTGTAATCACCTATTCACTCGGCTTGAGTAGCGGAAATGCTCATTATGGTTTTAATTAAAATCCTGATCCACTTCTCGGGTAGCACAGACACTTAAATCGTTGCTTTCTTTTTACTTTTTAACAATATTTGAATAAGTTTGTTCTCTGTTTCATTCCACTGTGTCAACATAAACGACTCTAACACACAGTCTCTTATTTTGTCGTCTTTTTCAGACCCCTGAGGAGCTGGACGACTCCGACTTCGAGACCGAGGACTTCGACTCTCGCAGCAGGACCAGTGTGCAGACTGAGGACGATCAGCTCATCGCTGGACAGAGCGCTCGGGTAAGATTCAGACACACACACACACCAACAACCAAATCGCACCATTTTAGCTCTGCATTGTCTTTTAGCTAGCTGCTTACCTGAAACGGTTGACTTGAGTGACAGACGTGTGAATGAGATCTCGGTCATGACTTCACAATCTCTAATTTAAAGTGCACATTAAATATCTGTTGATTTTATTAGGTGTGTTCCCACATTTCCTTTTGAACCAGGAAGTTAGAGTTGTTGAAGTGCTGCTTCACTGATTCATGACATTCTTCAGTAGTGGGGGGGAAAGGGAATCGTGTGCCAAAACAAACACTGAAGTACACTTCAGTATCCGGACTATGCACTTATTCAACCCAAAAAACAAGATGACCCTCAACTCTCGCAGCTTTGCTTACGTAGTGGGAGGGGGTGGGGCTACCAGGCTGGATAAGAGAACCTTTTCAAGATCTCAGACAACACTCCGGTGGACGAGACGTCTTATAAATGTCTCTTAAATTAGTCCGCATTGTGTGATCTATTTAACGTTTCTGCTAAAGCTAGCGGCGTCATGCAAAGTCAGTATTAAAGAATGAATTTTATTTTTTTAATGTATCTGGGTTTTTTTTGTTTTTTTTTTGAGAAGAGTGTTTATGTATGAAATAAAATATGGGTCTTGTATAACAGTAATGGATACCCAAAAAAACACTCGTTTTGAGTTCAGGAGCGTTTTTTAAGCCGGTTGGGAGCCGGACTTTGAGATTATACAATGGTCTCTCGCTCTCTTTTTCTGTTTAATGCTGCTTCTACTATTTGCAAAAAAAAAAAAAGGAAAATAAACTACCTCTTCTCTCAGATTTCTCTCTCTGTTGTCGGCACATTCCTCTCTGTTGCCGTGGTAATGAAAATGCAGCATGACATGAATAGTGTATCCAGATTTTCCGAGTTATTTTGAATGTATTCTATCTTGTACGGTGTGATGGTGTGCAGTAAGGTGATGGACGCCGTTTTTCTCTCTCTCTCTCTCTCTCTCTCTCTCTCGCTCTTGCTCTCTCTCTCTCGCTCTTGCTCTCTCTCTCTTGCTCTCTCTCTCTCTCTCCCTCGTGTTCCAGCAGTACTTGGGGACCTTGTTAGTCCCGATTCTCTCTTCCTTCCCTCTTATTTTTGAACACATTTCACTCACTAATGATGATTTGTGTACTGCAGATATACAGGAAACGGAGTTTGGCACTTATTTGCAACGTCCTGGTCTAAAAGCACTTCGTTTTGCACTTCTCCCCCCAGCCCTCTCGCCCCATGAGGGCAGAAGGACAGCTGATTGCTTATAGTCTCAAAACGTACCTGGTGTACGACCCGCCATTACAGCGCTAAGATTCTAAACTCATACTGGTGACTGCTGCTGTAATCATGAACATGGCCCTGTGCTTGTCCCAGGATTCTCACTCTCACCATCATCCGGAAAACCAGTTCCAGGGGTGGCACTGAGAGGTGAAGTGAATAACACTGATGATCTCCTCATCATGGCACCTGTTAGTGGGTGGGATATATTAGGCAGCAAGTGAACATTTTGTCCTCAAAGTTGATGTGTTGGAAGCAGGAAAAATGGGCAAGTGTAAGGATTTGAGTGAGTTTGATGAAGGGCCAAATTGTGATGGCTAGACCACTGGATCAGAACATCTCCAAAACTGCAGCTCTTGTGGGGTGTTCCCGGTCTGCAGTGGTCAGTATCTATCAAAAGTGGTCCAAGGAAGGAACAGTGGTGAACCGGAGACAGGGTCATGGACGGCCAAGGCTCACTGATGCACGTGGGGAGCGAAGGCTGGCCCGTGTGATCCGATCCAACGGACGAGCTACTGTTGCTCAGATTGCTGAAGAAGTTAATGCTGGTTCTGATAGAAAGGTGTCTGGATACACAGTGCATGTCGGGTCAGTCATTTTAGCAGTAAAAGGGGGAACGACACAATACTAGGCAGGCGGTCTTAATGTTATGCCTGACTGGTGCGTATCTACATCTTGTAAATTCCTGTAAAGCTGCTTTATTTCGTGTTGGTTGTGAAAACCACTATACAAACAAAATTCAGATTTCAGCACACAAATGATAAGGAAATTCAAAAAATAGAGAATTGCATGGGCTTTTAGTTTGTGTCCAGTCATTTCCTCAAAGGCGTCGCTAATTTAGTCCCAGTTAGCCGGCGCTAGCGCTAGTTCAATGCGTCATTAATTCACACAATGGAAAGCAAACACGGAAGCGATATTAACATCTGGACTCAGACGGCCGGTCGAAAGGGCCCGGCGTATCTCACCCTTCCTAATCATCTCGGCTTCATTTAAAAAGGTAATGACCGTGTTTCTGCGTCTTATTACCAGGATGGAAGTAAACAGCCAGTTCTGTTTATCTCCACAAAGCCCCACAGCGCACAGGAGGAAAATTAACGCCTGGGCAAGAGACAGCCGTCTTACACGCCGAGATGAATCCCATAGCAAAAGGGTGTGATTATTTTCCTTTCAAGATCCAGAAATAACTTGACCCAAGTGCAGTCTCCAGACTGGAGTGAAGCGGAGAGAGAGCACGCAGGAGAGAAAGTGATGCAAACACATGTACTGAGATGAGGATCTAATGTGCACTTTATTTTCTCTCTGAATGAGAGAGAGTGAGCGTGACTAGAGGAATCAAGTCCATCCTCCTCTGTGGAAAGGTCTAACATGTTCACTTTAGATGATTAGGACTGGAGGCTTGATGCTGGTGCTACAGGATCATATTCACAACTCTCGAGATTTCTCCGGCATCTGATTACTGAACGCAGTGCACGGTCTTCAGGACCAAAACAACCTAGGACATTTCAGACAAAAGCTTCATCAGCTGTGCAGCCTGTCTGTTTCTCTGTCTGTCTCTCTCTGTTTGTCTGTTTAACCGTATGCCTCTTTTTGTCTCTCTTTATCAGTCTCTGTTTTAACTGTCTGTCATTCCGTTTCTCATTCTCTCTTTCTCTCTCTTATGCTGTCTGTCTCTGTATTTAACTGCCTGTTTTTGGTCTCTTTGTCTCTGTCTAACTACCTGTCTTTCTGTTTATTGAACTGTCTGTCTATTAACTACCTGTCTTTCTATTTAACCGTCTGACTGCCAATTTCTTCCCGTCTGTCTCTCTCTTATCCTGTCTGTCTTTAACTGCCTCTGTCTGTCTATTAAACTCTGTCCATTTTTCTATGTCTTGTCTGTCTGTCTGTCTGCCTCTGGGTGGGAGAGAGATTATTGTAGTGAGTGCGCATGCTGCCCCTGTGCTGTCTGATAAGTGTGTGTGTGTGTGTGCAGGCAATCATGGCTCAGCTGCCTCAGGAGCAGAAGGCTAAAATCGCAGAGCAGGTGGCCAGCTTCCAGGAGGAGAAGAGCAAACTGGACGCCGAGGTCTCCAAGTGGGACGACAGCGGCAATGACATCATCGTTCTGGCCAAGCAGATGTGCATGATCATGATGGAGATGACTGACTTCACCAGGTCAGTACACACACACACACACACTATACTGAGGAACGCTCTGGTTCATTGAGGATAGAAAAGCAGTCCCAGTTTTTAAGGTGGGCAAACATGAAAGAAGTGAAATATCCTACTGGTGAAATGCCACATGATGATTACACACTACACTGAAAAGCAAAATCTTCATTCAGTTCAGTTTATTTGTATTGCACTTTTAACGATGGACATTGTCTCAAAGCAGCTTTACAGAAGCATAGAAAAAAAAATTATAAGTTATTATTTATCTCTAACATTGATCTCTAATGAGAAGCCTGAGGTGATGGCGGTGAGGAAAAACTCCCTGAGATGATGAGGAACCAGGCTCAGAAGGGAACCTCGTTTCCATTTGGGTGACATTCATTCATTCAATGTCTGCCGCTTATCCGAACTACACTCGGGTCACAGGGAGCCTGTGCCTATCTCAGGCGTCATAGGGCATCAAGGCAGGATACACCCTGGACGGAGTGCCAACCCATCGCAGGGCACACACACTCTCATTCACTCACGCAATCACACACTACGGACAATTTAGAGATGCCAATCAACCTACCATGCATGTCTTTGGACCGGGGGAGGAAACCGGAGTACCCGGAGGAAACCCCCGAGGCACGGGGAGAACATGCAAACTCCACACACACGGCGGAGGCGGGAATCGAACCCCCAACCCTGGAGGTGTGAGGCAAACGTGCTAACCACCAAGCCCCCGTGCCCCCATTTGGGTGACACTGAACAGGAAATCATCACCTCACTCTTACACCACTTAAATGAGAGATTAAGCAGCTGCATGTAGATGTTTGTCCGAAACTAATGTTATATGATCTACTAAAATACGCAGTTCCTTCTTGGAGGTTTGGGAATCTCTTCTTGGTGAATGATCGAATTCCAAGATTCACCTTTCCCACTTCCCTTCACATTGCATTTCATTTCCATCAGTGTGTCGTAGTCGTGCTGCACTGAAACACAATCACCGTTCACTCACAGTTCCTTATTGATCCTTCCTTCCTGACTTGTCATCTAAAGTGACGATCTACATGTAGTAGTTTTACTGAAACTACTTCCTGTTCGAGGCTAATAATCTGAGTGTGGTCAGTATCTCTGCTTCATCATGTCGCTAGTTATTTTTCTAAAGCAACACAAGTTGTGCGTTTCCTCTCGCAGCGCTCACCTAAACCGTTAAAGCCGGTTGTATTTATATTTGTGTGTACACTCAAAATCGAACCTGCGTGTTGCTATTTAATTGTGACCTTTTCACGAACCAGAAACCAGCCTAATGAAATGTCTCGCATTTCTCTCCCTCTCATTTCCAGCCGCGCTCATCAGTGGGTGAGGCCTAATTTAAACCGAACCGCACGCTTCATTTATCCCTAAAGGGATTTTGACCTCTCTGTGCAGAACAGCGAGCTCTACTTTCTCACCGCCGCTCACTTATTCCTGCATTATTGCAGTTTTTTTCTCTGTGTATGGCTTTTACACACACTGATGGAGTTCCTGATCCTCATCTAGCCTTCTTAGGAGCCTGGGGAGTCACCTAGCCCTTTCAGCTTTCCCCCGCTGAAAGCAGGGATTGTGGGCGGTTTAGGAGCGTTGGGAATGCGGCATTCTATTAGGCGGACCTCGTGAACCGGTCCAGACTGAAGCAAGAAAAGAGGACGACACTGGAGTTTCACATCTACTAGAAATACTGAATTACAGCAGTAATGAAGTGATGAGGATTTTAGTTGATAAACAGTTTGACAGAATGACGCCAAAATCTTCCTACAAGAATCCTGAAGATGGCTCCGACTAATGCACCCCTCTCTCTCTCTCTCTCTCTCTCTCTCTCTCTCTCTCTCTCTTTCTCTCTCTCTCACAAACACACTATTCTGTCTGTCTCTCTCTCTGCCCCTCTGTCTGTCTCAAGCTCTTTGTCTCACCGCACTCTTTTTTTTTTTTCTGTCATTCTCACTTTTTGTCTCTTTTTGTCTGTTATTCAATTTCACCTCTCTCTCTCTCTCTCTCTCTCTCTCTCTCTCTCTCTCTCTCTCTCACAAACACACTATTCTCTCTCTCTCTCTCTCTCTCTCTTTCTCTCTCTCTCTCACAAACACACTATTCTGTCTGTCTCTCTCTCTGCCCCTCTGTCTGTCTCAAGCTCTTTGTCTCACCGCACTCTTTTTTTTTTCTGTCATTCTCACTTTTTGTCTCTTTTTGTCTGTTAGTCAATTTCACCTCTCTCTCTCTCTCTCTCTCTCTCTCTCTCTCTCTCTCTCTCTCTCTCTCTCTCTCTCGAGAATGATGCAATGCTGCTATTCAGGAATGTCTCTCAATCTGTCTCTCTCTCTCTCTCTCTCTCTGTGTCTCTCTTTTAGTCTTGTTCTTTTTCACTTTTACACACACTTGCTCTCTTTTCTGTATCTCGGTCTCTCTTGTGCTCTTTTTTTTTTTGTCTGTGTTCGTCTTGCACGCCTTTTGTCTCTCTCTTTTTCTGTTTATCTTTGTCTCTCTGTTTTTTAGTCTATTTCTCTCTCTCTCTGTGGGTCTGATGGGATAATTTGTGGTGTTATTAAACAGATTGTGTTTTTTGGTGGAGCGAGTGCACTGAGGTGCTGCAGATAGTTTTATTGTTTCTGCTGGAGGTTAAAAAACATTAACACTTATCATTACAAACCAGAGGAATGCAAAGCAAAGATCAAAACATCTGTTTGGCCACCGGTGCTGGAGCATTAATGTGTACAATGGCAATCATGCCCGTGTGTGTGTGTGTGTGACTGATTGAGGATCGCCACCTGCATAAATGTGTAAAGCGAGATCCTGGCGTGTTAACACAGCCCACAGTGAAATCATTGCCCTTCCCTGACCTTGAAGTGTGAAGGTTAATGCAGTGGAGAGAAATTGATTTCAGCTTCTTTTTTTCCGCTCTCCATCCATTGGTTAATTTACCCAGAAGACACCCAGTCATATAGTAAATGTCCACAGAGGAGCTATACTTCAAGGAGAATCGCAGCTTCCAAATAGTTTGTCAGGTTGTTTTATTCTCCAGCGCAGCACGGCATCCATCAGAGCGCTGCAACAGGATTCACGCCTCAGGTTTTATTTACTACTACTTTTTTTTTTTTTTTTTATGGTTGTCAGTTTTGCGTCTGTTCCCTTCTGCGTGGAAGAGATCGTTAGCGATGTAACGCTTGTGAGTAAGTCCATTCTAGTACACGAGGTGGGATGGAGGAGTAAATGACACGTTGAGGAGTAAGGAGCTTCAGCGTGAAAACTGAACGTGACGATTAAACGGCGCACTCGTCAGCACTGACGTGATCACCGTGCAGCACCACCGTTTCATATGCTCCATCCCCGTCCTGTTCATGAATAATGCATGATGACAGGATGTGTGGCACACGGCTATGTGCCTGCTGTGCTGGAGGCGCGAGCACACACACACACACACGGTGGAGTTATCTGTCACAGACGTGTACATAAGCTAGCTGTAGTGGACAGCAGTGGCAGGGGGACAGTCTGCTATGTAAAGCTGATAAATGTTGCTGTCCTGCCTGTATATACACACACACACACACACACACACACACACACACACAGATGGCGAAGGTAGAAATGGACAGACAGAGTAAGAGATGGAGAGTGGGAGAGATGTGGGAAGTGGTAGGGAGAGATGGTGGTTGGAAAAGGACAGAGAAAGGCAAATGGAGGGGGGCAGAGAGTGGGAGATGGACTGTTGGAAGAAGAGGGAGAGAGAAGTGGGTGGACTAAAACAGAAAGACAGCTGGAGTGAGAGAGAGACTGATGCAAGAGAGACAGACCGATGGAGAGAGTGATGGACAAGGAGAGAGAGAGAAAGATTGATGGACCGACAGATGGAGAGTATAATGCAGAAAGAGAGAGATGGGTGAAAACCTAGTTGGGCTGTATGATGGAGAGAGATGGACAGACAGACGGAGAGTATGTTGGGGGGGGGTGGGTGGGATGGGCAGTGGAACAGATAGGTACAGAGAGTTAGAGAGATAGAAAGGAGGGGAGAGAGAGATGATTGGATGGTGAGTGAGTCAGTTGGGAAGGGAGAGAGATGGAGGAGTGTGAGAGAGAAGAAAATACAGAAATGGAGATTGATACAGGTTTATGGAGTATGTGAGACAGATATGTGGAGAGACAGACAGAGGAGAGTGAGTGAGCTTGGTGTGGTGTGTGAGCAGTAAGAAGCAGTGTTGAGGGAGTGGGGAGGTTAATAATGGCCTGAGGTTTGGCTGTACAGTGAAACGCAGTGCTGATGAGGAGTGACTGCTTTTCCGGTAGAGTCTTTACAGGCGTTTAGAAGCGTGCTGTGGGACAGAAAAGGAAGAGTGACGCGTCACAGAGCACTGAATCATTACGCCGAACACCCGAGAGCTCAGCGCCAATCCTTCATCCCGCTGAGAGATTAGAAGTCCGCTTAAAAAAGTAAATATGTACATTGGTTAGTGTGACCCAAACAGCCTGCAGCCTAATGAGAGCTCTTCAGCTCTGATGATTTAAAAATACAGTTGGGAGTGTTTGATCAGATGGAGTAATTAGGATTGGAGCTGTGTGTTTCAGCACGCTCAGGGCTTTTCTTCAGTTCAGTGGAGTTCTTTATCTTCTGATCATCTCAAGGCTTTGAGACACAAGGAGCCTTTTCCATCCTGGTGTTTGTTTTTGATCTCGGCCTGAAGAGCGGTCAAGGTTGCACCACTTGCTGACTTTGCCCTCTGCTCCCTCATTGGAGCAGATAATTAGGCATCTCCATATATATACACAGAGCTGGGCAGTGGCTCCAGGAAGTGAACGAGAATACTCGGGAGAGGGAGGGATGGACTGAGAGGATACGCTATCTGGTTCTGTGTCTGTCACTCTCATAACTCTCCTTCCATTTTTATTTTGTTCTCATCACTGCACTCCCAGAATACAAAGCTATAATCAGAAGAGATCAGGGAGAGAAGTGCCAGTGTGACCCAACACTGACCAGTCATAGCATTTTGATGTGGATTGATGTGAAGTGTACTGACTCTGTGTGTGTTTCTCAGGGGGAAAGGGCCGCTGAAGAACACCTCGGACGTCATCAGTGCCGCTAAGAAGATCGCCGAAGCTGGGTCTCGAATGGACAAGCTGGGACGCACCATCGCTGACCAAGTGAGTATACAGTCAGTGAGTCCAGCACACGAGGAAAGTGTGATCAAACTTTCTCCGACTTTGCAACAAAAGTAGTTCCAGTTTGCGTAGACTTTCTGCCAGTTTCACCGTATCCATCCGCCTACAGAGCCTCACAGCGACACAACACTGTTGTGTGTGTTCTTGCAGGGATTCAGCTCTCCATTAAAAGTGAGTTTGCAGTAAACTTTTCTCATTACAGGCAAATGATACGATTCCTGTCCACGGTGATCTACAGAGAAACCCTGGAGTGTTCCGTTACGTCTTACTTAAGCATCCGAACTCCTTTATATCATTCCATTCCATTATGCTGCATTATAATCTCTTAGAAGAGGCTTTTTAAAATCTAGGATTGAGCATCAGATGGAGTGTGTAGTGCTCAGGCTCTCAGTGAATATTGTAATCTCCGTCTCGGGAGAAGGCAAACGTATACAAGGTGCGTTCCACCATCTCTCTCTCTGTGTCTTTTTGTTTTTGAATTAAAACCTCATCACGGAACATGGAGTACAGCTCTAATTGATGCACTTCATCCCCCACACACACAGATTTATTGACTTAACAACCCAGCCTGCTTCCACACACTCGCATGAATCTGTATACGCCTACACGTACGTTCCTGTCCATTCATAGAACCACCTACACACCATTATGCGCGCACACACACCACAGGGTTAGACTCTAACACACCTGTATTTAATGCTGTAATGACCACACAGCCAGCATCAGTACAGGGACAGTGAGTTGATGCTCTGGTTCTCCGATGAAATGCTCCTCCGGTTCTCACACTTCTGCTTGCTCACGGTGCAGATGAACGAACAGCAGAGATGGTGGAGACTCGGATGACTCAGTTGTGCGAACAGAATTTTAATGAAGCTCATTTCCTGACCAGAGAAAGTGTGTACATTTGAGAAAATAGATTTGAAACATTTATGAGTGTCATGTTTTAAAAGTCATGACTGAGAATGAGAGATGGAGGAAGGGAGATGGAGATGAAGGAAAACGGCTAGAGATGGAAGGAGGTGGGGTTTGGATGGTGGAAGTGAGATATAGAGATGGTACAATGGATAAGACAGTAGGGAAAGAGGATAAAGACATGTATAGAGAGATGATTATATATACAGTGGAACCTCGGCATACGGATGCCCTCCCTTATGAATTTTTGCCTTAAGAATTGAAGTTTTGCGAGAACTTTGCATCGGCATAAGACCAAACCGAACACCAGCTAAGTTGCGCGTACATCCGGGAGCCATTGAAAACTTTAGTGTCAGTGGAATGCCAAGCGAAGCCAGCTTACCAACTTTACGGATTTTTTTTTTTTTTTAAGTCAGTGAAAGCTGTTTGAAAGAGTCAACCCACAATAATAACATTGCCTTCAGCATGTGTTCAAAAGCTAGGTGATTTCTTTTGGACGTTTTTTTGTTGAGAGATCGGTGGCGTGGGCGGTCTGTTCTATTTTTAGCCCAAGCTTGGTGGCACGACTTCCTGTGAGGAGCCTTGACTTGGAATGCTTGGCTTGGGTCAGCTCTTTGTAAGCAGCCATACAGTTTACATACGCTTCGTATTGGGAATATTGGCCATATTATTGATTGACTGGAACGGATTATCTGCATTCACATTATTTCTGATGGGGAAAATTCATCATGCAATACAAACTTTTACCTTAAGAACTCGCCTCCAGAACCAATTAAATCCATATGCCGAGGTTCCACTGTATATAGTGAGGGATGGGCAATCTATGAATCTACATGGACAGATGGAAACTTGAAACATGTTACAAATGTCATGATTTCTCGTGTGTGTGTAAACTCCAGTGTTTATCTTCCTCACTATAGACTCGTGTTCTGTTCCGTACACATCATGAATACTAAACCCTTCAGCTTTATCCCCTTTACTGTGAAGCCAGATCTGCTAATTAGCCATGCAGTGAAACATCTGCAGCATGCACGCTCGCTCTCTCACACACACGCACTCTTCCGCATAATGAGCGAACCCTACTGGTGCGCACACTGCTCCATGTCTGATATTTTATTTAGCTCACACTCTGATAGTGGAGCGACTCGGCCTCATGTGCAGCCTCGAGTCGAGGTGAATACTAACACTAATGCAGATCAGACACACACCTGTGTATGTGATGGAGGCGTGCTCTCAGTCAGATACTGAACAGCTGTATGCGTGTGAGAGACGGATTGTGAAAGGCTAACCATCGGGCAATGATGGACAGGGAGAGAAGAGCGACAGATTGACAGAAATGGATGAGCGGGGAGAGAGAGAGACAGAAGGACGGAGAGTGACGGACAGACAGGCGAGTGGTGTCAGTTAAACAAGATGAAAGGGTGAACCTCAGGATTTAGGTCAGCGCTGTCGAAAGGTCCACTCCGCAGTTTATTAACAATTTACGAGTTACACACTGCAGCTCCAATCAGTTCCCTCTGAACATGCTGCCAAACAAATAACGCTTCCTAATTGAGATTTATAATGGAAACGCAAGCTCTATTGCTTGTCCTATAAATAATCTCCTCCTGCTTACTCTTTCTCTCGTGCACACACACAGCCCTGCTACACAGGCCACTAGCTCACAGTCACACAATCAGCGTTCAGTCAGTGCAGCATGATGAGGTTAAAGTATCTGAGCAGCTGCTGATCCCTTCTTAACTAACCAACCAATGAAATCGTTCAGCTCCAGCAGATTGCACCCAATTTACCCAAGCTGGCAGCCATGTTGGATTTTTATTAACCATGAAGACTAAGCACTTCTATTTCCTGTTTGTTTTTTGACGTTTCCAAACACGCTGTCACACCCGGTCTGGAATCACGTCAAACACGATCGCCGGCGTACGTTTCGCATTTTCTCAAGCACACAAGGGGGTGACTACACTTCAACTCCTCTCCTCTAAAAACTAGCCAAGCTGCCAGAGGTCCGCCTCTTTTCTCCTCTTTTAATGAGAGAGGCTTTGAATTTACGGTCAGGACTGGGAAAAACAGCGGAGCAGGTGCCACAGGAGTGATGCATGTGGAGTTTATTAATAGGAAGCATAGCTGCAGTTTTCCTGTGCTCGCTCACACCTAAATCAGCACCCAGGCTAGCTCGTCATCCATCAGCTCACTCACTGGGGTGTGCAGGGACTCCAGGATTGATGCACTTTGGAGGCTGAAGGATTCCGTGCGAGCTATCGGGAAAGCTTCTGGAGGTGTGGGAATGAGGGATTCCTATTAGTCTGCTTAACTGTAGTCTCCGCTTTGTCTTCCACGTTCTGTCTGCTATCCGGCTTGATCTGACCGAAGCTCGGGTGAGGACCTGCTCCTGATCGTTTTTAATGCTGAACGCAGAGAAGCAAGTAAGGAATAAAACTCTTGCTGTGTGCTGTTATAGGAAATTCACGTTTAATTTACAGGAAGTTTGCATTTAATCTTGTAGAGCGCAAGTGAAAAGTTACGTCCTGTTTTCACTTACCTTACAGCAACTAGAAACTGTCCTTTCCCTCTCTTGTGAAGATGGTAAGATGGGGGCGGGACATTTTTAAAATGCTTTTAATCTCTTCATTATTAATTGCAGACTGTTAGAAATGATCAATGTGCACAGGAAGGATCGCTTTACATTTACATTTCTGGCCTTGGTGGTACTGGGATTCGAACTCACAACCTTCCGCATTAATATCGGCCTGTGATGTGAAGCTTGTGCTATGGTCAGAGCTGCTGTGTTAGAACATTGATAACACCTGGCCAAACGGATTCAAGAATTTAATTTATTTGAGAGACGTGTGTGAGATGTATAGAAAACCATTTTTGCTGTAAGACTTTATTAATGCGCCGAGTCTTCAGCGTCTGGTCTCTTCACAGTGACTGGTGTGGGGTAATTGTCCAGAGTAAATGCTCAGGGATTATCGCTCTGTTCCAAATGCCCCTCTGATTGATTTTCATGGTCCGTGATGGCTTTATGTTTAGCTGCTCCAAATCCGAGAGCCATTTAAATGTAATATAAAAGGCATTAGCTACATAAAGTGATGCTCCCTTCATTCCTCTTGCATTAAAAACCTCTCTATTAAAATTCATCCTCAGCTACTTTTTATAAGTGAACCATTGGGTACAGGTCTTTTGGAGTTCTGGATTGATCGACTGAATCCATTGTGGTGATCATCAATACCAGAGTGTCTGTCTTTAACAGAGCTTTACCTAATGAAATTGTTTTATTTTAACGTCACTTATTTAAAAGCTTTACTCGTCCTGTCATGACACTGAGTCTGGCTTCACGTGTCTTCACATGGAAGTATAAACACACAAAATGTGAGTTGTTGTGTAAATGTAGTCATTACTCCGTGTCGTGAGGAGAGTGTGTGTGGGTTGTGTGGCATCAGTGTTACGGTTTAGAAATCAGTCCCACACACACACACAGCGCTAATGAGTGTGATTACTGTAACCTCACATGGGGGTATGTGTGTAGAAAGATGAGATGGAGTGTTCAAACACCACACACACTGTCCTGCTCTTTTTTAACAGCGAGACACGGTCACGTTGCCGGCTCGGTGCAGATTCAAATCAGCACCACTGCAGAGTCATCAAAGGATATTTTTTTTTTGCTGACTCTGCATCTCTCTCTTTTCTTTATGAAAATCAAACTCTGCATCTGGCTCATCTCCAGACTCGGGCTCAGAGAGAGAGAGAGAGAGGTGGCGATTAAGAACGAAAGAAATCTCATGTTCTACATAATTAACGTCATCGTCTCTCTCCCGATGCCGATCTTCTGACATTTAACTCCCGGTTATTGGCTGACGTTTCGTTTGGCTCGGGTCCTGACAAAATGTAGATTCTTTTGTGGGTGCGGCGTCTGTCTGTTCTGTCGGATTGAGATGTCGGGAAAAGGCCTCCTGTGGAAGCGAGGAAAGTTTTATTGCAGACTAATCTTACACAGCAATCACATTTTTTCTTTCTCTCTCTTTTTGTTTCTGTTGATGACTTTGCAGACTATTCACAGAAATAATTCCTGTTTGTGTTTAGGTCATAGCAGCTGTAAATAATCATCGCTCACTTCATAACTTTTTTTTTTTGGCCTCGTCAGGATTTAATCTGTCAGGTACACAGTTCATATACAGTGTACAACTTGCAGAGAAATGAAAACCCGGCCCATGAAAAATAAGAATGAATGGAAAATAATAATAATAAATAAGAATAATAATAGAGTATCATGTGCAATTGTTTGCCTTACATCAAACAGTAGAATAATAATGTGCAGCCTTAAAAAAAAAAAAAGGTCTGGTTACCAGGACCCCAGAAAAATCCTGACGCTGGAGATTCCTTCCATAGCTAAATAGATTTTAAATAATTAATTAATTCCATGCTAAATAAACGTTGTATACAGCTTTCAGCCTATGCCAATGAGCTGTTGCCATAGAAACACAAACACTTTGTGACCAATTAGAATTGAATATTAAACAGCTGCTGTGGGGCAAAACAATCCAAAGATGGCAATTTTTTAATTTTTTTTTACTTACTGTATTTGTTTGGGCTTAAAACGGATCAAAAACTCCGTCAAAAACGACGAGGACATTTCTAACATATTTGGAAATGAATTATAATTGGAAACTAAAGCAAGATGACTGATTTTTATTCATTTTCTAATTCTTAATTTGCTTACAAATTTAATTTTTAACTTGCTACTAATTCT
>JAUCMX010000013.1:22034509-22042009 GCA_033459395.1 Hemibagrus guttatus
AGGAATGCTCTTACAGCTGCAATGTGTTTCTGATCTCCTCATTACAGAACACACACACACACACACACACACACACACACACACACACACACAGAGGGAGTAGTGCTCTTTTATGTTTATTACAGTGTAGACACTGAAGCTCATGGATTCAGTTGGAAATGTAGTCTCAAGGTTGTTTGAGACTTCTGTCTTTCTTTCATCATCTTTCTCTTTTCTCTTTCTCCTTTAGTACGTGTTCTTTTTTGTTTTCTTTTTCTCTCTCGCTCTTTCTTCTTTTTCTTCCCTTCTTTCTTTCCTTCTTTCTTTATTTACTACTTTACTTTCTCTCTCTCTCTCTCTCTCACTTTCTGTCTTTCTTTCTTTCTGTCTTTCCTCCTTTACTTCTATCTCTTTCCTTCTTTCTTTCTTTCTCTCTTTCTTTCCTTCGTGTGTGAGATTCACTGAAGGTCTAATCATTCAGTAATTCTGGAAGTGTTGAACTGAATCATGAATTTTATTTATTTTTTTATTTTAATATTTCTTGGTGAAGGTGTTGAATGAGTTTAAAGCAGCTGTTGGTGTTGATGTGAATCTCCTCACTTCCTGGCCCTTTCTTCCTGCAGCTGGACAGCGCCATGTCTCTCATCCAAGCAGCCAAGAACCTGATGAACGCCGTGGTGTCCACCGTGAAGGCTTCCTATGTGGCCTCCACCAAGTACCAGAAATCTCAGGGCATGCAGAACCTCAACATGCCGGCCATCTCCTGGAAGATGAAGGCTCCTGAGAAGAAACCGCTGGTGAAGCGTGAGAAGCAGGACGACGGCCAGACCAACAGAGTCAAGAGGTCATCTCAGAAGAAGCATATCAACCCTGTGCAGGCTCTGAGCGAATTCAAGGCTATGGATAGCATCTGAGCAGCAGCATCTTCACTCCCCCCACCCCCACAACACACACACACACACACACACACACACACCTGATTCAGCTTATTCCCACACCATCACTGGGGGAACGAGCTCAGCGAGGCATGTTGTAGCTTTGCTTTAAACCGCTGTAGATTCATCCACGTGGGCTGCTTATTATTCCACAGATCATTCCTCTCTCTCTCTCTCTCTCTCTCTCTCTCTCTGTCTCTCTCTGTCTCTCTCTCTCTCTCTCTCTCTCTCTCTCTCTCGTCTATTTATTCCACGCCGTCGTCCTTTACACTGCCGATCGTTAAAAATAAAATGGATGAGGGAACTTTTTAAACCTGCTCCTCTGTACTGATTATGTTCCTAATATGTTGAAATGTTTTATTAGATTATTTTTTACTTAGTTTTATTTGATATTTTCAACATTCAAACATTTTCTAGTCTCAGATCTATGCAAATAAATCCAGTAACTCCGCCTCTCTCCACTGGACCCGTCTGAGTGAGCGTCTGTTCTGTCCTGTATTTTCTACTCGTATTGCTGCAGGTCGTTTTATATTAACCAGTGATTTACAAAACACTAAAAGGAGTTTGTGTATTTAGCCGATGGTTTTTCTTTTTTGACCTGAAATTGTTGCTTACGCTAAAACTTTATTTCTTACTCAAGCTTTCAGTCCCCCCCCCCAAACCCCGGTCTTTCACAAACTCGATTGGAAACAAATCAGCTGTCTCTTTAAAAAATTTTAAAATGCTTTTGGCTAAAAGTCAGAAAGCCAGGGCGAGGTCGAAGTCCACCCCCGAGAGCCAGCGAGCTTCATTGATCTAAAGTGACAGCATCCACGCTGAAATTGGCCTCCAAATCACTGCTCTGCCTATCAGAATCTCTCACTCACACACACACACACACACACCCCGAGCGAGTCACTTGGTGCATTAAACGCGAAAAGATACCTAAATCTCTCCCTGTGGCTTTAACTCTACTCTTTATTATTTTTTTGTGAATAATATTCTCATCTCTACAACATTTTTCCCTTAAATGAATATTATTATTGTTGTGATTTTTTTTTTTTTTTTTTCCAAATTTTTATTTTATTTTTATTATTATTTTTTGTGATGGAATATTTTCTGGCTTATGGTGTGTGAGGTCAGCATGCAGCATTAAAGAGAAAGGAGTTTTGACTTCAGCAAGAGCAGCGAATGGGGTAAGAGTCGCTTCTGATGAGATCTCTGTGCTCGAGTGGATGTGTAATGAAATAAATGTGTGGCTTTGAGGGGGAAAAAGTGACTCGAGAAGGTTAAAGGATGTTGGAATCGTTTGTTTAAAACTTTATTCAAATCTGCACAGGTTTCCATCAGATTGGGGTTGAGGTTTTTTTATTATTATTACTTTTAAAAACACTACACACATTCGCAGAATTCCTTCTTTGCCGTGAACAAATTTGATCTATTGATTTTTTTTTTTTTTGATGTATTTCCTTTAATTAAAAAAAATAATAAAAAATATTAAATGAGACAATCGGGCTTTATTTTTGTGTTAAAAGAAAAAAGCTAAACTAAGATTTTTTAAAAACAACCTTACTTTCGTAAAACTAAAAAAAAATCTGACATTTTTAGATTTAAATGTTATTACCAACCAGAAGTGCAGAAGTCACATGGTACAATATGAATAAAGATGTACAGGAAGTGCAGTAGGTGTGTTAAATATGGATTTACACTGATCAGGCATAACTAATATTGTGTTGGTCCCGCTTTTGCTGCCAAAACAGCCCTGACCCGTCATGCACTGTGTATTCTGACGCCTTTCTATCAGAACCAGCATTAACTTTTTCAGCAATTTTAGCAACAGTAGCTCGTCTGTTGGATCGGATCACACGGGCCAGCCTTCGCTCCGCATGTGTGTCAATGAGCCTTGTCCACCCATGACCCTGTCTCCGGTTCACCACTGTTCCTTCCTTGGACCACTTTTGATAGATACTGACCACTGCAGACCGGGAACACCCCACAAGAGCTGCAGTTTTGGAGATCATGATTATGCAGTAAAATATATATATTTACTGATCAGATTATGGCTGTAATTAAATATGCAGAGCTGTACCACAGAAACAGTGCAGTAAAGGTAACGTGTGATCAGCTGTTCAGTGTGGAAAGAGCCCCGGGGAAGAAGATATTCCTGAGTAATGCGGACGCTGAGGCACCTGTAACACCTTCCTGAAGAGGGGAGGGTAAGTAGTCCATGATTAGGGTGAGGGGTGTCTTTGATTACACCTCCTGCCCTCTGCATACAGTGTTCTTGTAAATGTAGTACAGGAGTGTTTTTCTTTTCCACTTAATCCTTTTGTTTTATTTATTTTAAAATGATTTCAATTATTTGACCTTGCACAAAGTGAGAGAGAGAGACTAGAGTGCTGGATTTCCTGCTCTGAGGTGAACAGATGGATAAAGCTGAAATCTTCACAGTAGCAGCAGCGAAGTTCTAGAGACGGATTCAGTCGTGTTTTTGTGTATCAGATTCTTTCTCTCTCTCTCGCTCTCGCTGTGTCTCTCTCGCTGTGTCTCTCTCTCTGTCTCTCTCTCTCCCTCCCTGTGTCTCTCTCTCTCTGTGTCTCTCTCTCTCTGTGTCTCTCTCTCCCTCCCTCCCTGTGTCTCTCTCTCCCTCCCTCCCTGTGTCTCTCTCTCCCTCCCTCCCTGTGTCTCTCTCTCCCTCCCTCCCTGTGTCTCTCTCTCCCTCCCTCCCTGTGTCTCTCTCTCCCTCCCTCCCTGTGTCTCTCTCTCCCTCCCTCCCTGTGTCTCTCTCTCCCTCCCTCCCTGTGTCTCTCTCTCCCTCCCTCCCTGTGTCTCTCTCTCCCTCCCTCCCTGTGTTTCTCTCTCTCCCTCCCTCCCTGTCTCTCTTCTCTCTCTCTCTCTCTCTCTCTCTCTCTCTCTCTCTCTCTCTCTCTCTCTCTGTGTGTGTGTGTGTGTGTCTGTCGTCCTGTACACTTTACTTCTGACCCAAATGTCCAGTGCACCTGATGCTCCAACACCTGATGTAGCTGTGTGACTTAAGCCAGGTGTTTCAGAGGACCGGGAGATCAGCCACGCTGCCGAGACTGTAACATCTGCATAGAAACATGCTTTTAAAAAATAATGAAATAAAATTAAAGCAAAATGTTTATTTATTTAATTTATTTTTGGACCCCCCCCCCCCAATTTAGGATTGCAGGAAAATGTAGCTAGTGTTTTATGTGCATAAAATTATAATTATTAAATATTTAATATTACTAAATGTTGTTTATTTTTTATCTATTGGCTAAGGTGCATGTATTTGTAGCTTCCTTTTAACATTTGTCGTGTTTCAGAAGGATTAGTATAGGGTGATATTTTCATAAGTTCCAAAAAACAAAAATAAATTTGAGTAAAAGAGTAATTTTTTTTCCACACAAATGTTTGTATCTTCAGAGTAAATGTTGAGAGAAACCCATTTCTGCTCTGAGATGCTCCGAGTGCTTGTTCATCTAAAAAGCAGCTCAGATTTCATCTTCAGCCAGTAAAATTGTGTGTAAGGTTATCCAACAGAGGGAGAAACACACGTCTAGAACACACTGAAAGCCAACAGACTCGTTTTCTATCAGACTCACAGCCTGAACATCATTCATTTATATATACTGATTGAAAATGTCCTGTAAGTCCATTTCCTGTTCAAAATGGTTAAATAAAATATTTTTCTGTTCAGTCTGACTGAACAGTGACATCAGATTACCTTTTAATTCTTAAATATGAATCGTTGCTGTAAATAAGACACAATCAATGATGTACTTTAACAGCTCTATCAGCTAAACTCTTTAGCCCTGTAGCTAGCCTCTGGTCTGATGAGCTTTCATCTTCAATCATCTGTGAGACCGGATTGGATCTGTGATTGGATATAACCGAGCTAGAGAAGCTGTTATGAAACTGGATTAGCTGAAGAGCTCCGTGTTTCTACACCTCACTTCACTTTACATTTACATTTCTGGCATTTAGCAGACGCCCTTATCCAGAGCGACTTACATTTTCATCTCTCATTTTTATACAACTGAGCATTTTTGGGGTTAAGGGCCTTGCTCAGGGGCCCAGTAGTTGCAGCTTGGTGGACATGGGATTCGAACACACAACCTTCCGATCAGTAGTCCAATGCCTTAACCACTAAGCTACCACATACCACTTTGCTAGGTCCACGTCCAGACCACAGTCCACCAGCTGACATCCCTGGCTTAGCATCTTTTTAATAAAAGTACGCAATTCTGTGCTGAATTGTCAGAGCGAGTCTCGCCGTTTTCCTTCAGGGAAATCTAGACCTCCGTAGAGTGCAGCCAGAGGTGTGGCCGAGTCGCAACCAGACCCAGAAAGGGTTTTTATTCATTTATTTATTTATTTATTTATTTTAGAGAACACCTCCACAGAGAGGCTGTATATGAGCACTGGGATCACTGTGGCATTAAATTACTCCAGTCAAAAAAACACCGCTGCATTAGCTACTGAAATGCTTTTAGCACAAAACCGTGGAAAGTAAACGTTTCATTGGGGCAATGTGGCTGAGCGAGATGTTTCAGTGCTGCTCTATTCATCCACTTCATCTGATGCGTCCCGAATCGCAGGAAAGGATCAGGTCTATTCTATAGTGCCGCACACACGTACGCGATCCTCACAGAAATTGCTTTTTTACTGCGTGAAAACGACCTCGGATGGCAGGAACTCGCGGCATAAATCCCACAGAGAGCGTTTTAAACTTCTACCCAGACGTTCCTGTGTCCCGAAGTTTAATTTAACAGCTACAGCTTCCGAACATAAAAGGATGTTCCCTGCTCTATATTTCTTTAACAGCTATTCCAGGATCTGTATCGAGCACGCACACACGCACGACGTACACTCTTTATTTTTATTGCGCACTTTTTTTTCCCTTTTTTCACCCTTTATCTCAGAGAAAGGGAAGACAAAGCAAGCTGAGTTTACTTAAAAAGCCTGGAGCTTAAAATTCACACACAACTGTACACATTAGGGACAGGGTAGAGAACGAGAGGGGAAAAAAATTAACGAGAAAATATAAAATATACGTGAATGTGGATCGCTGACAGTCGAGTATGACTCGTGAACAAATCGTTTCTTTTGTATCTGAAGCTCTTTTGGCGTGTAAGTGTTTTCTGATCGGTCAGGAGTCCGAGGATTTGGACTTTCTTTCTGGCGTATTTCTGCTTTACTTGCGTGTTACTGAAACACAGTTTGTGACAATCTTCACAAATTTCTCTACTCCAGCCAGTGACTATATGAATCACATGGTCTGTATCGCTATGGCGACCCATTTGTGTCTGAAGAGATTCAAGAGAAAGCCTCATCATCCTCGTCTAAGTGACACCAGAGAGTGAGATGATGAATCATTTCCATTCTATTACTCTGCACTATACGCACAAACCTGCAGCTGTGGAACCCGGAGCTTTGTTTTACTTTTAACATGAAGTTTGTGGTGTTGAGGTGATGATCTGCTCACTGATGAAGAGGAGTACAAATCTGTTTATCAGTAGTCGTCTTCATGGTCTCTGCTACCGTCCACAGCAATCTCATCAATCTCCAGTCTGTCCAGGTGGAGACATCATCGTCATCATCACCATCCCTATTAACACCATCACCATCATCATTAACACCACTACCATCATCACTGTCATCACCATCATCTTCATCACCATCATCACCATCCCCATTAACAACACCACCATCATCATCACGTCATTATCATCATAGTCATCATCATCACTGTCACCATCATCACCATTGTCATCATCATCAGAATCATCACGGTCATCATTAACAACACCACAATCATCATCATAATCATTGTCGTCATCATCTTCATCACCATCGTCATCATCAACATTGTCAACATCATCATCCCCATTAACAACACCACCGTCATCATCACCATCGTCGTCATCATTATCTTTATAATTATTAACACTATCATCACCATCACTGTTATCCTTTTTAGCATCATCATCATCAGTCAGCAGCAGTGAGTGATGGAGAAGTCCATGCAGTAGTAGGGCGTCAGGATGGATCAGTCAGGTGAGAAAAAAGCGCTATACAAAAATTGACTTGAATTGACTTGTGTGGGGATTAAATGAGTTTGTTGAATTTGTAGCATTGTAACTCAACTCTGGTCTGAGTCTGCTGGTTCCTGATTCGATTCTCCAGAGTACTGTATTCAGAAAAAAATCATAAACAATGCAAAAAACATGTATTTGTATCTGTGTAAAACTATATAAGTTGAAAATGACTAGCTCTTTATTGTATCTCATTAACACAAACGAATCCAGATTCGTGCACAACAGCTTCAGCTGCTATTTTCTCTTCCCGTTGTGTCGCACATCAGGCATGAGGTACGGATCAGGTAGAGATAAATCCGGTATCAAAGCTGAACAGATGATTATAGAAATGAAACGCTGTTGCCATGGTGATATTTTTTATTTATTTATTTTTTTTTACAGCAGTGCATTCTCAGTAACACCTTTTTTAATATTTACCACATTAATATTTTTCATATTTTTTCTTGCTGTTGTTTATTTGTCGTCATGTTAATTCCCTACTAAGGTTACCAGAACAGGTAAAA
>JAUCMX010000013.1:22047009-22094509 GCA_033459395.1 Hemibagrus guttatus
TGCAACTGGATCCTGGACTTCCTGACAGGGAGACCTCAGTCAGTCCGAATCGGGAACAGCTTCTCCAGCACCACCACACTGAGCACTGGAGCCCCTCAGGGCTGTGTGCTCAGCCCACTGCTGTTCACTTTGCTGACTCACGACTGTGCAGCAATGCACAGTTCGGAGGTGTCCAGAGAAGGTCTTTTATGTGAGCATCAAGGGCTTGAGGCTACAGGAAGCCAGTGGAAGGAAATGAACATGGGTCCATTTGGGTTGGTTGTTTTATATATTATATATTTAAATAGTAGAGAGCTAAAATTGTCCAAGGACATGACAGTGGAGCTCCACCACATGTTCCGTTAGTGATTTGCATAACCATCATTGGAATTTACGGACTTCCTGTTTTAATGCTGGTTAGTTTGTTGAGGACCCGATCACCTTCCTGGTTTTAAATAGGTTTTCTGCCGTCCTTTTGAACCTCAGGCCAGGTCAGAGCTGTGCTCTTTCAAAATGATGCTACACTCAGTTGATGCTGATCCTAATCCATCTATACCTCCCAAATTGCTGTAAACAAAAAATCAGTGGTTAACATATTGATCTTTAATCCTTTTACAGTATTCTATAGTAGTCCACAGGGAGTCATTCATCTCACCAAACCCATAAAAAAGCTATGTTTAACTATATTTTTAACATAGGTCAATTTTTACAGCCTCTTAAAGTGTCACACACATCTATAGCTAAAGAATAGGTTGCATTTTAAGCTGCACATATGGCAGATTGCACTGACATTTCCTCTTTGTTGCTCCTTCTGAGTTTCTGCAACAGACGTCACTGGATTAAGACACAAGGCAATTTGCGTGATGTAATTATGCCTCGTTTTCTTTTCTTTTTTTTAACCGTCTGTTTAATTGAGGCTGCAGAGTGATTTGTGAACATGCAGTTCCCTGGGCTTGTTCATCCAAAGCTACAGCTGTGATGTGGATTTCGAGAGAGGACAAGGTCAATCAGCCACACTCCCATCTGCTCTCGCTGCTGATTAGCTTGCCTGCTCGAGTCCACCTGAATTCACCTGCATGATTCACACTCCTTATCTGCTCAGTCACTCCTTCAAAGCTTTTCAAGCCGAAGCTTCGGAATAATATGTGCCTCTAACTACAGCTTGAGACCACAAGCATTTCTCAAATATTTGTTGTGCTAAGTTTAGTTTTAGATTTCAGGTTTCATGAGCTACATGTCGTCCATCTGTCAGCCCATCCACACTAAATGTACCTTTCTTGACAAGCAGGTGTGCCTAGCTTACGTTAGCTATATTCATCAGGTGGAGCGGTCACATTGGATTTCTTTAGTTATTAATTATTATGTAATTCTAGTCTACTTCATAAGTTATAGCCAAATGTTGTGATAGCTGTGACTGTTGTATACCTTTTATGTCAGGCAGAGTTCCCTCTCAGACCATGTATAGATAGGCGGGTATCCTTATCTTATTATGGGATATTACCTCACAACCTGTTCAGAAGGTTGTGTGTACAAATGCATCCATTATCAAGCTGTTGGAAACTCCTGGCCTCTTGAACAAGGCTCTTAATCCTCAGTTGCTCAGCTGTATATATGTTTAGCTCAGCCATGAAACTCACACTTGACTGGTTCTCTAGATGTCGATGCTTCCCTATCTACATGACCCATCCTGACTAAACCCCCAAGCTCGGTACCAGTGCATAGCAAGATTTTCCTGCTTATCCTCTTCCTTCTCCTCTGCAACATTTGTTTAGATCTGCTGTTTAGAAGGGGAGGTTCCTTCTTATTTACTTTTTCACAAGTCTCCATACTTGACCAAACATCAACAGCAGCAATAGCAGTGTAGCAGATCTAATCTACCAAGATCAAACCTACCTACAATACATTCTTATTCATAAAAGCTTGTTGTCATGACTGAAATGAGATAACTGTAAGTCGCCCTGCAGAAGGGAGGCTGCTGAATGCCATCAATTCAAATGTATATCATTTTGTATGGGGCAGATTAGCATTTTACCCCACTCTTTTTAGGCTCACGTCTGGTCTATCTCTGCTGACTGGTCCGATAGAAAGGCCTTACACTTGGATCAGGACAAAATAGCTATGTAGAAAGTAGGCAGGCTGGGAGATTCGACTGTTGGATGTTGATTCGTTACAATCTGTAGGATAGTGCCTTCAACAAAAGGAATTGCATCTTTGAGGTCACACTGGTCAGATAATATCCTGGCTAACATAACATCCTACTTCAAAACATTCAACACATAAAATCATGAATTTGTTGTGGCTATGATTGTGGACTACTGATTAGTTCGTTGTTCGTTCAAATCCACCAAGCTGACACTTTAGGGTCATTGAACAAGGCCCTCAACTGTTCAACTGTATCCAGTCTCAGTTGTCACTCTGGATAAAAGCATTAGCCAAAAATCTGTTAATGTTGCAATGCACTGGTGTTCCTTCCAGGGTCTATTCCTACCTCATGTCCAGTGTTCCCAGAATAGGGTTTGGCTGGATCCACTATAGCCTTAAGAACAAATTGGATTCATCCAGACGCTATACTAGGAACACTGGGAATTAGGCAGTTATAGCCCCTGGAAGGGACACCAGTCTATTGCAACAGATTATTTCTGACTCAATTTCATTAGGATAAATCCAGGCAGAGAATGGAAGTCCTTAGCTAGAATGTCCTCGGGTTATTTTGAGGTTGCGTTCAATGCAATTTAGGGCCAATTAAGTCTTTAGGCCAGACTCTATGACATGTTTAATCTTGTTATATCATCGTTAAAGGGTGTTTTCCCAACATGCACTTGATGCTGCTTGTATAGGCTCTGGCTCTGGATCCACCACCACCCTGACCAGGATAAAGGGCTTACATGATAATAAATCTGTGAATATAGAAGTAGCTTGTAAGCATCTTCATATATTTCAGGCACATGTGCACATCTGTCAGTTCCCTCAGGCTTAAAGTGTGACTCAAGACTTTCCTTAATGTGTCAGGGATTAGGGTTGAAATGAAAATGTTAAGGTCACTGAGTCTTGGTCATTGCTTCGCATATCAATGACTGCTACCTAAACCAATTTCTTCGACTCTCAAACCCATAAGGCAAGCTGAATAATTCAAGATCAAGTAGGGAAGGAGAAAATCAAAGTATTTATCCTGCTTTTGCAATTAGATGCCTCAGGCGATGGACAAGATTATTTGAATGGCCAGATGTCGTTTCCTCACTATGCCAAGACTATGTGTCTGAGAGAGCTTTGTGATTGTGTTCAATCTGAAATGAGATGAGAATACATCATATAGAGATCACAGGAAAATGTCTCCTATTTTTTTAGGCAAACAGAAGCTCAATGAAAGATTGGTAATTAAATCAGTATTGTCATATCCCTCATATGCCGCTGTCATATATTTAAAGCGATTGCAATTTTCACTCGTTCTCATTAGTATGCTTTGTATTTCGGCAGGAGATTGGTGTAAGAGGAGAGCGAGAAATGATTTTGGCTCAGTGTCGAGTGTGAAGTACACACCGCGTAGTGTGAACACTGAGCTCTCTGTCATTTACTGAACAGAACTCTGTGTTCGTCTTTTGCTTTGTTTCCATTTCATTGGATTCACTCGGAACAACACTTTGCCATGTGAATATGAGAATATGAGACATCACCCTTCCTGCATTTCTTGTAGAAAATGTCTTTGCGCTTTCTAAGAAAATGATGTGGGGTGACGGCCACTTCACTTCTGGTTATGATTCATACACATCTTGGTTCTGAGTGGGTTTTCTGGCATGGTAGCTAGACAACTTATTTTATTCATTTATCTTCTGTAATTGCTTCATCCTTAAGCATGGTGACTTGCCTTGCCTCAAGTGTTCACTGTGTGCTCAGAGTTAGAATGCTCTCTAGGTCTTCCAGTCTAAAGACATGCTTTGTAGGTTCTAGTTTGCCCGTACTGTGTGTACTTGGCACCCTGTCCAGGGTGTTCCCCTCTTGTGCCCCTAGTCCCCTGAGAATGAGTCTCCATTCTTCCTGAGAACCTGTGTAGCATAAGCAGTACGGAAGATAAACAGTGTAAGCTCTTTATCCTGGTCAGGGTTATGGTGGATCTGAAATCTGTCCTGGGAACGCTGGGCATGAAGCAGGAATAAACCCTGGGTGCACCATCACACACACACACACACACATTTACACCTAGGGACAATTCAGCATATCCAATCCATATTCTTTTCAGTTCAAACCACACACATTAAATTGTGTGAAACAGTATCTCTCTTGGTGGTCACGCCAACTCTCAACAAAACTTCTAAATCTTCTGTTACAAATCTTCCCTGACGTTTTGCTTGTTAACAGTTGCCAGAAAAAGTTTGCTTCACAGAGGTTGGCCATGCATCCATTTCATGCATTTTCAGCATGTAAATCAGGCTTGTCCTGTTAACAAGTACCCATGTTGCCTAGTGATGGTACATACCACGGAGTAAGTAATTGGATGAAGCGTGATGTGCATTTTGACACCAGATCAAGTGGTCTACTTTAAAGTGGCATGCACATTCTTCAGCCATGTGACAGTACAGTGGGCAACAATGAACATACAGTGGAAAGTCAGCATACGAATTTAATTCGCTCTGGAGGCGGGTTCTCAAGGCGAAAAGTTGTATTGCGAAATGCATTTGTTCATAAGAAATAATGTTCCAGCCGCCCAAAAACATGACTGATATGACCAATACGAAGCGTATGTAAACTCTACGGCTGCTTACAAAGAACTGGCTCAAGCCAAGCATTTCATGTCAAGGGTCCTCACAGGAAGTCGTGCCACCAAGCTTAGGCTAAAAATAGAACAGAGCACCCACGCCACCGATCTGTCAACAAAAAAAACACCCGAAATATCACCTAGCTTTTGAACGCATGCAGAAGGCAATCACTGTGAAGGCTTTCACTGACTGAAAATAAATTCGTAAACTCGCTTCAGTTGGCTTTGCTTGGCTTTCCACTGACGTTAACAAGTTTTGAATGGCTCTTGGACGCACGCGCAACTTAGCCGGTGTTCGTTTCGGTAAATTCGTATGCTGAAAATGCTTCGTATGCCGATGCAAGTTTCTTTCACAATTGTAATTTTTACACCAATAATTCATAAAGGTGGGCATTAGTATCTGTGGAGGTTCCATTATATGTTTAACCTTGGTTTTACAGACTTGGAACCAGAAGATATGCCAGTCTGCTACCTCGTCTCTCCTCATATACAAAAAAAAAAGATACTTAACTACCCTTGGAACTGGGGAGATACCCTCGAGAGTACATCTTTTGTACCTTTTAATATATCTTTTACATGAACCTTTAAAGCAGTACTCTAAAAGCTAATTAAAGGTACACGAGTGGTTCATAATCTCCAATTATGTTCCTTAAATCATTTTAAAGGATCGCTACATTCACATTACTGTGTAATAGATACACACTGAGGGTGTTTTCACACTTGGCCTGAATACTTGCGTTTGCAATCAGGACTAAGAGCCCTCAGGTCCTCAGTTTTCTGCAGGAGAGTACCAGGTGTCATTGAGCCTCATTTGCAGAGCCCAATAAAGGATGTTCCTTCCACATGTACTCACACTCATGCATGCATGCATCTCATCATGGGCAGAGAGGACCGTTGCCAGGGGTTACCAACTGCAGCTCTGAATCTGCCCGCCTCGCATCCTGACTGAAATATCAGTAGAAGAATGTGTGGTTGTCACCAAGTAGGCGCTAAAAGAGTGGTTTCTGGCTCGAAATCGCAAACGCGCCGCTTCAGCCAGTCCTTAGTATTTCCCAAAAGGTTTGGTTGTATGTGTATAACTTGATATTAAGCAAACATTTAAGGGTTTTTCAAATTGAAAAAGGAATGGACTCCAAACTGAACATCGAAAATTCAGGTTGTTGAGCACTAAAGTACTATAGCAACAATTGAATGTAAATTAGAATGTGCTGTTCAGATAATAAACTCTATATAACCAGAAAAATTCATTGAGATTATTTTATTTTTACAAGAATGACCTGGCCAAGAAGGCAGAAAAACACATGACAATTAACAGTTTAAAAATAATAAAAAGTATATTGTTATACACAATGAAATATCACAGAAAAACTTCCAAAATGGCTGAATGTGCTGTTAGCCCATTGATTGTGCAATTCTGAGAGTTTCTTTCTCTGTATGCTAGTATACTCTTAGCATTGTTAGCACCTCTACTGATGTTGTTCAGGGTGGCTGTACTACCACATATGGACACAAGTGGATCTTATCCTGCCTACATCAAAGAGGGCTCGTAGCTTGGCAGAGGAGTCGCTCTGCAGCACTTTCTTCTTATCCGGCTGCACTTATCTCAGACCCAGATGGTTCACCTCCTCTTTGAGTTGTAGTGCCCTCCTGTCTACCTGCTGTGTGGTCAAGCTTAAGCTGGTTTCACACAGTTTGATTTCAGCTCTCTTTTCCCTCAACCCCCCACTCCAACTGGGTAACAACTGATTTCTTTTCAACCTGTTACTCGTTCTTTATCTGAGGAAGCAGTGGTGGCTCGAAGAGTTAAGGCTCTGGGTTGCTGATCAGAAGGTGACACTGTTGGGGTCTTGAGCAAGGCCCTTAACCCTATCTGCTATAGAGGTGTTGTATTATGTCTGACCTTGCATTTTGACCCCAACTTCCTAAGCTGTGATATGTGAAGAAAAGAATTTCACTGTGCTGTAATGTCTATGTGACAAATATAGACATATATAGAAATACAGACAGGGGGGTGGGGTGGTAGCTAAGTGGTTAAGGTGTTGGACTACTGATCAGAAGGATGTGAGTTCAAATCTCAGGTCCACCACTTCTGGGTCCCTGAGCAAAGCCTTTAACCCTCAATTGCTCAGTTGTACAAAATGAGATAAATTGTAAGTGGCTCTCGATAAGGGTGCCTACCAAATGCCAGAAATGTAAATGTAATGCAAATAGACTTGGAGGAAAGAGCAATCTGTCCTCTTCCACATACATGATCTCAAAGATGCCCAGAATTGGTCAGTGCTTCTGGACAGTCCACTAGACTTTACCTACAAATATCTGGGATTCGAACTCACAACCTTGTAATCAGTAGACCAACACCTTAACCACTAAGGTACCATAGCCATCACAGCTACTTGCCATACTTTGAGACCCTGACAAAATCCTGCCTGACTTCTTTAATAATAACACTTTTTTGATCATATAGTACACGGTTGCAGAATGGAAATGATTTATAATCACACACTCTGTTGTCATCCGGATGATGATGGGTTCCCTTTCGAGTCTGGTTCCTCTCAGATATTCTTATAGGCAGATTTTCCTCACCACCGTCACCTCTGGCTTGCTCATAAGTTTGAAACTTTTTAATTTAATCCTTAAAGTGTTTTAAAGACATTTAAAGTCTTTTTGTGACAGTGTCCATTGCGCCATACAAATAATTGAAAAATTCATTCTCCGTGCCAGATCATGTGATGAAGATCCTCTAATGATGAACATGATTTTGCTGTGTTCTCCTTACATCATACATTCTTCAAAGTAAGCTTAAGGATATTTGTTCTGCTTGTTAGCATGTTTCATTTTCCACTTTTCTAGCGTTCGCTATCACCCTATGGGAAGCGCCAAAAATACGACTGTCTTTGTTCACAATGGCATCAAATGGAGCACTAATGAGCATCAGGTTAACGTTCTAAGACCATCAAGTTTAACTCCTGACCAAGGAATTCTTTTGTGAAGCCTGTACAGTGGCTTTATAATGCATAAAAGCCTTCTGCATAATGTAATCATGACCATTCAGAATGTAAGAGCGTCTCTACTTTTACAAGTGATGTGTCTTCAATCAAACCTCATTCCAGTGCTGTGTTGTGGACGTTATCAGTGCAGTGGTGCTTTTTTATCTGCCAGAAGGCAGGGATCTGTCATGTTGGTGTTGAAGCGTGTCACCAGGAGGTCACCCTGTTGACATTTCCTGTACGAGGCCCGTTGCTGCGTGCCAGTTTAACCCTGAGTACCTTTTCCGTGTGTCCTCACGACGCTCCTTTCTCCGCTGAAATCCGCAGTACTCCATCACCCACACACACACACACAACCCTCCCCTCTTTCCTCCTAGACGCCAAATCAACAATTTAAATCCTGGCTTTGAAGATGTACACACGCTTCCATCAATAATACAACACTGATCCATCATTAATTAGTTTGCTAATTTTCCTACCTCCGTCCTGATCCTTGTGCAGCGATATTAAACATGTAGCAGGGCCCAAGAGGAGCGACCTAATAATGAGTCAGTAAACATAAGGTGCGTTGCATATTAATATTCAGGGGGAAAAGTCTTCTACTTTCCTCACTGCCTTTCCTTCTACGCTATGGGAGTCTCTCGAGTCTTTGCCACTTTTCGCCCATGAAGAGATTGTCTCTGGCTGTGTGGGTCTAAATTAACGCTGATGCTCCCTGGCTGTTTTATTAAAACAAGTGGAGGTGTCCTGTTACACTTGGATGTGTGTGTGTGTGTGTGTGTGTGAGAGGAAGACTTTACACATCAAATGCATTTCAATTTGTAATAAGCCGATCTCCTGCCTAGCGGAAAGAAATGAATTAACACAATAAGGGGCGAGCGTCCTTCAGAAGGTGGTGGGTGTTTGTGTGAGAAATTGTAGCTGAGACTTTGGAGTACTTGAGTAAGTAAAGAACAAGACAGCTTCTGTTTTATTTGAAATTCATGTATTACAATTTTAAAATGTTCTGATCGAAATGTGTCAGAATACACAGTGCATCGCAGTTTGTTGGTATGGGGCTTGCATAACAATGAGTTTGAGGTGTTGACTTGGCCTCCAAATTCCCCAGATCTCAATCCAATCAAGCATCAACAAAACAAGTCCAATCCATGAGGACTGGCAACTTAGAGGACTTAAAGGATCTAATGGACTTAAGGGATCTAATGGAGTCCATACCTTGATGGGTCAGGGCTGTTTTGGCAGTAAAAGGGGAGCAACACAATATTAGGCAGGTGGTCATAATGGCGGATCGGTGTATAGTCTATATATAAACACATCGTCATGTGAACACACAGGTCTTAGATAAATTAAATTAGATTATTATGTCAGGTAGGGGGGCACGGTGGCTTAGTGGTTAGCACGTTTGCCACGTTTCACACCTCCAGGGTTGGGAGTTCGATTCCCGCCTCCGCCATGTGTGTGGAGTTTGCATGTTCTCCCCGTGCCTCGGGGGTTTCCTTCGGGTACTCCGGTTTCCTCCCCCGGTCCAAAGACATGCATGGTAGGTTGATTGGCATCTCTAAATTGTCCGTAGTGTGTGATTGCGTGAGTGAATGAGAGTGTGTGTGTACCCTGTGATGGGTTGGCACTCCGTCCAGGGTGTATCCTGCCTTGATGCCCAATGACGCCTGAGATAGTCACAGGCTCCCCGTGACCCGAGAATAGATCGGATAAGCGGTAGACAATGAATGAATGAATTATGTCCGGTTCCGTATTGAGACTGTCATCCAGACTGAGTCCTCGTCTTCCTCATAGCGAGAACGCAAAGAGGCGGGCACAGAAAATCAGGCGGCTTATGTCAAGGATTCATAAATGCTGTAGGAGAAAGTGACATTAAAGTGATGTTAAATAATTTGGCCCTTCTGTATGACACTGACGGAGAGAGAGAGAGAGAGAGAGAGAGAGAGAGAGAGAGAGAGAGAGAGAGGCGAGCAAGTGAAAGAGATAGATAGAGAGAGAGGCAGAGAGATAGAGAAAGAAAGTGAGGGAGGGAGAGAGATTCCTGAGTAGCAGTATTGCATTACTCCCTGTGTAAAGATGGGGGGAGAGAGAGAGATTCAGGAATAGCAGAGTTGCATTACTCCAAGTGTAAAGATGGGAAGAGAGAGGGGAAGAGAGAGAGAAAGAGAGAGAGAGAGATTCAGTAATAGCAGAATTGCATTACTCCCTGTGTAAAGATGGGAAGGGAGGGATAGAGAGGAAGAGAGAGAGATAGAGATTCCTGAGTAGCAGTGTTGCATTACTCCCTGTATAAAGATGGGGAGAGAGAGAGGTATTCAGGAATAGCAGAATTGCATTACTCCCTGTGTAAAGATGGGGAGAGAGGGGGGGGTATATGGGAGAGGGGGGGGGTATATGGGGAGAGAGGGGGGGTATGAGGGGAGAGGGGGGAGGGGGGAGGGAATATTTGGGTTGTATTGATTTCATTCACTCTATAATCATTTTCTTCCTGCAGGCAATAAATCAGCGTGACGGCTCTGCTGTGTGTTTTGTGAAGGCTGCGATGCCTCATCACAACACTGCTGCACTCCTGATGGCTGCTGCTCTGCTTCTCTGTGTTTAATGTGAACGCAGTTCAGTCTAATTCACTCCGAGCCTGCTTTCTGTTTAAACACTGAGACTAATTCAAATTATTCACACAAACCCATAAATAAGCTTTAAAATACACACTGGGCCTCATTCGCTCCTCCGTACACAAATACACAACAATGAAATCAAAATCACAAGAGTACAACAAATACACAACCCAACACACAACTGGAAGACCAAACACACACCAGAAAAAACAAACGCAAACAATTAAAATACAGCAGAGAAACCGAACACACAACCACAACAACCAAACAAACACACAACAACCAAACTAAATACACAATGGAAAAAACAAACACAAACAAACCAAACATAAACAAAAAGATACACAACAAAAAAAACAAACAAACAAACACACAACCACAGAACCAAACACACAACAGAAAAAATACACAAACCAAACACAAAAAAAACTCAGCAGAAAAACAAACACAAACGAAAAATACACAACAGAAAAACAAACACACAACCACAAAGCCAAATGAGACAACAGAAAAAACAAACCCAAACAAAAAAATGCACAAAAAACAAACAAAAAATACACAAAAGAAAAAACAAATACAAACAATTAAATTACACAACAAAAAACAAACACAATCTAAAAATACACAACCACAAAACCAAACACACAACAGAAAAACAAACACAAACAAAAACACACAACAAAAAACAAACACAAAATCACAAAAGCAAAAAAAATACAACAGAAAAACAGAACACACAACGGAAAAACCAAACAAGAATACACAAGAGAAAAAAAAATACTTGCAACAAAAATGTATAATTTACAGATATATGATTTACATGTGCCTTTATAAGTTATATTTTTATGCAGCCATTATTCACTCTATAACCCCAAATCTCTCTGCTTCTGTTCGAATCCCAAAAGCTTGCTGTTTTGCTTTCCAAACCTAGCTCAGTTAAATATAAAAAATATCACTCTGGCAACCCTGTCTAGGTTTAACAGTCAATACAAATGGAAAATACACTATATTGCCAAAAGTATTGGCCACAGGTGTACAAAATCAAGCACCTAGAAACATTCTCCACACATCTGTGAAAGAATGGGTCGCTCTCAGGAGCTCAGTGAATTCAAGCGTGGTACCGTGACAGGCTGCCACCTGTGCAATAAGTCCATTTGTGAAATTTCCTCACTACTAAATATTCCACGGTCAACCGCTAGTGGTATTATAAGAAAGTGGAAGCAATTGAGAACAGAAACTCGGCCACGGAGTGTTAGGCTACGTAAAATCAGACTGATCAGCGCATGCTGAGGAGCACAGTGCACAGAAGTCACCAACTTTCTGCAGAGTCAATAGCTACAGACCTCCAAACTTGGTGTGCCCTTCAGATTAGCTAAAGAACAGTGCGTAAAGAGCTTCATGGAATGGGTATTCATGGCCAAGCCGCTGCGGCCGAGCCTTACATCACCAAGTGCAATGCAAAGCGTCGGCTGCAGTGGTGTAAAGCACGCCACCACTGGACTCTACAGCAGAGGAGATGTGTTCTCTGGAGTGACCAATCACACTTCTCTGTCTGGCAATCTGATGGATGAGTCTGGATTTGGTGGTTGCCAGCCTGACTGCATTGTGCCAAGTGTAAAGTTTGGTGCAGAGGACATTTTGGACAATTTCATGCTCCCAACTTTGTGGGAACAGTTTGGGGATGACCCCTTCCTGTTCCAACATGACTGCACACCAGTGACCAGAGCAAGGTCCATAAAGACATGGATGAGCGAGTTTGGTGTGGAGGAACTTGACTGGCCTGCACAGAGTCCTGACCTCAACCCCATAGAACACCTTTGGGATGAATTAGAGTGGAGACTGTGAGCCAGGCCTTCTCGTCCAACATCAGTGCCTGACCTCACAAATGCTCTTCTAGAGGAACGGTCAAAAATTCCCATAAACACACTCCTAAACCTTGTGGAAAGCCTTCCCAGAAGAGTTGAAGATGTTATAGCTGTAAAGGGCAGGACAACTCCATATTTAACCGTACGGATTACGAATGGGACGTCATTAAAGTTCATGTGCATGTAAAGGCAGATGTCCCAAAATTTTTGGCAATAGAGTGTATATGTGATTTGTTGTGTCATTTCTTTCAGTTTGTATGGGGCTCGATAGTTAATGCAGTTTGCCATGTGACTGAATTAAAATCTATAGCGATTTCTACGATTTTTTTAAGCTGTTGCGTTAGAAATTTATCTCTGAATTTCTCTCCACTGGAACTAAGATTGTGTTATATCCTGTAGGAAAAGAGGTTCTACAGGATACAGAAGCTCTCGCTCTTTCAGTACCATGAACTGATCAGAAACAGTGGAATCAATGCAGCCAAATGTTCCACTAGTTACTAATTTGGCCAAAATCAAGCAAGCAGGCAGTCTATTACCTTACAATAAAATAAATACTGTGTGATAAAAAGTACAAGCTTTTTAGTCTGAAGTCAGAGTTTGTGCTGATCTCTGCTCTTTCCTCCCTTAAGCTGACATTGATACAAGGACGTATTATGCTGAGCGAAGAACAGTTTTCTCTCTGAACATTTTGATAAAACAAAAAAACAATTAATTGGCCAGCCAGCGATTTGACGCTAGCCATAACCAGTCATATCCAGTCCACACATCAGCATACATGTTGTGTATGTATTGTCATTATATCACCGAACTGATGAGTTTAATCCCACACCAAACAGCAACGATAGAAGAAAATGAAGCCCTCAGGCTCAGTGTTGACTATCAGAGCACAGAGTGTTTGATTAAGACTGTAAGTAAATTCTGCAGGACGCTCGGACCCCTGGAGTTTGGGAATCCGTGCTGGAAGGGAAATACACAATGAAGAACAGAAGAATCTAAAATAAAAAGAATATCGAGTATAAACAAATATAAGAATAAGAATACAATACAAAATGTAATATAAAATAGACAACTAATAAACAACAGTAGAATAGAATAAGCAGAATAGTGATAGTAAAATGTACAGTGAGATGGGTGGATGGATGTGGACAGAATATAGATATAATAGTGTGACATAGTTAAAGTTAAAATGTCATGTGCTCTGGTGTGCCAGTCCTGAGTTAAAGTGACGTGTGTAAAGTCAAATTAAAGTAAGAATACTTTCAAAAATATACACCGATCAGCCATAACATTGTGAGCAGTGTGGGGTGAAGTGAGTAACACTGATGATCTCCTCATCATGGCACCTGTTAGTGGGTGGGATATATTAGGCAGCAAGTGAACATTTTGTCCTCAAAGTTGATGTGTTAGAAGCAGGAAAAATGGACAACGTAAGGATTTGAGCGAGTTTGATGAAGGACCAAATTGTGATGGCTAGACCACTGGATCAGAACATCTCCAAAACTGCAGCTCTTGTGGGGTGTTCCCGGTCTGCAGTGGTCAGTATCTATCAAAAGTGGTCCAAGGAAGGAACAGTGGTGAACCGGAGACAGGGTCATGGACGGTCAAGGCTCACTGATGCACGTGGGGAGCGAAGGCTGGCCCGTGTGATCCGATCCAACAGACGAGCTACTGTTGCTCAAATTGCTGAAGAAGTTAATGCTGGTTCTGATAGAAAGGTGTCAGAATACACAGTGCATGTCGGGTCAGGGCTGTTTTGGCAGCAAAAGGGGGACCGACACAATATTAGGCAGGTGGTCATAATGTTATGCCTGATCAGTGTAGACTTTAATTGTTTATTTTTTTAGCAATTTACAAAATGCAAAGTGAGCAAACAAGAAAAATCAAATCAATGTTTGGTGTGAATAGTGTTTGCCTTCAAACCAGCATCTTGTACACTTTGTACACAAAGTCAGGGATTGTATAGGATCAGAGTCAGGTGTATGCTTTAGCAATTATACCAAGCAGGTGCTAACGATCATCACTTTCGTATGTTGGGTCAGTAACCTTAACAGAAACAGCTGGGGGAGGAACAAACTAACTCACCTACTAAGGTGAGGTTGAGGAGGACAGTTTCATGTCACAGGTCATACACTAGGGCAATACTGAGACACTGCATCACTCTCTCAGGCAAAGATTTCAAAGCAGACTGAGTTTTCGAGATGTCTGTTTAAGCTATTTTAATGAAGCATTATATTCTTTCTATAGCAGTCGATCAGTTTAAATGATAATAAATACTGTGTAACAGAGTACAAGCTATTTTAGCAAAGCACAAAGAAACAGGTGATGTTGAGGAGTGTAGACACAGAGGAAGGCCAAGGAAACTTAATTCAGCAGATGAAGGACACATCATACTTAATTCCCTTCCACATAGGAAACCAGTGCCTACTGGCAGAAACCAGTAGGACCCGGGTACCCCGGAGACGTCTGGGCAGAAAGGGCCTTCATGGGAAAATTGGCAAAAAGCCAGACCTCCGACGTGTCTAAATATATCTAACTCTGTAATGAAAGGCTTCACACGGCGCTGGAGAGCCTTCATGAGCTCACATCTCACAGCGCTGAAACCCAGTTAGAAGTTAAAACCTGCTGAGTTTGATATCAGATCTAAATGAAATCCTGTAATGTATAAATCAGGGTAGAGAACAGAAAAATGCTGTACTGTTCAGTTTTACTTTAGTGGAACAGATCTAATTCAAAAAGCACGGGACTTTTCCATCGTTTCTACAGAAACAAACTCGTATAAAGTGATATCCACATGAAAAAAGGACAAATCTGAAGACTTGTCTTACCAGCTAGTCAACTAATGAATGTATTAATCAGTTAATTCATTCATTAATTAATAGATTTTCTGGGCTATTATTATTATTATTATTATTATTATTATTATTATTATTATTATTATTATTATTATTATTATTATTATTATTATTATTATTATTATTATTATTTTCCTGATGTCCCCTTGCTTGGCTATTTATTTATGTATTTATGTATCTATCTATCTATCTATCTATCTATCTATCTATCTATCTATCTATCTATCTATCTATCTATCTATCTATCTATCTATCTATCTATCTATCTAATAAAATTTGTGTAATGTTTTTTTCCTGATCTACTGACTAATTAATTAACTTGCTTCCTTGTTGCTTATTTGTTTGTTTTTCATTTCTACATTTATGAACAATTATTATTATCTTTCAAAATTTCTGTTAATTTTTTCCAGAGCAACATTTATTAACATTCTATCTATCTATCTATTTATTTATTCGTTTGTTCATTCATTCATTCAGTTCTATTCTATGCCTTTCCCTTTAACATATTTTTTATTTGTTTTTATTATTATTATTATTCATTCATTCATTGTCTACCGCTTATCCGATCTACACTCAGGTCACGGGGAGCCTGTGCCTATCTCAGGCGTCATTGGGCACCGAGGCAGGATACACCCTGGACGGAGTGCCAACCCATCACAGGGCACACACACACTCTCATTCACTCACATAATCACACACTACGGACAATCCAGAGATGCCAATCAACCTACAATGCATGTCTTTGGATTGGGGGAGGAAACCGGAGTACCCGGAGGAAACCCCCGAGGCACTGGGAGAACATGCAAACTCCACACACACACGGCGGAGGCGGGAATCGAACCCCCAACCCTGGAGGTGTGAGGCAAACGTGCTAACCACTAAGCCACTGTGCCCCCCTATTATTATTATTATTATTATTATTATTATTATTATTATTATTATTATTATTATTATTATTATTATTATTATTATTATTATTATTATTATTATTATTATTATTATTATTATTATTTATTATTATTATTATTGGTGGCTCAGTGGTAGGTTGCTCGCCTATCATGCGGAAGGCCCGGGTTCGATTCCCAGCCAATGCCTCAACCCCAGCCACTGGATGCAGTGCCGGTCCCAAGTCCGGAAAAATGGGAGGGTTGTGTCAGGAAGGGCATCCGGCGTAAAACCTGTGCCAAGTTGTTGTGCGGACCAGTCGGTCCGCTGTGGCGACCCCGAACAGGGAGCAGCCGAAAGCAACTTCTTCATTATTATTATTATTATAGTTATTTGTACAGCTTTCCCCAATCCTAGCTTATTTTCCGGTAACACCGCATCCCGTTGTGTTTCATTCCTTATTTACGCCTCGACAAAAAGTTGATGATGTGAAGAAAGAAATCAGATTTCAGGATGTGTTTAATAGGAGTCGCTGCCAGGCCAGTAATAGAGAAAGAAATGACTTTCCCTTGTAAACATGACATCAGGTTACAGTTTCCCTTAATGATAAAATTGTGTTTTTAAACATTAAAGCGAGGTGAGAGAGTGGGATCCAAATCCCCCCAAAAATCACACAGAAGTAGTAGGAGCAGGAAGCTTGAAGGGATTGTGTCGTGCAATAATATCTGAATAATATTTCTTTGAGTTTTTGTTGGAAAGCTGCATTTCAGATTGGACTTCAGAGAATAAACGCAATATTAAAATGATCTCATTATTGATTGCCAGTGTGGCAGGGTTTATATGCACAGTTGCTCATTTTGTGTGTGTGTGTGTGTGTGTGTGTGTGTGTGTGTGTGTGTGTGTGTGAGCTTCCTGGTGGTGTGAATGTGTGCGGTCCATCGCTAACAAGCTATTGGTTATTCATTTCCTTCTGCCACTGGCTTCCTGCCCTGATCTAGTTCTGTGTATAGTGTGATTTATAAACTGAATTATTTACAGTGAGGAAACACTGCCATAACCGTCGACTCAGCGTGTAAACAGTCGAGATCATTTGTGTGATTTAACATGTGCCTTCTTACTTTACATGCTTCAGATCCTGATGTGAGACTAACTGACTGAATGAACAGTTTTACTGATGAATGAGACAGTCTGAAGAATATAGGAATACTTCTTTATCCAATTGTTTACTTTAACAAAGATAATCAAATATTATGGGGTAAAAAAAAAGACTCTTGAATACTTATACTTTTACTTAAATACATTTCCAAGACAAAAAGAAATTGTGTCTAAAAGAAATCGTGATAAAGATTCAAACAGTTGAATCTGTTTTGTTATGTTTGTAATGATTAGTTGAATCAAATAATAATAATAATAATAATAATAATAATAACAATAACAACAATTATTATTATTATTATTATTATTATTATTATTATTATTATTATTATTATTGTTATTATTATTATTATTATTATTATTATTATTATTATTATTATTATTATTATTATTGTTGTTATTATTATTATTATTATTATTATTATTATTATTATTATTATTATTATTATTATTATTATTATTATTATTATACACCCATTAAAAAACATTTTTAAAAATAGTACCTCAGTAAAATTCTCTGGAGTAAACAAAGACTCATATAAAACCCTCTATAACTCAAAAACTCCAGAAAAGGCATGAATTTCAGGAAAATTTGACCAAGCTGAACTCTTTAATTAATTAACAGTTTTGGCAACATACATGATTGCTTCATTTGGAAGGTTTTACTTCCTGATGCCCTTCCTGATGCAATCCTCACATTTTATTCAGCTGCTTCTTTGCCTGTGAATGATTTATATTTCTTGCATTTGGCAAGCTCCCTTATCCAGAGTAACTTACAATTTATCTCATTTTACACCACTGAGCAATTGAGGGTTAAGGGCCTTGCTCAGGGGCCCAGCAGTGGCAGCTTAGTGGACCTGGGATTCAGACTCACAACCTTCTGATCAGTACTCTAACACCTTAACCACTAAGCTACCACATCCCCATCATGAGACCCTGCCACCGGACCACCAGCGAAACTGGAAAATTAAATTGTGTTGTAATAGAGTGTTTGTTTTCTTTCTTTCTCTCTCTCTCTCTCTCTCTCTCTCTCTCTCTCTCTCTCTCTCTCTCTCCCTCTAACTCAGTGTATCTTAGTCTGTGACCTAGCGAACCAGTATTGATGAAGCTCTTTTGTATGTCGCTCTGGATAAAAGCGTTAACATTCCAAATGGCCTTAAATGTAAATGTAAACAATTGGAAAACTCACAGATGGGAAATAATAGCCATCAACTGGCTGATAAATCCAATCCAAATAATGTGCACAGTAAAAGAAGTGTCTGTTTCGTGACTGACTTTCTTGGCAGAAACGCTGGGTTGAGAGCGGTGGACATTTGTTTCATGATTGAAAAACAAATTGAGGTAAGAGTTTTGGCAACATACATGATTGCTTCAGTTGGTTCTGCAGGAGGCAGCGAGGATCACTGGCGCAGTGATTGCAGCTCTGTTTTAATATTAATACACAGCAGACAGAGGGACTTTATCTAGTGCCATGATGTGAAAAAAAAGATGGAGGATTTAATAATAGCTTATTTAAGATGAAGAGGATTTTGCTTTGTGTGAGGTGTTTTGGCAGATCGACATGCGACTCTGGAATGAGTGAAAGCTGCACTGATGTGATGCTTTGGCTTGTCAAGGGAAATGGGTCAGTGGAATATATTTCTGAAGTAACTATTAAAGTTCATGTACAGTTAACATCCATACAAGCATCCAGGCAAACAGGCAACATGGAGTCTTTCACAGGGAACTCGGGACACAAGGCAGGGGATGTCCTGGACCGGATGACAAGCCATCACACACACACACACACACACAACACATACACACACACACATACACATACATACGCACACACACACACACACACTACAGAGATGCCAGTCAGTCTACAAGACATGTCTTTGGACTGCGGAAGAAACCAGAGAACCCAGAGGAACCTCTGAAGCACTGGGAGAACATGCAACCTCCACCCACACAGGTCAGAGATGAGAATTGAACCCGCAACCATAGAAGTAAGAACCAACATTTAATATATACAGTGGAACTTTGGCATACGAATGCTCTCACTTACAGATTTTCACCTTAAAAATTGAAATTTTTCAAGAAATTTGCATCGGTATACGAAGCATTTTTAGCATATGAAAAAACCCTAAACTGAAAGCCGCCTAAGTTGTGCATAAGTCCGGGAGCCATTCAAAACTTGTTAGCGCCAGTGGAAAACCAAGTGAAGCCAACGGAAGTGAGTTTACTAATTTTACTCATTTTTTTCAGTCAGTGAAAGCTGTTTGGAAAGAGTCAACCCACGATACCAACGTTGCCTTCAGCATGCGTTCAAAAGCTAGGCGATTTTCCGGGTGTGTTTGTTGACAGATCGGTGGGGGGTTCTATTTTTAGCCCGAGCTTGGTGGCACGACTTCCTGTGAGGAGCCTTGACATACTTGGCTTGGGTCAGTTCTTTGTAGCAGCCATGCAGTTTACATACGCTTCGTATTGGTCATATTTTTGATTGACTGGAACGGATTATCTGCATTTACATTATTTCTGATGAGAAAATTCATCATGCAATAAAAATTTTCACCTTATAACTCGCCTCCAGAACCAATTAAAGTCACATGCTGAGTTTCCGCTGTACCTGTAAATTACTGTATATTATATATATATTTTAAATAAAGAGCAGATTTGGTTTTCAGCCAAAAGAAAAAAAAACAAAACAATTTTGACTAAACAAATAAAGCCACCCAATTAAATAGGCTTAGAGGGAATTGTCAAATAATTTTTGGTGATTATAATTACACTGTGAATTAAAACGCAGTTTGTTATGTGTTAGGTTTTATTGTTCAGTCCATTTGCCACCCGGTGCCATCCTGCTGTATTCCACAACTCTGAGTTTATATTGTTATTAATTTATTTTCTAGTTAGTAACAGGCAGTACTGTGACAAGGGTTTCTATGTGTGTGTGTGTGTGTGTGTGTGTGTGTGTTTGAGGAAATGCGAGTCATGTGAGAGCAGTGGAAAAAGTCTGAATATTTGAGAAAATTGTGTTTTTCCAACTTTGTAGCATCAGTTTAGTGAAGAATCGGATATGATTGCGATGGTCACAAGCATTTAGTCATATAGTGTATAAAAATAGTGACATCCATGCTTTTTTAGATTGAATGTACATTTACAGATTACACTTCTGGCATTTAGAATGAATTACATTTTATCTTACTTTATACAACTGAGCAATTGATGTTTAAGAGCCTTGCACAGGGGCCCAGCAGTAGTAGCTTGGTGGACCTGGGATTGAAACTCACAACCTTCCTATCAGTAGTCCAACACCTTAACCACTAAGTTACCACATCTCATGATAAATGTTGAAATTATTATTAAAAAAAAAGAGTAAATTGGTACCGCAATCATCAAATTGCTGCTTTATTTTGTTCTGCCTTGTTACTAATTAAAGCTTAATTCATTCATTAATTAATTAATTCATCCATATATCCGTCCATGTATCCATGTATCCATCCATCCATCCATCCATCCATTCCATTTCTACATAATTACACTGCATTTCCGTATTTTCATATCTTCCATCATGGCATGATAATTGAATAAAGAAAGTCCTGTAGTACTGCTGTGTGAGTTTAAGGAAAGCGTGTGTATCATGGCGTGGTGAGCATAATGTTAGTATAATGTTAGCTGTCATGAAGGCAGCCTTCTCTAGAGCAGGAAGCAGTGCAGTAAGAGTCAAGCTTTCAGGTCAGAGATAATGGGGAGCTTTAACGTCCGGACGAAGCTGGATAATGGCCACAAAATCCACACTTACAGGATAAACTTCACTGCACACAGCTCAGACACATAACCGAACGTCTCCTAAATGCAGGGGCTTTCTAAAAAATTTGAGATTTTTCATACTTTCAGAAAACGATTTCCCCTGTTCAGGATCATAGCAGATCCGGAATCTGGGCCGGGAATGCTGGATGTGAGGAGGGAATCTGAACACGTAGAAAAAAACAACACCTTTTATGGTATATTGTTACAAAATGAATGATTATTTCCAGACAATCTCTCTCTCTCTCTCTCTCTCTCTCTCTCTCTCTCTCTCTCTCTCTCTCTCTCTCTCTCTCTCTGTATTAGCTGAGAGTGGCCGTTTGTCGCTTTCCATGTGACTGATCTTTATAGTCAACAGAGCTGCTGAACTAATAGATTAAAGTCCTGAGATCTAAAGGAGCTTTATGGAGGTAATTAACGGGTCATTTCTCCATGCTGAATGTGTTAGCATGTGTGAATAATGGCTATAAAGTACAACATTTCTGTAGTGTTTGTCTGTAATGCAGTAACGTGTTTGTAATTAATTATTCGCATTATTCTCTACATTGTTTACTGAACGAGCGTGTTAGCAGGTAACAGGCTTGAGTGAATGTTGTGGAATTAAAAAGGAGGTTTTTCAGAAGCTGTAATGGATGAGTCGAGGAAAATGATGTTTTCACACAGTAATGCTAAAATAGTTTGATTTAATGATTAGATTTGAAGCAAAATTGTTTTTAGTAATGTTTTCTTTCTCTAAAATGTTTAGTAATGTTTTTATTTCTCTATGTATAGCTTATTGTGAAGGACGCTTACTTTCTGAACTGCTGACTGTAATAGAAGCACCTGTTCACCTGTTTGTTCCAGTTATGAATGCAGTTATCCAATTGACCAATGAAGTGCAGCAGCACAAAAAACATTACCTCACTTGTTGCGTCAGTAGCTGCTGCATTTGATTCAGTACCTATTGTGTTTGGTTTAGAACATACTACATATGATTCAGTATCTACTGCATTCGATTCAGTAAATACTACGTATCATTCAGCACCTACTGCATTTGATGCAGCACCTACTGAATTCAATTCAGTACATATTAAATACGTTTCAGTAAATACTGCATTCGATTCAGTACCTACTGCATTTGGTTTAGTACATGCTACATATGATTTAATATCTACTGCATTCAGTTCAGCACCTACTGCATTCGATTCAGTAAATACTACCTATGATTAAGCACCTGATGGATTTGATTTAGCACCTACTGAATTCAATTCAGTACATGTTACATATGATTCAGTAGCTACTGCTTTCGATTCAGTATATACTACATATAACTCAGCACCTACTGCATTTGATTCATAACTTGCTGAATTTGGTTCAATACGTTACATACGATTCAGCAGCTATTGTATTCGGTACCTTTGACTGCCTTCAAACCAGTGCCTAATACTTTGATCCAGTACCTACTACATACAATTCAGTACCTAATGCATTGATTCAGCACTTACTGCATTTGATTCAGTGTCTGCTACATTCGATTCAGTGCCTACTGCATTTGATTCAGTACCTACTGAATTCAATTCAGTACGTACTCCATTCAATTCAGTTCCTGCTGCTTGGCTGTTGATACAGTACATACTCATATTCATTCATTCATTGTCTACCGCTTATCCCATCTATTCTCGGGTCACCGGGAGCCTGTGCCTATCTCAGGCATCAGTGCCAACCCATCGCAAGGCACACACACACTCTCATTCACACACACACTCTCATTCACTCATGCAATCATACACTACGGACAATTTAGATATGACATTCAACCTACAATGTCTTTGGACCGGGGGAGGAAACCGGAGTGCCCGGAGGAAACCCCCAAGGCACGGGCAGAACATGCAAACTCCACATTTAGTTTGAACTTGATTGAGAAAAATCAAAATGACTTTTTAAATACCAAATTTATTTTTAAAAGGTCAATTTAATTGGGTTTATTTGGCGCAATTAGGACCACTTAATTATAACTTTATTTATTCTAAACAGCTAAAATTTTAGATAAAGTGAAGCAGTGCACACAGGCCAGCTGAAGGGCAGCAGCACCCAGATGGCATTTCATCACATTTTTCTATTTGAAGGGCAGTCATTAGCGCACTTCATCATCTTCTCTCCACTTTAAGGGCACCCTGAAGGGGACTTTGTCCTGTCTTATCCACCATAGGGGGTATTTTATTAATTTTCTGTACACTGTAAGGACACCCTAGAGGGCACTTCATCACATTTTAGCCACGAAAGGAGAACCTTTGAGGACAATCTTGATCCATTCCAGGGGCATCCTAGTGGGCACTTCATCACATGTTTTCACTGTAAGGCACCCAAGTGGGCACATTGTCCAATTTTATCTACTGTAAAAGCAGCCTAGAGGGCATTTCATCAAGTTTTATCTACTGTCATGATACCCAAGAGGTCACTCTCTGTGTCTTTCAACCCTGGAAGCACCAAAGCATGAGGTTGCTTTTGTACTAAATTCAAATTGAAGCATTTCACTGGACTATCAAAGCCCCACAGGGATAGATTCTATGGCATTTGTCCACACAGTCTTGTTAAAGAATAAAAAAAATATACAACGTACTAAAGCGTATCATTGCCTGTCAGTGTGCTGGTGCTCTGACGTGTCCCTATTCACTCCATCAGCAGGCTATTAGGATGCAGTACTGTATTCTGAGACAGCTGATGAATACAGCTGAAACTTCTGTGGACAGGAACAATGCCACGTGTCTTTGCTTGTCAGTTTTAGTGCCAGGTTTGTTTCAAAAAGCAGTTCAGAGATCAATTTCTCACCATGTTTGTGACACTTGTTCCTTTGTGTTTTTCACCTATTAACAGCCACCAACACTACTTTCCTTCAGTCCTGAGGCTGTGTTTCCGTGTTAGGCTGTGAACTCAAGACACGATCCCCTTCACATATCATGCCACTTCTCTGTTTTTGTGACTGACAGAATAGAAATGTGGCCTTATTTAACCTGATTTTATTTTTGAAAATGATGTATAGTAGAATGTGAATTTGTGTAATGTTTTTTTCCTGATCTACTGACTAATTAATTAACTTGCTTCCTTGTTGCTTATTTGTTTGTTTTTCATTTCTACATTTATGAACAATTATTATTATCTTTCAAAATTTCTGTTCATTTTTTCCAGAGCAACATTTATTAACATTCTATCTATCTATTTATTTATTTATTTATTTATTTATTTGTTTGTTCGTTCAGTTCTATTCTATGCCTTTCCCTTTAACATATTTTTTATTTGTTTTTATTATTATTATTATTATTATTATTATTATTATTATTATTCATTCATTCATTGTCTACCGCTTATCCGATCTACTCTCGGGTCACGGGGAGCCTGTGCCTGTCTCAGGCGTCATTGGGCATCAAGGCAGGATACACCCTGGACGGAGTGCCAACCCATCGCAGGGGGCACACACACTCTCATTCACTCACGCAATCACACACTACGGACAATTTAGAGATGCCAATCAACCTACCATGCATGTCTTTGGACCGGGGGAGGAAACCGGAGTACCCGGAGGAAACCCCTGAGGCACGGGGAGAACATGCAAACTCCACACACACATGGCGGAGGCGGGAATCGAGCCACCATGCCCCCCAGAAAAGATTATTATTATTATTATAATTGTTTTTTTTAGAAATTTTAAAATTTTTCAAAAGTTTTGTTTTAGAAATTTTGGAATATTTTTAAAGATTTTTTTAAACACACATTCCTTTAAAACAGGCAGTATATAGAATTTTCGGCCACCTGTATATTAACTACTTCCCCATGTATTTATTTATTGTTACTTTTATGCCTGTTTAATTATGACTCTAACCCATTCGCCGCTTGCTGAATAACTAGACCCTCTAGATAAAAATAAATGTATTTTCCATCATAGGCTCGTATTTGCATCAGTGAACTGAAAAAGGTTTTTATACTTTAACAACGTCTGTGAATTTTAAATTTTGTTTGCACGGAATTTAAGATAAGACACAGGAAGAGGTACAAAGCACTTTTGCATTTTGTGTGGGTGACAGAAAGAGAGACCACAAAGAGGAATATGAATATATAATGAGTGTATAATACCCTTAGGATAAAAATTGGCTAAGCAGCGTAAAGTCCTTTCAAATTAATTGGGCAGCCGAATGTAACAACAATGAAGCGTTTGAAACGGTGCTCGGGCTCCGGTCCTCCAGGGGGCGAGAGAGAGAGAGAGAGAGAGAGAGAGAGAGAGAGAGAGGAGAGAGAGAGAGAGAGAGAGAGAGAGATGGAAAACAAGAGTAATGAAAACTTTTTCACACTTGTTTTTTAACAACAGCATCGAATACAACCCACACAAATAATTCCACATTAGTTACAGGGTTCAAGCCCCATCACTACCAAGCTGCCACCGTTGGGCCCTTGACCTCCAGGGGCGCTGTATCATAGCTGCCCCTGTGCTCTGACCCCGATTTCCTAAGCTGGGATATGCGAAGAAAAGAATTTCACTCTGCTGTAGTGTAGCAATGTAATGCCTCGTTGCAGCTCTGATCATTGTTCAAGTTCTGAAATTTCTGAAAATAATAAAGAGCTGATTTTGAAGAAAATCACAGTGGTGCTTAATATGAAGCTCATAGGAAAGCAGACACTTTAGAGCTTTAAGGATTTATAGTTTTCTATAAGGATTCCTGTTTTCCTCTAGCCTGCTAGGGGCAATATATTCATAGAAAAGTTAGATTTTCTCCACAAAAATGTTTGTATCTTCAAAGTAAATGTTGATATCAAACCCATTTCTGCTCTCTGAGATACCCCAAGTGCTTGTTCATGAAATTTGAAAGCGTTATCTTCAACCACTAAACCTTCTACCAGTCTGTAGGTTTCAGATAATGCGATGCTGAGGATTGAAGGAAAACGGCAAGTTGTGATATTTATATCAGCACAGTTTGAGAAAAAGATGTAATTTATACAAGATTGTTAACAAAATGGTCATTTCTATGTGCAGTATTTTGACATAAAGTTGATGGAGAAAGCAGAGGAAGCCAAACACATTGCAGTGAATCGATAGCTCTTATATTTCCACCTCTGCGTCCTGATGCCTACATTTCACGCATTTGGTTATTTTAGGGAATAATTACGTACGATACGAAGCGTGTGTTTTGACAGACAGAAGGATGCAAAACATAAAAAAATAAAATAAAACACGAAGGCATCATATGTTTGATATATTTAATATCCACACAGCATGTACCAAAAGCTTTTTCTCCCCAGGAGATGGGTGACCATGGAAACACGAAGGAACTCTCCAGATATGCTGCATATTGAGAATGTGAAGCTAAAATAGACCAGGGTAGCTCTTAATATCTGGAGAAACACAGAGAAACGCCGGTTCGATAAAAAAAAAAAACGCACAGCTTAATAGTTTAGAGAAACAAAAATTGGCCAAACACAGAAAGGGAATCTAATTCCACAAAGGCAATATGATTTTCTGCCTCAGAAATGAACTGTATATGTGTGTGTGTGTGTGTGTGTGTGGGTAGGTGTGTTTTGTATTGATAGAGTTTGGTTCCCTGTTTACTGAATCACATTGTGCCGTCAGCTAAGTTTATAAAAGTGTGAAATAAATAAAAAAAAACTTGTTTTATAATTTGGTTTGAAATTATGATCTAAAATTGGAAGAGGATCTTATTATGAATTAGTGGGAAAGGAAGACTGGGAGCGAAGAACACAGTAACAGGATAACAGGAGGTAGGAAAGTGAGTGTGTGAGGTAGGATTGCACCGTTATGTCCCTGAGTTTGGGTGTAATCTGGTTGAGTGTGTGTCTTCAGCATCGACTCTGGTTACTCGAAATGTCTGCATCTCAAAAGAAATCCGTAATCGTTTCTGCTCTGATTCTCATTGCTCTGTTCATACAGAAGCACTTACGGGTCGTATTGATACCTGAGGCTGAGACGGTTCATCTGATGTCATCCTTCCACATTCTTTTCATTTTAAATATCACATTGAATAAACTGCTCACAGTTAGAAAGTTGTGGTATAGTAAAAGGACAAGCACCATGAACAGTAACAATACTCATATGAAACAGCGAGGAATCGAGAGGTTCAGTAGACTATTTGCTTTTAATGAATGGTTACAGTCATGGTGTCAAGATCAGAAATTACCCTTTGTTGATAACTGGAATCTTTTCTGGGAGTGTCCTAGGCTCTACCGTCCTGATGGCCTGCACCCAAGCAGAGTTGGAGCAGCAGTCCTCTCAGACAACATCTCCAGGACACTACGCACCATCTGACTGGTAAGCCATAACCCAGATTACAATTATAATAGCTACTGTTCAGCTCACCAGATTGATACAAGTGCACACATAGCTCATCCTATAGAAACTGTGTCTGTTCCCCGAATAGTGAGATCAAAGAACAAATTCATTAATAGCCCTCGAAATAATCTAATCGCAGTTATACCTGAAAAACGCCAAATTATTAAAGAAAAACCATTCCTAAAGTTTGGGCTTCTCAACATTAGATCTCTTGCACAGAAAGCACTTATTGTTAATGAAATGATCTCAGATAGTTTTGATACACTCTGCCTTACTGAAACCTGGCTTAGACCAAATGAATTCATTAGTCTGAATGAGTCCACTCCGTCAGGATTTTGCTATAAGCATGAGCCCCGTCAGACTGGTTGTGGAGGTGGTGTGGCAACTATTTATAGCAACTCTCTTACCGTTACTCAGAAAACAGGAACCAGGTTTAACTCATTCGAAGTGCTTGTCCTTAATGTTACACTCACAGACATAAATAAAAAATCTCTACTATATCTTGCGCTGGCCACCGTATATAGACCCCCGGGGCCCTACGCTGATTTTCTTAAAGAGTTTGCACATTTACTCTCAGACCTACTGATGAATTTTGACAAGGTGTTGATTGTAGGAGACTTTAACCTTCATGTAGACGATTCCAATGATGCCTTAGGACTCACATTTATGGATTTATTCAATTCTTTTGGGGTTAAACAAAACATTACTAGACCAACTCATCGTTTTAACCATACACTAGATTTAATTATATCACATGGAACAGATGCCACTGATATAGATATTTTACCTCAAAGTGATGATATCACAAACCATCACCTCTTAGTGTACACTCTACCTGTAGAACATATTAGACACGTCTCCCCTCGTTATCGACTCGGTAGAACTATTATCCCGACCATTAAAGACAAATTCACAAGTAATCTACCGGATCTGTCTCAACTTCTCACCAGACCCCTAAATGCAGATGACCTGGATGAATTAACTAACAGCATAGGCACTATTTTCTCCAGCACACTAGATACTGTTGCCCCCATTTGATTAAAAAAGGTCAGAGATAAAACATCTGCACCATGGTACAATAGTCATACTCACGCCCTCAAGAGAGCAACCCGAAACCTCGAGCGAAAATGGAGAAAAACTAAATTAGAAGTTTTCAGAAGTGCATATAAAGACAGTATGTCCAGCTATAGGCTCTAAAAGCTGCTAGGGCTGAGCATTTGAGCAAACTGATAGAAATAAACCAAAACAATCCCAGATTCTTATTTAGTACAGTGGCTAGATTAAAAAAACATCAGATATCTGAAGAGAGTACTCCATCACAGTTTAGTAGTGAGGACTTTATGAACTTCTTCACCGACAAAATCGATAGTATCAGGAACAAAATAATGGATGTTCAACATTTGACAGCATCCGGTGGTCTAGTCCAACCTAAAGCTCCACATTTAAAGCTACAATGCTTTACAGGTATAGGGAAGGAAGAGCTGTATGAACTTATCACCACGGCTAATTCAACAACATGTTTGTTAGATCCAATTCCAACTAGATTACTGAAAGAAGTGATACACACAGCTGGAGAGCCTCTCCTCAACATTATTAATTCCTTGTTATGTTTAGGTCACGTCCCTAAACCTTTCAAGCTAGCAGTTATTAAGCCTCTTCTTAAGAAACCTAAACTAGACCTTAATGACTTATCAAATAACAGAATTTATAACAGATAACAGAACAGACCGATTTCAAACCTTCCTTTTATATCTAAAATATTAGAAAAGGTTGTGTCTACTCAATTATGCTCCATCTTACAGGAAAACCCCATCATAGTACAGAAACTGCACTAGTTAAGATCACAAGTGACCACAGGATCACAGATCCGGATCACAGATGAGTTTTAGGACCTCTGCTTTTCTCAATATACATGCTTCCCTTAGGCAACATCATTAGAAGGCATGGGATTAGTTTCCATTGTTACGCTGACGATACACAGCTATATATCTCATCAAAACCAGATGAAATATCTAAGCTGTCTAGATTAACAGAGTGTGTTAAAGATATTAAAGATTGGATGACTGATAATTTTCTATTACTAAATCCTGATAAGACGGAGATATTACTGATTGGTCCAAAAACCAGTACACAGAAACTCTCACAATTCAACTTGCATTTAGAAGGATGTTCTATTACTACTAGCTCTACAGTGAAAGACCTGGGCGTAATATTAGACAGCAATTTGTCCTTTGAAAAACATATCTCCGGTATTACAAAAATAGCCTTCTTCCACCTCAGAAATATCGCCAAGCTTAGGAACATTTTATCTGTATCTGATGCAGAAAAGCTAGTTCATGCATTCATGACCTCCAGACTGGACTATTGAAATGCATTACTAGGTGGTCGTCCTGCATCTTCAATAAACAGGCTACAGTTAGTCCAGAATGCAGATGTCAGAGTCCTTACAAGGTCAAGAAAGTATGATCATATAACCCCAATATTATCATCCCTGCACTGGCTACCTGTTAAGTTTACAGTTGATTATAAACTAGCACTACTTACATACAAGACTCTAAATGGTTCAGCTCCCACGTATCTAGCCAGTCTTCTAACACGTTACAATCCATCACGCTCCTTAAGATCTCGAAACTCCGGACTTCTGGTAGTTCCCAGAATATTAAAGTCTACAAAAGGGGGTAGAGCTTTTTCGTATTTAGCTCCTAAACTTTGGAACAGTCTTCCTGACAGTGTTCGGGGCTCAGACACAGTCTCCCAGTTCAAACGTAGACTAAAGACATATCTCTTTAGCCAGGCATACACGTAATACATCCCATAACTTTGTACTCCAATACATCTGATTAAATGCACATCATCATCTAGTGCCTGCTAATATTATGAAGAGCAGCTACGCTAATTCCTTTCCATTTGTTTCCCTTCTTCTACCCATCCTGAGACACACAGAGATTGTGCCAGCTCCTGTGGCATCCAGAGATGGACCAGCTGCAGCTGGGTTCTGCTTTCTGAGGACTGGAGTATTCACTGCCAACCCTATGTGGACATTTTACACATAACATTCTACACATGCTGTATCTGCATCACACAACTAATGCAGAAAGGACATTGTTCATATCACACTCTCCGGTGTCACCCAGATGAGGATGGGTTCCCTTTTGAGTCTGGTTCCTCTCAAGGTTTCTTCCTAATACCATCTAAGGGAGTTTTTCCTTGCCACAGTCGCCTGAATCACCTCAGGCTCGCTCACTAGGGAAAGTTTTGTCTAACATCTAGGACTGTCTGTTTGTATGTTTATTGTTTCCTATGTTCTGTAAAGCTGCTTTGAGACAATGCTCTTTGTTAAAAGCGCTATACAAATAAAATTGATATATACTCACTCTCCCTCCTCTGAACATGTCCAAACCATCTTAATCTGGCCTCCCTAACTTTGTCCCCCAAACGTCCAACATGAGCTGTCCCTCTGATGTACTCGTTCCTAATCCTGTCCAACCTTGTCACTCCCAAAGAGAACCTCAACATCTTCAGCTCTGCTACCTCTAGCTCTGACTTCTGTCTCTTCCTCAGTGACACTGTCTCTAAACCATACAGCATGGCCGGTCTCACCACTGTCCTGTACACCTTCCCCTTGATTCTCACTGATATTTTCTGATCACACAGAACTCCCGACACCTTTCTCCACCCATTCCAACCTGCCTGTACTCGCTTCTTTACCTCTTTCCCACACTCTCCATTACTCTGGACTGTTGACCCCAAGTACTTAAACTCCTGTACCTTCTTCACCTCTTCACCCTGTAACCTTACTGTTCCACTTCCCTCCCTTTCATTCACACACATGTACTCAGTCTTACTACGACTGACTTTCATTCCTCTTCTCTCCAGCGCAAACCTCCACCTCTCCAGGTTTTCCTCCACCTGCTCCCTGCTCTCACTACAGATCACAATGTCATCTGCAAGCATCATTGTCCAAGGAGACTCCTGTCTGACCTCCTCTGACAACTGGTCCATCACTATAGCAAACAGGAAGGGGCTCAGAGCCGATCCCTGATGCAGTCCCACCTCCACTTTGAACTCCTCTGTCTGACCTACAGCACACCTCACCACTGTCCTGCTCCTCTTATACATGTCCTGCACCACTCTGACATACTTCTCTGCTACTCCTGACTTCCTCATACAGTACCACAGATCTTCTCTTGGCACCCTGTTATACGCTTTCTCCAAGTCTACAAACACACAGTGCAACTCCCTCTGACCATCCCTATACTTCTCCATCAAAATTCTCAGAGCAAAAATTGCATCTGTTGTGCTCTTTCTGGGCATGAAGCCATACTGCTGCTCACAAATTTCCACTACCTTCCTTAACCTAGCTTCCACTACTCTTTCCCATAACATCACTGTATGGCTCATCAATTTTATCCCCCTATAGTTGCTGCAACTCTGCACGTCACCCTTATTCTTAAAGATCGGCACTAACACACTTCTTCTCCATTCCTCAGGCATCCTCTCACTCTCTAAAACCCTGTTGAACAAACTAGTTAAAAATTCCACTGCTGCCTCACCTAGACACTTCCAGACCTCCACTGGGATGTCATCAGGACCAACTGCCTTTCCACTTTTCATCCTCTTCAAAGCCTTCCTGACTTCATCCTTTCTAATCTTATCTACTTTCTGTTCCACAGAGTTCACCCCTTCTACTCTTTTTTCCCTCTCATTTTCCTCATTCATCAGCTCCTCAAAGTATTCCTTCCATCTCCTCTGTACACTCTCCTCACTTGTGAGCACCCTTCCATCTCTATCCTTAATAACTCTAACTTGCTGCACGTCCTTCCCATCTCGATCCCTCTGCCTAGCTAACCTGTACAAGTCCTTCTGTCCTTCTCTAGTGTCTAAACTAGTGTACAACTCGTCATATGCCTTCTGCTTGGCCTTAGACACCTCCCTCTTCACTCTGCACTGTGACTCCTTGTATTCCTGTCTATTCTTCAGTCCTGTCCATGTCCCACTTCTTCTTGGCTAATCTCTTCCTCTGGACACTATCCTGAACTTCCTCATTCCACCAGCAAGTCTCCTTATCTTCTTTCCTCCTTCCAGATGACACACCCAGCACCTTTCTCCCTGTCTCCCTGATCACTTCTGCTGTAGTTTCCCAGTCATCTGGCAGCACTACCTGACCACCCAGAGCCTGCCTCAACTTCTGTCTAAATTCCTCACAACATTCCTCCTTTTTGAGCTTCCACCACTTGGTTTTCTTCTCTATCTCTATCTCTGACCTCTTCTTCTTACAGACCATCAAAGTCATCCTACACACCACCATCCTATGCTGTCTGGCTACACTCTCTCCCACTACCACTTTACAGTCACTAATCTCTTTCAGATTGCCTCTTCTACATAGGATGTAGTCTACCTGTGTTCTCCTACCTCCACTCTTGTAAGTCACTCTATGCTCCTCCCTCTTCTGAAAATAAGTGTTAACCACAGCCATGTCCATCCTCTTAGCAAAGTCCACTACCATCTGTTCTTCAAGGATCCTTAACTCCAAACTTGCCCATCACCTCCTTATCAGTGAAGTCACTGGACTGTGACCCCCATGGCTAGATTACCAGAAGAAATATAAACATTAATATAGGTTTTTTTTCTCTTTCACTGTAGTAGACTTTGAGGACTGTGATGGTGCAGATGTAGAAAAACCCCCAAAACAAACAAACAAAAAAAAAAGCAGCTCTATTAGACAAGCGATCATCCGTTCGTCTGCTCCGTCTGCCGCTTCTGCTCCGCCTGCTCTGTCTGCTGCTTCTGCTCTGTCTGCTCCGTCTGCTCGTTCTTTTCAGAAAAAGGCAAAATACTTCTAGTTTGATCAGTAAAATCCTAATTACTTAGGTTTGAGTAATTTTCGGCAGTTGATATACGTAGATTATTAAAATTTGAGCATGTAAAAGCAACACATTTATTCAAATTTGTGTTGACCTGATTTCATAAAAAAATTATATGCATCTTTTTTTTTTCTTTCCCTTGAAATGAACCATCTTTAAATGAATCCTGGCCCAAATGACCTCAGCCTTATACACACTATAAAATATTTATAAAACATTAGTAAGATAGCCACATACTGACTAGAACACACACACACACACACACACACCCTATATATATGTATATATACATATACACCCTATATATATGTATATATATATATATATATATAATATATATATATTTACTTATACACTGAATAAGATTTTCACATTACAGATATTAACAGTCCACAAGTTTAATATGAAGCTCATATGAAAGTAGACACTCAGGATTTAAGAATTTGTAGTGTTTCAGAAGTATTTCTGTTTTTCCCTAGCCTACTAGGAGCAATATATTCATTAAAAAAAACAAAAAAAGGTTATTTTTTTCCACACAAATGCTTGTATCTTCAAAGTAAATGTTGATGTCAAACCCATTTCTGCTCTCCGAGATGCTTCAAGTGCCTGTTCATCTAAAAAACAGCTCACATGTGATCTTCAACCAGGAAAATTCTGTGTAAGGTTATCCAACAGAGGGAAAAACACACGTCTAAAACACACTGAAAGCCAACAGACTCGTTTTACATCAGACTCACAGCCTGAACATCATTCATTTCTTTATACTGATTGAAAATTTCCCATAAGTCCATTTTGACACCAGGTACAAAGGGTTAAGAGCTTAAGGTACAGTGATGTTAAAGTAGGTTGGTTAATATGCCTCATATTATGCTGATTACAACCAGTAGAACGGTATCTTTGACACTGAGGGGATCACTATGGTCACAAATTCATCGTATACTCAATACATCACAACTAAATTTATCTGGAAAGTTCCAGGTAAGCAAGTCTGCACGAGGGATCCGAGAGGACTGAGCTAAATCCGTCTCAATGTGGGAGTCACATGTCTGATTTTGACTTTGTTTATCATCAGCAGAGGTGATTACAGACCTGACAACATCCATGCTGAGAAGCATCCGGAAAAGGGGAAGTCTGTGCCGTCAAGCTCTCTGTCTTTTACAGGTCATAAAAAGACTGGAATAATTACACACACACACACACACAAACTTGTTCATCTACCTGCTGGACCATACGATAATTACATCCTGCTTTGGTGTGAACATCCTCAGGTGTGATGGCAAATGCAGGACACCGCAACGCCAAGCCTGTGTTTAATTAGCCTTGAAAGATTACCTTCGAGTCTGAGAGCTTCCATAAGCAGGCAGGGGATTGTGGCTCACTGGGACAGACCCATTTAAAGGTGATGACCTCATGAGACATTTGAGGCGTAATGAGGATTTATGAAAGAGTCTTTTTTTCCGGACAGGTGTGCTGCTCCAAATCGGCCTTTCTCTAGAGCAAGATGGGCCGCGCTTTCTCAGATGAATCTCCGACACGTGCCGGACCACAGGAGAACGACAGGGAAGACATCTGCTCACGCCAAGTTCAGTCACTTCATCATTCTTTACTAAAGTGTTGTCTTTCAGGTGAACATCCTGCATGGTAATTAGGAGAAGCTGTTGTGTGTTGGTATAGCTTCAGCTAATTGGGCCTTTGAAAAGGGATGAAAGTAAGACGGGACCCAGGTGGAACCAGGCTAATTAGTTCCTCGGAACTCTGTTAACACGGATAACGGCGCTGTCCAACAGTTTAATTACTCCATTTAAACACTCTAGCTTGTTCTCTTTCAGAAGTAAAGCCAAATAAATCTACTTCAATGGTTACAGTTTACTTCTCTGTTAAACCACAAGCATTACAGCTTCAAGAGAAATCTTTTCTTATGGAAGATCACATGATTTTGTTTTAATGGTGAGGAATGAATGATAATCTTTGGATTTTCATGGAAATTCCGGGAAAAAAATTATTGTAAACTTACAGTTAAGTTATTTATAGGATTGTAGGACTTGACTGAAGTCTTAACAACTTTTTTGCATCTGGCTCATCTTGGATTTGGTCAAGAGTTTATATAATAAAATAATGTTTGTGCATATCCCTGAGATACAGGGGTCATTCATATTGTCCCTTGCCTTGTACCCTGAGTCCCCTGGGATAGGCTCCAGATTCCCTGTGACCCTGTGTAGGATGGATGGATGGATAGATGTTTGGTCATACAAAGTTTGACAAGAAGAGATAACTTCTTCTTGTAAACAAATCAAACATTTACACAGGGAACAGTTGTTGCTTTTTATTCTCTCTTTTTTTGCTAGTACTTGATCTTGACTCTAGGTCAAGACTTGATCTTTGGCAAGTCCTGCTCTGGGATGTGTCTCATTTCTAATTTATTTTTAGAGCACCATTGCCCAGTTCGCTAGCTAGACAAAACAATGCCTGGCAAAACAGTGAAGCCTAAGAGCCAATGAGAGAGAGAAAGAGAATGAATTGGAGAGTCTCCCATTATTAAATACATTTTTTAATGTACATCCGGTCCTTTGGGTACGTTCCTTATCACCTACCTTGACAACAAACACTGGTGTTTAATGATCCTACTAGATAATTGCCAATTTGTCAACAGCAGCAATTTGAAATATATTGTAATTGTATTTATCCTACACAGGGTCACAGGGAACGTGGAGTCTATCCCAGGGGATTCGGGTCACAAGACAGCGGACCCCCTGGATGAAATGCCATCACATGATGAGGCACAATCACACACACTACGGACAGTTTAGAGATGCCAATCAGCAAGCCATGTCTTTGGACAGGAGGAGGGAATTGGAAAACCTGGAGGAAACCCCCAAAGCATGAGGAGAACAAACTCCAGACACACAGGGAGGAGGGAGGAATCGAACCCTTTGGTTTCTCAGTTGGTGGTATGCATCCAAGGAACATCGACATGAATGGCAGGACACAAGCTTTCCCAGAAGAACATTACCTAGAGCATGACACTGCCTCCACAAGCTCACCTTCTCCCCATAGTGTATCCTGGAGGCTACTCTTCCATCCCCAGGTGCTATTTTTTGTTCTTGCATGTAATCCAGATTATAAAGTAAAAGAGAGTAAATTGGAAGAAGCTCATCTGAGAGCTTAGTGATGTTTGGTGATGCTCAATGTTTGGACTCACACCAGTATAAATGCATCAACCCAGACAATTCACTCTGAGCCACTGGGAGAGGGAGGAGCCTGCATTTCTGCTACTAATCCAGTGCTATGAAGCTCATTACTCTCACACAAAAGTCAGGCTGATTCAGTCTCCTAAACATCATCAAGCAACATTCAGGGTAAAATGAGGCAATTTGAAAGTGAAATCATGGGGGGTTTTTTTTTTTTTTTAGTGTTGTTACATGTAGAAATTCCTGCTTGGGTTCCTTTGATGCTGTGAATTTGATCACCTCGGGCACTGCAATCTAAAACATGTTTTTTCTCAGGAGTTTGTTTTTATTCGCAAACCGGAGAAATAAATGAAATGTTTTGGAAAATACATAAGCGATTGTCGGTCAGGTTGAATGAAATCTAATTGTTTTGACTTGTTTGGAATCGACTGCGCTGAATATTAAGCAGCTTTTTTAGTTTTTGTTCTTATTTCAGAAGCTGCTGCTGAAGAACAATGAAGCAAACACACGTTACACACACTCAGCAGTGAGGCAGAAACAAAAGCAATATCTTTGCCTTTTCCCATCACTCCATCAGCACCTGTGTGTGTGTGTGTGTGTGTGTGTGTGTGTGTGTGTGTGTGTGTGTGTGTGTGTGTGTGTGTCAGGAAGATTGTCGAAAATACAACCATCTGACTGAAGGCGAAAGCTATTTCAATTCTAATGAAGTGAGAAACACTGGATTTCTCTCCTGTCACTTAGTGATGCATCATTCAGCATTCAGTCTTTCTCTCTCTGTCTCTCCTCTTCTGTCCATCTTTCTTTCTCTTCTTCTTACTTTCACCTGAACACACTTGACACCTGAAGTCACTTAAACGCACCTGAAGTTACCTGAACACACCTGAAGTCACTTAAACACATCTGATTCATCTGAACACGCCTGAACACACCTGAAGTATCCTAAACACACCTGAAGTCACTTAAAACACACCTGATTCATCTGAACACACCTGAAGTAACCTAAACACACCTGATTCATCTGAACACACCTGAAGTAGCCTACACACACCTGGAGTCACCTGAACAAATCTGGTGTCACCTAAACATGTCTGGAGTCATCTGAACACACCTGCGGTCACCTGAACGCATGTGGAAGTCACCTAAACATGTCTGGAGTCACCTGAACACACCTGGAGTCACCTGAAAGCATCTGGAGTCACTTGAACACACCTACAATCACTTAAACACACCTGATTCACCTGAACACATCTGCAGTCTCATGAACACACCTGATCCACCACAACACACCTGAACACACCTGCAGTCACCTGAACACACCTGCAGTGACCTAAACATACCTGAACACACCTGATGTCACCTGAACACACCTGCAGTCACCTAAACACACCTGAACATACCTGAACACACCTGAAGTTACCTGAACACACTTGATGTCACCTGAACACACCTGAGTGACCTGAACACACCTGAACATACCTGCAGTGACCTAAACATACCTGAACACACATGAAGTCACCTGAATACACCTGAACACACATGGAGTCACCTGAACACACCTGGACACACCTGAATACACCTGAATACACCTGAACACACATTCAGTCACCTGAACACACCTGAACACACCTGAGTGACCTGAACACACCTGAACACACCTGCAGTGACCTAAACATACCTGAACACACATGAAGTCACCTGAACACATCTGAAGTCACCTGGACACACCTGAAGTCACCTGGACACACCTGAAGTCACCTGAACACACCTGAACACATCTGCAGTCACCTGAACACACGTGCAGTCACCTGAACACACCTGCAGTCACCTGAACACAGCTGAATCACCTGTAAGTTACATAGTGAATTTCACACACACTTTATCTTCCTCTCCTCCTACACACACACACACACACACACACACACACACACACACACACACACACACACACACACACACAGTGCAGCAGAACGGCAGTGATGACACGGTGGTCAGACAGGGAATAAATTAAACAACAACAACACAAAGAGACTTGTCATTTTTGACAGCATAGAATTTGTTTTTGACTTTGCTGCTCGTCCCACGTACAGAGTGTGTGTGTGTGCGCGTGTGTGTGTGTGTGTGTGTGTGTGTGTGTGTGTGTGTGCTTAAGGAGTTGTCTGTCAGGACAGGAAGTGAGGACGGAGAAAGTGCTGTGGAGAAAGCTTCTAAAGAATTACTCTGTTTTTCCTAAATAACTAGGATCTAATCAGAATTACACACCATTCTTCCTTTTTAGATTCTTTCTTTCTTTCTTTCTTTCTTTCTTTCTTTCTTTCTTTCTTTCTTTCTTTCTTTCTTTCTTTCTTTCTTCGTCTCTCTCTCTCTCTCTCTCTCTCTCTCTTTCTCTTCCATTCTTTCTCTCTCTCTCTTCCATTCATTCTTCCATTCATTTCTTTCTTTCTTTCTTTCTTTCTTTCTTTCTTTCTTTCTTTCTTTCTTTCTTTCTTTCTTTCTTTCTTTCTTTCTTTCTCAGAGCATGTAATGTTAATGATGTAGCTAGCTTTCTTGGTGGAATTTGTCTTCTTCATATTGTCTCCAATGTTAAAAGTCTATACAGATAATAAGAGCCCCCGGTCTCTGTGATGTAATGAAGGTTTATTGAATGGAGAAGGTTGACCTAGCACTTCACCTAGCATGAATCTAATGCTAACACTTTCAGACAGCTCATTTTACTGAAGCATGATATTAACCCTCACTTTGGGTTAATCGTTTTAATTAGTGAAAGCATTTTTGTATAAGGCTTTATTAATGTTTACATGAGTTCATTAGAGAAGTCGTGTAGAGGCCATGAAGACTGTAACGGTGAAGAATGCACTTGTATTATTATAGTATGAATATTTTACACCTGATCTTTTACTGATCCTGTGATTTCAGTGCTGTTAAGACATTATCCTCGAGCAGGAGTTAAAGACAGTGCGCTGCTCTCTGAGAGATTACAGCTGACCCATTTGAGACAGCTCAGTGGTTTTAGGGTCGTTGCCAGTAATGAGAACAGTTCATGAGCTCTACAACCACCACTTTTCATCCCATCCTACTAGAAACCCAGCCATGGGCTGGCAAGGAATTTATTCTCAAAGCCCCCAGAGTGTGTGACTGCACTTTACGCCGATCCTTTTAGGGAAACAGAACTCTTTAATGGCGCTCTTTTTGCTGGAGAGTACTCAGAGATTCTATATAATGAAATCTGCGTGATGGATTTTTGACTTATTGATGTCATATGTTCCTCATGTGAAAATATATTTTCCAAGCAGATGGCTATTTTATTTACAGGAAGTGTGTAAGAATGAAGAGGATACCTATATTTGGTAAATTTGCTAAATTGACAAGTTTCTGCCTTGTCAGAAAAGGAAAAATGATTCCATCTAGCGCATGAGATGATATGAGGAGAGTTTGTTTCGGTATTTGACGATACCATCAAACCTGCTACAATACAGTGCTATTCAATTTAATAATCAATTATTCATTTATAACTTTAATTTGTGGAGGTTGGAAAAAAAAAAGTGTGAAAACCCTGAGGAAACCCTTTTAAAAGTCTACTCTTCATCACTAAGAAACTTTAAGACTGTGTAATTACTGAGGAAATATGGAACAGAGTGAGACAAATATTACCTGCATGTGTATTTCCTGAATACTGAAATGAAACATTGATGTAGGTAGAGGACACGGATCAGGTGAGGAGAGAGAGAGACAGAGAGAGAGAGAGGGACAGAGATAAACAAAGCAGAGGTGGAGAGAGAGAGAGAGAGAGACAGAGACACAGAGAGAGGGAGGTGAACAAAGCAAAGGTGGGGAGAGAGAGAGAGAGAGAGAGAGAGAGAGAGAGAGAGAGAGAGAGAGAGAGAGAGAGAGATAAACAAAGCAGAGGTGGAGAGGGAGGCACTAAGCAGACAGGTGGAGAGAGAGAGAGAGACCGAGAGAGAGAGAGAGAGAGAGAGAGAGAGATAAACAAAGCAGAGGTGGAGAGAGAGGCACTAAGCAGACAGGTGGAGAGAGAGAGAGAGAGACAGAGAGAGAGAGGGACAGAGATAAACAAAGCAGAGGTGGAGAGAGAGAGAGAGACAGAGACACAGAGAGAGGGAGGTGAACAAAGCAAAGGTGGGGAGAGAGAGAGAGAGAGAGAGAGAGAGAGAGAGAGAGATAAACAAAGCAGAGGTGGAGAGGGAGGCACTAAGCAGACAGGTGGAGAGAGAGAGAGAGAGACAGAGAGAGAGAGGGACAGAGATAAACAAAGCAGAGGTGGAGAGAGAGAGAGAGACAGAGACACAGAGAGAGGGAGGTGAACAAAGCAAAGGTGGGGAGAGAGAGAGAGAGAGAGAGAGAGAAAGAGAGAGAGAGATAAACAAACAAAGCAGAGGTGGAGAGGGAGGCACTAAGCAGACAGGTGGAGAGAGAGAGAGAGACAGAGAGAGAGACAGAGAGAGAGAGAGAGAGAGACAGACAGACAGACAGAGGCAGAGAGACAAAGAAGAGGGTTGGAGAGAGAGAGAGAGAGAGAGATGAACAAAGCAGAGAGGTAGAGAAAGTCACCTGTGAACTACATGAAAATAATTGAATCATATGAAAAACACTAAAGTCTAAATGAATCATCTGTAGAAAAAAAAAATGACATCAAAATAATTGAAATGTGAACGGATGAAGCTAAATGAATCATGTCTTTAAAAGAAATCACATGCGAAAATAAGTGAATCGCATCATCACATGTAAATCTCAATGAATCAATTGTAAAAGTCATCGCATGTGAAAAACGAATCATGCAAAATCATACATGAATCTAAATGAATCATATGTAAAACAAATTACGTGAAAATAATTGAACCGTGTAAAACAAACAAGAAATCACATCTGAATCATGTGTAAAAACAAATCAGGTGAAAATAAATCAAAATAAATCCTTTGCCAAACAAATCAAATGTGTAAAATGAATCATGTGTCAAACAAATCACACATTTGAATCACGTGTCAATTTCACACATGAATCACACGAGAATTCGGAACCTTCACTTTTCGGTATTCTACACGAAGCGATGCTTCAGATTACAGGCAGAGTTCACGGTAATCCAGGTGAAGGTGCTTAGACATCAGCATGGTGCGAGTTGAGAGGACGATATTGCTGTGAAATTGATTCGTTGCCGTGTCACACGTGTCACCCTCCTGCTGATCCAAACATCCGAATCAATAAGTGTTATTCTGTCATCTGTTAAGAACGAGGACGGAGGCAGCGGTTCTCGTTGAGGTGTTTATTTGGAAAGGAAGGAGGGGAGAGCGTGCAGACAAAACGAAGACTTGTAACGTGGTCGTGGCGTGAACGGGAAAACCGGAGCGTGCCGTGGAGCTGCGTGAGGACAGACAGGTAGAGATCTCTATGAACACAAAAAGGCAAGTTAGCGAGACAGTCCAGAGCATCAACACTACGTGAGGTATGTGTTAACGATAACGGACGAGTGGGGAGTGTGTCGTGGTGTTATTTATAGGGGAGGTGATTATGGTGTTCAGGTGCGTCTCGTTAAAACTCGGGTGAGGGAGTGCGCTGTGACTGAGTGTGAGCAGAGCCTGGCGTGTCTGTAACATTACCCCCCCCTCCATGGTCCGCTCCCGAGGACCTTGGGCCCCGACGCCGCGGCGGTCGGCCTCTGCCCCGGGGCGCTGGTCGGCTGGGGTGGCTGGTGTGGAAGTCCTCGAGGAGACTCGGATCAAGGATGTCATTTCGGGGAACCCAGGACCGTTCCTCGGGACCGTAGCCTTCCCAGTCGACCAGGTACTCCAGGCGGCCGCCACGGCGCCGGGAGTCCAATATCTCCTTCACCAGATACGCCGTTCCGTCGTCCACGATCAGTGGAAGGGGGGGCTCCTCCGCTACGCCAGGCCCTGTGGAAAGAAGAACAGAAGGGTGGTGAGGTTTTAGTAGTGACACGTGGAACACTGGATGTATCCTGTACTCTGGAGGAAGCTGGAGGCGGTAGGTGACTGGGTTGATCTGGCGGACTATGGTAAAAGGGCCAATGAACCGGGGACTCAGCTTCTTACAGGGGAGGCGCAGCTTGATGTCACGAGTCGACAGCCAGACCTTTTGTCCAGGTTGGTAGGCCGGGGCTTGGGACCGTCGAAGGTCTGCGGTCGACCTGCGTCTACGTAAAGCCCGTTGGAGCTGTCGATGTGCCTCGCCCCATACTCTCTCGCTCTCCCGGAACCAGTAATCCACTGCTGGGACGTCCGATGGTTCTCCGTCCCAGGGGAACAGTGGGGGTTGGTAACCGAGCACGCACTGAAATGGGGTGAGACCTGTGGTGGACTGCCGCAGCGAGTTCTGGGCGTACTCGGCCCAACCCAAAAACTGGCTCCAGGATTCCTGATGGCTATGGCAGAAGGTGCGCAGGAAGCGGCCTATCTCTTGAATCTTCCGTTCAGTCTGACCGTTGGTTTGGGGGTGGTAACCCGAGGAAAGGCTGATGGTCACACCTAGGCGTTTGAAAAAGGCTCTCCAGACTCTGGAAGTGAACTGCGGTCCCCGGTCCGAGACAATGTCCTCAGGGAGCCCATAATACCTGAAGACGTGGTTGAAGAGGTATTCGGCTGTCTCCAGGGCTGTAGGTGGTCCCGGCAGGGGCATTAGCCGGCACGCCTTGGAAAATCTGTCTACGATAACGAGGACACACGTACACCCCTCAGAGGCTGGAAGATCGACGATGAAGTCGATCCCTAGGTGTGACCACGGGCGATTCGGAACGGGAAGGGGCAGCAGCTTCCCGGCGGGAAGATGACGTGGACTTTTAGACATGGCGCACTCCCTGCATCCCTGAACGTATCTCTTGACATCCCCTGCCATGCGGGGCCACCAGAAACGTTGTTGGAGGAGCGAGAGGGTCCCCTTGATCCCCGGATGGCCAGTACCCAGGGAGACATGCGTGGCGTGTATGAGGGAGGTGCGGTGCGACCGTGGAATGAACTGCAGCCCCGGCGGGCAACCTGGTGGAGCACCTGACTCGGGAAGCGTGCCCTCCGACCACGAGATGGGGCTCGCGAAGATCTTCTCGGGGAGAACAGGTTCTGGATCTTCGCTGGCAATGTCTGGTCCATAGATTCGGGACAGGGCATCGGCCTTAACATTTTTCGACCCAGGGCGGTATGATATGGTAAACTTGAACCTCGTGAAGAAGAGGGCCCAGCGGGCCTGGCGGGGGTTCAGCCTCTTCGCGGCCCGGAGATACTCGAGATTCTTGTGGTCGGTAAGGACGGTGAAGGGGTGCTTTGCTCCCTCGAGCCAGTGCCTCCATTCCTCCAGGGCGAGCTTAACGGCCAGTAGTTCCCGATTCCCAATATCATAATTTACTTCGGCTGGGTTCAGCTTCCTCGAAAAGAAGGCACATGGATGGAGCTTCCGTGGATTCCCCTGCTGCTGAGAGAGGACTGCGCCCACTCCGGTGGTTGAGGCGTCAACCTCCACTATGAAGGGAAGCTCCGGATCAGGGTGAACTAAGAGGGGAGCAGTGGTAAAGGCCTGCTTGAGCGTCTGGAAGGCGTGTGTGGCGGCCGGGGTCCAGACAAGGGTCTTGGGTTTATTGCGTAGGAGGTTAGTGAGTGGGCTGGTGACTGAACTGTATCCCCGGATGAATCTGCGATAGAAGTTTGCAAACCCTAAAAAACGTTGAAGTTCCTTCACGGTCGTGGGGGCGGGCCAGTCCCGGACGGCGGTCACCTTCTTTTCATCCATGCGAACGCCACTGTGGTCAATGACATATCCGAGAAACTGTACTGTGGGTTGGTGAAACAGGCATTTCTCTGCCTTAAGGAAAAGGTTATGGTCTCGGAGCCGGTGAAGGACCTCCGCAACGTGGCGCTGATGGTCCGCCATACTCCGGGAGTAGATGAGTATATCGTCAATATATACCACCACAAACTTGTGCAGGAAGTCCCGGAGCACCTCGTGCATGAAGTCCTGGAACACGGAAGGGGCATTGGCAAGTCCATAAGGCATGACCCGGTACTCATAATGGCCGGTAGGGGTGACGAATGCGGTCTTCCACTCATCCCCCTTCCGTATCCGGATCAAGTTGTAGGCGCTGCGGAGGTCAAGCTTCGTGAACACAGTGGCACCGCGGAGACGCTCTAGCGCTGCGGGGACGAGAGGCAGGGGATACCGGAATTTCACCGTGATCTTGTTCAGCGCGCGGTAGTCAATGCAGGGTCGGAGACCGCCATCTTTCTTGGCCACAAAGAAGAAACTGGATGCAGCAGGGGACGTGGACGGACAAATGTAGCCCTGGGCTAAGGCTTCCTTTATGTACTCTTCCATGGCCTTCTCCTCCGGGAGCGTGAGTGAGTAGATCCTCCCCTTGGGTACTGGCTCGCCTGGAATGAGATCGATGGCGCAATCCCATGGCCGGTGTGGGGGCAGCTTGGAGGCTTTCTTGGGACAGAAGACATCCCAGAAGTGAGAGTAGCACGCCGGGATGTTGACAGAGCGGGCCTCGAGGGGGCTCTCCACCGAGGTGGCATGGACCTGAAGGGCGTGCGGTCGTGAAGGTCTTGGGTTTGGTCGCTCGGGAAAGCAGCCCTCGAAGCACTTGTGCCCCCACCTCAGGATCTCTCCTGTCCTCCAAGAAATGATGGGATCATGCTGCTCCAGCCAGGGACGGCCCAGAACCACCTCCGCCGTCGAGTCCTCCAGCACCATCAGAACTATCTCCTCCGTGTGCATCACCCCGATGTGGAGCCGGAGGGGCCCCGCCTGACGACGCACCTGCCTCAGGAGCTTCCCAGTTACCGCGTGGACCTGGTATATCTTTGGCGTGGCTGCAGTCGGGAGCTGGAGCTGGCGGCAGAGGGCCCCGGAGATGAAGTTCCCGGCCGACCCAGAGTCGATGAGCGCGGTCGCTGAAACACAAAACTCATGGGTAGTAAGACTGACCAAAACTGAGAGAGGTTTACTGATGTTCTGTGTCGGAAAGAGTGAACTCACCAGTGCTCGGGCGGGGCGAAGGGGGCACTTCGCCACGAAATGCCCCGAGCCCCCGCAGTAGAAACAGCAACTCTGGGCCAGCCGCCTCTGCCGCTCCCACTGTCGGTCAGCCGATGACACCTCCGAAAGCTCTAACTGCATGGCATCGTCAGCGGGCTCTGGGTGACTAACAGGTCCCGGCTGGGCGGGAGCAGTGCTAGCTGCCGGCTGACTCTGGTGCTCCTCGAAGCACAGCTGCATCCGAGTCGCGAGACGAACGGAGAGCTGGATAAATTTTTCCAGCCCCATCGAATCCTCATGCGCAGCGAGGTGCAGGCGAACCTGTGGGTCCAGACCCTGACGATAGGTGGTGATCAGTGCCTGTTCATTCCAGCCGCTGGCTGCGGCGAGGGTGCGGAACTGTAGTGCATATTCAGTGACGGACAGATTACCTTGTTTAATACGACACAATCTCTCGCCTACCGATGAGTCCCCCTCTGGTCTCCCGAACACCTCCCTGAAATGCCTGGTGAAGGCGGATAGCGAAGACATCATGGGATTGCTCTGGGACCAGAGAGGCTCGGCCCAGCGAAGCGCCTTCCCGTCGAGACGAGAGATGATGAAGGCAATCTTCGCCCGATCGTCAGGGTACAGGTGTGACTGCATCTCCAGAGTCAGCGAGCACTGCAGCAGAAACCCGTTGCAATCCTCCGCCGCGCCGGAGTATGGTGCTGGGACGGCCATGGGGCTCGCATACACAGGCGGCGAAGAAACGGCCGCGGCGGCGGCGGAAACGCTTGCCGGAGTCGCGGAGCCGGCTGCGCTAGCGAGAGCGCGGCGCAGCGCTTCGGCCAGCTCTTCCACCGGATCCCGTGAGCTCATCCTCCTTGTCCAGGCGGTGTTGGTCCGTTATTCTGTTAAGAACGAGGACGGAGGCAGCGGTTCTCGTTGAGGTGTTTATTTGGAAAGGAAGGAGGGGAGAGCGTGCAGACAAAACGAAGACTTGTAACGTGGTCGTGGCGTGAACGGGAAAACCGGAGCGTGCCGTGGAGCTGCGTGAGGACAGACAGGTAGAGATCTCTATGAACACAAAAAGGCAAGTTAGCGAGACAGTCCAGAGCATCAACACTACGTGAGGTATGTGTTAACGATAACGGACGAGTGGGGAGTGTGTCGTGGTGTTATTTATAGGGGAGGTGATTATGGTGTTCAGGTGCGTCTCGTTAAAACTCGGGTGAGGGAGTGCGCTGTGACTGAGTGTGAGCAGAGCCTGGCGTGTCTGTAACATCATCTTTGTATTTTTTACTTATATATATATATATATATATATATATATTTTTAAGTGCTACATCAAACAGGCAGTGACGCCTGATTGTGTATCTACGCTCCCTGCTGTGTTTCCTGTTACGTTTAATGCTATGCTAGGTTATGTTTCCTGTGCGTATTTAAATGAATTTGTCTGCCTCATCATTTTTTGATGTATATTTTCATTATGATCTGGCCTTGTCAAGACCGAGACAGAAGAGTGATGACTCAATCAGAGCGTGAGGGCCATGCGACAGCCTTGGAGGAAAGAAAACATCCAAGAAATGATACATACAAATATACGCATGTGAGGGTTAATAAACAGGGTTAATTTATTTATGTCAATCTGTGTCAGAGGCAAAGACGCAACATCGCACATTATTAATGTTTGTCTTGGGGATAGAGTAGATCCAATACACGACGTGTTCCCTTAACACAAATCTCTTAATATTGCACTATACATCATTGTAAAGATTATTTACATTACAAACGTGATGTTCTTTTGCTTAGCATTATTAGCTATTTTCTCAAAATGACATTTCCGAACAAGTGAAGTAGGTTTTTCTTCAAAAAAGGAACATGGATCAATCCACAGACCAATTTATATGCCTTATTTTATCGCTGTGGGTTTTTCCAATATCTCTACAAATTTGTAGGAATGTTATTTCTTACACTGCAGCAGCTGTGACGTCTGCGAAAAGTGCTTGGACCCCTCACGTCGCTTCTTGTAGGGATGTTTTCTATTATGTCTCCAGTTTCCTGAATCCTGGTAATGGTCCTGTGTACTAATGTCACGACCCGAGAGGGAGCTCTCGCCCGTCTTTTGAGACTACTTCCGGGTTGCGCGCCGGGCTTAAATACGGTGCGCACTTCCTGCACGTCGCGAAGTATCTTTTCTCATGGGAAGTACCGAGCGTTTGCTGCGTGCGTTTTTCAGACTGCCTTTTGTGAATGACCTGGACTGTTTTCTGTTTTC